>JANAVB010041420.1:5051876-5471790 GCA_029216955.1 Iris pallida
TCTTATACGACTTTTCGTATCTGCTTTCTTTCTTTGCTACAGGAAAATCTTTTCTGACGTGTCCCGTCTTCTTACATCCGTAGCATGTGGGTTCTTCCTCATCATCTTTTTGTTCCTTCTTCCTTCGGTTAAAGCATAGGAACTTCTTAAAATTTTGAACCATGAGAGCTTGATCGTCACCTTCGGAATCATGTTCATCTGTTTCTTCTGTGATGGTTCTTCGGCGATGAGCTCTTAAGGCAATTTTTTTTCTTTTGGAGCAGTTTCTTCAAAATCTTTGAGGTCGAGCTCATGCAACATCAGCTTGCCCACTAGAGTTTCTAGTGACATAGCCGTAAGATTATTTCCTTCGATAATCGTCGTAACCTTGGGGTTCCATATCTTCGGTAATCCTCTTAGCACTTTGCGTATCTTCTCATGGTTGGAATATACTTTTCCAAGGAAAGATAGAGGGTTAACGATGTCGAGAAATCTGGGGAACATCTGAGTAATCGTCTCATTTGGCTTTATTTTGAATGCCTCGTATTCTTCTGTCAGACGGCTGATCATTGATTCTTTAACCTGTGTGGTTCCTTCATGAGTCACCTCCAGAAGCCTCCATATTTCGTATGAGGTAGAGCATGTAAAGATCCTGTTGAATTCAGTCCTTTCTATTGCACAAAAGAGATTATTAATAGCCCTAGCATCTAGACTTTCATGTTTCTTTTCCTGGTCAGAATATTTGTCATGGGGTTTTTCAACAAGAGTCCCCTCGACAGCTATTCTGGCAGGCTTTTTGTAACCATCCGTGACGATGGTCCATAGATCAAAGTCTAGAGACTTAAGATAAAAACTCATCCTAGTTTTGCAATAGGAGTAGTTAGTTCCGTCAAATAGGGGTGGCCTATTTGTGGACTGTCCCTTACCATTGGTTGCCATGGATCAGCTCTTAGGATGTTAATCCGATATAATAGAACAGAGCTCTAATACCAATTGATGTACATGTAGGCAACTTTAGAGGGGGTGAATAGAGTATGTGTCGATAATACCCAATTAAAAAATAACTCTATTCAGGTCCACCCAACAGAAATAATAATTAGAGTATAAGTGCGGAATATAAATATAGATCAGAGAAGTATACTGTCACACCCCAATTCGTAGAGTCATTTATTCATATATTTTATCTCTTGGAATCGATTGTCCTCGCTTGGGCGTGATGCCGTACAAGTCTGGTATTACACTTGTACAAGGCAAAGATGGTACATAAGTGATAATTTTCAAATAAGAACACATCGCAGCGGCAGAGCAGATAAATTGCAGTTAATGAGGACAATCTTTCTTATTGAATAGAAGTACATCACTTCTTTATAGCAGCGGAGATAAAATGATAACTTGAAGTCACACAGAGATATATAGAACTTTATTCTCTTTATTGATAATTAAAGAAGAGTACAGGACTTTCATTGAAGTACAATGTTGACAACCAATATCATTTTACACTGACAGCCAACTGAATAATGCTATACAGCTTACATTTGATACTTGGATACATTGGATTAAAACTCGATATACCGACTTGGCTTACAACTCACTAGTACAACTGATTACAATGTTCCATATATTATTCCTTTTATAAACAGAAGACATCATCTTGTACAATGAGAGCTTTTGTATGCCCAACAAATCTTCGATGCCGCGGGATCGATCAAGCCAATCTTCGTGTGCAGAATATCCCAAGCCTGAGCACCTGCCCACAAAAATGTGGGTCAGCACATCATCTATGTACTGGCGAGCAGAATCCAACTCACTCACTTAAACCAACACTAACTGGTCAATTTTAGCAAGACATTTAATAGAATGATCTTTCTACTTGGGGCCTAGCATCAGTTTACAGTTCATGGGTAATAATCAGAGTGAAGCATGTACACATATTCTTAATAGCATTTATATGAAGGCATCATTAAGGCATACTAGGTGTTATCATGAAAAGGAATCATTGAGGCATCGTTAGCATGAACATCTTAGACATGTTATGACAATTCTCACTTCATGCATCACTTAGCATGTATATTATGTTTAAGAAATGTTTATAGCAAGGCATCTTTCTAGCATAATGAATTTAACATGTTAAGCAGGTTCTCATATTGAAAGACTACACATAGTATCATTTATTTGGCACGTTAAGCACGCAAGTTAAACCAACACATATATTGAGTATATCACATTTAAGTGATTTCTTACTGACAGCCAACTCCCTCTTACCTGTATAAAAATATAGGATAATATGATATACTTACTCTATCTACACAAAACATTCGTTAGGATGCATCCTGACTACATAATCGTTGGTGAAACTGCACCATAAAGGACTTCCCAACGGGTATTATGATGCACCATTCCAGGGTAGGTTGCAAGACTAGCCGAATGTCCCATAATACCTCGTGCCACCATAGCACGACCAATATTTCCTCCCGGGTCGAATCGGTCTCGGTGCCCCAGGTACCGTTCGAGGAAATACTCAGACATGTATAAGTACATCCATGACCATGCGAATGCGTATCGACTCGATAACACAAATGCATGGTACAACAACTGAAAGTAAGCAGAGCCAACAGTTCAACATCTCATCTCAATCCTGAGCCGTGTTCAACGACTAATTATTTTTGTCATTCTACTTGGTGATCTCCATGATCCCAAGCCTCATCATTCCTCATTCCTTGATTCATTGCACATTTCTCATAGCATTCCTCTCAATGAGGAACCAATAACATTTCATTCATTCCAAAGGGATAAGCAGCTTTTCATTCGTTTCATTGGAACAATTATTATTCATTCCATTGCTTATACAAAAACAGGCATCATCTTATTTCTTTATAATAATTAAATAGAGCGTACATGATTCAAGTGTCTCATTCAATTTATCGTGTTAATAGCATAGCCAGTTCTTTTCTCATGTCTTATTCACACAGCATCTCGATTATTCAAGTGATTTATTCATTTCATCAAGATTAAGCATAAGGGACATTATCAATTCATTCTCAGGCATAAAGTTACATTAGCAGTTCGAGTGTGATTCAATCAGCAGTTCAATATTCATGTCTTATTCATTTCAATAATTCTCAGCATAGGTATCTCTATAATTCAGCAACTAAAACATGGAACGTTTAGGGACAATTCATAGCATCACGTTATTCCATTTATTAACCATGCAGGAATAAGGAGGAAGGAGGACAGTTCCACTTGCCTGCATAAAAGGGTCTTCTTATTCTGGTTGCACACATTCCCCCTAAGCGTAGCTCCACCAGCGAGCCACGTTTCAACACTTAGTCCGTCTAGCCAGCTAAAAAAGACTGCATCAGTCTCAACTCTCTTGATCTCCAACACAAGTCACGGTCCAATATTCTGATCCCATCCAACAAGCCAACCAAATGTCTCGCGCAGAACGGGGCATTACATAATATACCACTCAGAAAAAGTTTCATCCTCGAAACTTAAGAGAATAACTCATCTACTAGATTCACTTAGTCACAATGAGTTATTCATTCAGCTTCAATTCAATATTTATTTCAGCACACTCGGTCATCTCAAAATAGCTATCCAATTGTACCATTTAAATCCATCAACGATTCGTTCTGTCAATCTCTTTTTCAATACTTGCAACTTCTTATTGATTCACCAACATTTTTCTTGCAATTCTGTCTTAGTCGCAACATATCACTTCGTTTGGATCCATACACATATTTCAGGCGTCCCAAAAATATATGTATTTCAGCCAAAGTCTGCGCTAGTGCGATAAATTCTTCCCATAATGTTATCTTAGTCGCAACCTATCACATCGGCTGGATCCATACACATATTTTAGGCGTCCCCAAAACATATGTACTTCACCCAATTTCCCTGATAGCGTGATTCGATCTGCCACGATACAACTCACTTTTCCAAATCTGACTTAGCATCCTTTCAATTGACTTATCAATTTATCCACTTGCCACAATCACTATCTTCTAGGCCACAATACTTAACATCAGGGACAACTTGGTTAAGCTCTCTATCCGGGCATAATATTTCTAACATTCGATCAAGGGTCTAATCTTACAGTCAATCATATCAAGAGTTCACAACATGCAATCATATTTTTTCCCAAATCTAACAATATTTCTCACCGAGGCAATTCATCTTTTCTACAAGACACAATCCGACATTACCCACTATCGATTACCTAAGCCAAGGGTATAATTGTATGCAACAGTCAAGGTTAACCCAGCTACCAGACTATAGATACCTATCCAACATTCCTGCTATAGGCCGACACATAATCCTCAAGGGTCAAACATCTCTAAGGTTCATATTGAAGCATATACATATAACATATCATCCTTAGGTCATACACATTACCATCTCTCGTTCAATACCAAAAGGTTATCCTACGGTCGCTACTGGTCACCCTATTATTCGGTCAAGTCTCTATGGTTAGCTATACCGACAGCTAAACCTAATCATTTAGGTGACTCCCCTAGAGTGGACAGCTACTAGGGATCATGCTAGTTTCTTATTCTCAGGGCCAATAAGCAATCGACAGTCCTAAGGGACTATACCCAAACCTATGGGTATCCACTCAGTCTGAATAATTATTCGCTATTGTTGGCTATGCCAACAATTTGTAAGTCATCAACTGGTCGCTTGGGTCAAGTCTATCTATCCAGGGTCTTCCTTAAGGAATAATTTCTACAGAGGCTCATTCTAGACTTACCCAACGATTGACTAAGATCGATCTATCAACGTTAAGGTCAAATTCGAACCCGATATATGATTTCCATCGTTCTAATAATCCATCAAGTAAATTCCCAATGATTCAATTTCCATTTCAAATCCTTTGTACCCACATAAACCCATAAGCCAAGGTTAACTATTCAAGGGTCATCGATTTCGATCGTCTTAACATTACTATGGAATCATACTATTCGATCTGTATGACAGAGTCATACCACCAAGTCATAAGCCAACAATCTATATCCCAATCGACGACCAACTATACCTCACACCATCTACTGACACTATCCAACATATTTCGTGATTATAATTCTCATTCATTTCCCACCTATCAAAATCTCATACGGACATTCTTAAATCTAATGCAGCAAGGGTCGAGTAGTTCATTCCATTCAATCCGACAATTTATGCATCAATTAACCATTCTCTATTCAACACAAATATTCCGATTTGCTACTTGTTACTTTTCTGGTACAATTCAATTCCTCAGCATACATGCACATATGCAATGACTATCCTTTGGTGATCAAGATGGATTGATATCTATTACACCGTAGGGTTAAGGCACATATTTCTAATATTCCTTTGGTCACCGACAACTTTTCTAAAACTTCTAGCTTAGCAATCAACTTTGTATTAGCCACATATGATTTGCATCCAACCATTCGAAATCAATATTCAGATATTCTAAGCCACAACATTCTCTAGCCATATCCATTTACCCATAGCATACTAATTGTCTTACTAGTCTGAGTCATCACTCGACTAAACAATTTCTAACCAAGCCACCGATTATAATTTTTGACAATCTCGCTACCTAATATAACATCATCGTCAAGGGACACTCGAGTCATCTAGCAACAATACAAGACTTCCAGCTATGTTTCGGCACTATCCAGTACCCACAGATAGTCTCATTGCTATCCTATGGAAAGGGTCAAGATACATCTAGTTCTGAGGTGGTAGAGGCAATATACCACTCAGAAACGAAGCCATCCTTAAACAATACCAACTCAAATCTATTCCGGACATTCATGATCTATAATGATCATAACACTTAGCCAACATCTCAGGGTCTCAAACCACAAGCCAACATTCTTAGGGTCTTAAATTCTCAGGGTAACATACATGAGTCAACTCCGCAATTCTGTTGAATTCTGTTGGCCCAATGATTACATTGTGTTTTTGAATATGGCTAATCAGTTAAGTTTAACATAATGATGTCACTAATATTCATATACTCACTATCATGTTGCTACTTAAACTTAGCATTGTCCTAATTGTCTTATATTATATTGCTATGCTTGTATCGTACTGCAACATATTTTATTGGCCTAACATGCTATCATGTTGTTACTTAAACTTAGCAATGTCCTAATTGTCCTGTATTATATTGCTATGCTTGTATCGTACTGCAATATATTTTGCTGGCCTAACATGTATTTGTAGACATGCAGTAAGCATGATCAAACATGATCAAACAGGACATAGGCAATGAAGAATTAATGATGGAGCGAAGACGGCGTCATACAAAAGGATTTCTCCGAACCGCCTAGCGACCTATCCGGGGCCTCGCATCGGGGGTTCCACTGCCCGGTCAGCGGATAGGGGTCGAGGGGGCAGCGCCCCCCGTCGGGGGTTCGGGGGCGAAGCCCCCGAAAGGTATTCAGATTTTCAGATCTGTATATCTTTGGACGACTGCTGTCAGGGAAAAAGACGTCTTCAGGGCTGCTCAAATATCAGAAGAAAGGCATCATCAAAGGGCTCTTGGTTTTCCTACTTGTTCTAAGTCTATAATCTTTAATTTATTGAGTCTAGGAGAATGTGTACGTTGAGTCGCACTGAGTCATCTCAACCCCTAGCATATCTCTCCAAAGCTCTACCATACAACAGACCAATTCCTGAACCAAGCCCAAGCTCCACAAAGTCCAAAAGCCCAATGGACCAATTCTGTCTGCTGGAGACAGAGTTCGGGCTGAACTCTGCCTCCACACAGAGTTCGGGCCGAACTCTGTCCCATGATTTCCAGCACCCTGATTTTTAGGGCCTGCTTGCTACAAGTTGTCCAACGGCCAAAAAAATTTGAATTATCCATACCGAATTCTGGCCGAATTCTGCTTGTCCCGAACCCTATAAATAGGCCTTGGTTTCTCTCATTTGAAACCATCCACTCTTCTATTCTTCTTCTCTTACATAGCCTATATAGTCAAGAGTCTTACTCTTCCAATCTACTAGCCACAAAACTTCCTAAGTCCCAAGGTGCTCAAGTGCGATTCAGCTAGAAGTTTTTGTGCAAGAGTTGAAAAGAAAAGTCACTTGGACAATTCCAAGTCACTTGGAAAAATCTAAGCAAATCGCCACTGCGATCCTCTGTAAGAAGTTGACGTGCTCTTCTGAAGAAAAGGCACGGGTTGTAAACTACTATTTCACAAATAGTGGATTTGAATCCTGAGCTAGAGTTCTCAGGCCTGGACTAGTCCTCCACGAGGGAAACCAGGTTAAAACTGCTGTGTCTGCGAATGCTCTTCTGATCTTTATTTTCTTCCGCATTTATTTCTGATTTATTTACTATCTTGATAGTTATTTTGTGGAGGTGATATAGAGTTAATTTTTATTTGGTGATTATCGACACAAACTCTATTCACCCCCCTCTAGAGTTGCCTACACCTGTGTTTTCAAATTCATCTATCCATGGTTTCGTTCCCAATTCTTTTCCAACATTACATGTAATTTCCAACTTGTTATAGCATATATAGCCACATCTTTCTTTATTCCCACATTCCAAACAACATTCACAACATAGCATACTATGGCATCGAGTCATTATTGGGTTATTTGTGTCCAAACCAACAACAATCATTCATTAAGGGCATCACAATGTATATAGACTTATTGTATGGAACATCCAGTGAATAGCCAAGAGGGTCAACGAACTTTCAGACATTAATAACATAGGTTGATTACCGAACATAATAACATAATTGTGGAAGCAATCTTTGATTTAATTGCGGAAGCAACGTTGAGTGATCACCGAAGCAACTTTTAGTTAATCGTCGATGCAACTTTGATTTGAAACGAATCAAGAAGAGACCAAGGACGTAAAGCCATGCTCTGATAACAATTTGTCACGCCCCAATTCGTAGAGTCATTTATTCACATATTTTATCTCTTGGAATCGATCGTCCTCGCTTGGGCGTGATATCGTATAAGTCTGGTATTGCACTTGTACAAGGTAAAGATGGTACATAAGTGATAATGTTTAAATAGGAACACATTGCAGTGGCAGAAGCAGACAAATTGAAGTTAATGAGGACAATCTTTCTTATTGAATAGAAGTACATCACTTCTTTATAGCAGCGGAGATAAAAGGATAACTTGAAGTCACACAGAGATATATAGAACTTTATTCTCTTTATTGATAATTAAAGAAGAGTACAAGACTTGTATTGAAGTACAATATTGACAACCAATCTCACTTTACATTGAAAGCCAACTGAACAATGCTATACAGCTTACATTTGATACTTGGATACATTGGATTACAACTCGATATACCGACTTGGCTTACAACTCACTAGTACAACTGATTATAATGTTCCATAGATTATGCCCTTTATAAACAGAAGACATCATCTTGTACAAGGAGAGCTTCTGTATGCCCAATAAATCTTAGATGCCGCGGGACCGGTCAAGCCAATCTTCGTGTGCCGAACATCCCAAGCCTGAACACCTATCCACAAAAACGTGGGTCAGCACATCCTCTATGTACTGGTGAGCAGAATCTAACCCACTCGCCTAAACCAACAGTAACTGGTCAATTTTAGAAAGGCATTTAATAGAATGATCTTTCTACTTGGGGCCTAGCATCAGTTTACAGTTCATGGAAAATAATCAGAGTGAAGCATGTAAACATATTCTTAATAGCATTCATGTGAAGGCATCATTAAGGCATACTAGGTGTTATCATGAAAAAGCATCATTGTGGCATCGTTAGCATTAACATCTTAGACATGTTATGACAATTCTCACTTCAAGCATCACTTAGCATGTATGTTATGTTTAAGTAATGTTTATAGCAAGGCATCTTTCTAGCATACTGAATTTAACATGTTAAGCAGGTTCTCATATTGAAAGACTACACATAGTATCATTTATTTGGCACGTTAAGCACGCAAGTTAAACCAACACATATATTGAGTATATCACATTTAAGTGAATTCTTACCAACAGCCAATTCCCTCTTACCTGCATAAAAATACAGGATAATATGATATACTTACTCTGTCTGCACAAAACATTCGTTAGCATGCATCCTGACTACATGGTCGTTGGTGAAACTGCACCATAAAGGACTTTCTAACGGGTATTACGATGCACCATTCCAGGGTAGGTTACAAGCCTAGCCGAATGTCCCGTAATACCTCATGCTACCATAGCATGACTAATGTTTTCTCCCGGGTCGAATCGGTCCCGGTGCCCCAGGTACCGTTCGAGGAAACTTACTCAGACTTGTACAAGTACGTCCATGACCATGCGAATGCATGTCGACTCGATAACACAAATGCATGGTAAAGCAACTGAAAGTAAGCAGAGCCAATAGTTCAACATCTCATCTCAATTCCGAGACGTGTTCAACGACTAATTATTTCCATCATTCTACTTGGTGATCTCCATGATCCCAAGCCTCATCATTCCACATTCCTTGATTCATTGCACATTTCTCATAGCATTCCTCGCAATGAGGAACCAATAAAATTTTATTCATTCCAAAGGGACAAGCAGCTTTTCATTCGTTTCATTGGGACAATTATTATTCATTCTATTGTTTATAAAAAAACAAGCATCATCTCATTTTTTATAACAGTTATATAGAGAGTACATGATTCAAGAGTCTCATTCAATTCATTGTGTTAATAGCATTGCCAGTTCTTTTCCCATGTCTCATTCATGCAACATCTTGATTATTCAAGTGATTCATTCATTTCATCAAGATTAAGCATAAGGGACATTATCAATTCATTTTCAGGCATCAAGTTACATTAGCAGTTCGAGTGTGATTCAATCAGCAGTTCAATATTCATGTCTTATTCATTTCAATAATTCTCAACATAGGCATCTCTATTATTCAGCAACTAAAACATGGAACATTTAGGGACAATTCATAGCATCACGTTATTCCATTTATTAAGTATGCAGGAATAAGGAGGAAGGAGGAAAGTTCCACTTGCCTGCATAAAAGGGTCTTCTTATTCTGGTTGCGCACATTCACCCTAAGCGTAGCTCCACCAGCGAGCCACGTTCCAACACTTAGTCCGTCTAGCCAGCTAAGAGAGACTGCATCAGTCTCAACTCTCTTGATCTCCAACACAAGTCACGGTCCAATATTCTGATCCAATCCAACAAGCCAACCAAATGCCTCGTACGGAGCCGGGCATTACACATACGCAGACACAACAATTTTTAACCTAGTTTTCCTCATGGAGGACTAGTCTAGGCCTGAGAAGTCTAACTCAGGATTGAAATCCACTATTTGTGAAATAGCGTACAACCACGTGCCTTTACTCAGAAGAGCACGCCAACTTCTTACAGATTCTCATATGGCGAGACTTAGAATTGTTCAAGTGACTTCTTTTAAAACTCTTGCACACAAACGTCTAGTTGACTCGTACTAAGCACCTTGGGAGCTTGGAAAGTTTTGTGGCTAGTTAGATGAGAAGAATAATCTCTTGAATGTATAGGCTATAGGAGAAGAGAAGATGAGAAGATTGGATGAATGAAAATGAGAGGAATCAAGGCCTATATATACTAGTCTAGGAAGACAGGGTTCGGCTAGAACGCTGTTCGAAATATTTAAATATTTAGCCGTTGGACAACTAGCAACCAGCAAACCCTAAAAATCAGGTCCTAAAATTAAGGCGGTAGAGTTCGGCCCGTACTCTGCCTCCTTGGGGACAGAAGGTTCGATGGGCTGTTTTGGGCTTGGCAGGTTTTTGGACTTTTGTTTGTGGAGCTATGGGTGTAAAGTCTAGGGTTGAGATACTCGGTACGACTCAACTTACAATAGCCTAGACTCAATAAAAAGTAAAATAAAGACTCAGAGAAAAAGTAAACAACGGCATATTATAGCAATTGTCGATGATGGTCGTCTTGAGCTGATATGTGGTGATTGTTTATTTTGGAGCATGATATGTCAAGTTGGATCATAACAGATATCGTCTTGTTAATTATCAAGATTAGGTTGACTTTGATCCAGTTTGGGTCAATACTAGACACTCCACTGTCCAAGCAAACTGTACATCCTTACGGGTCAACTGCGTCAATGGAGCCAAAATTTGAGCAAAGTCTGATATAAATCGCCAGTAATAGCCTGCCAATCCTAGAAAACTATGATCTTCTGCGATGGTGCTAGATACTGGCCATGTCTCTATAGATACGATCTTCTGGGGGTCCACTTCCACTCCACCTCTGGTGATGATATGACCTAAGTAAGAAATACGATCAAGCCAAAATTCACACTTACTGAACTTCACATACAACTAGTGCTCTCTAAGAATCTGAAGGACTACTCGGAGATGTTGCTTATACTCTGCTTCATTTTTGCTATAGACCAAGATATTGTCTATAAGCACTATTACGAACTGATCTAAATAAGGCATGAGTATGCGATTCATGAGATCCATGAATACTGGTGGTACATTAGTCACTCCGAATGGCATAACGAGAAACTTCTAATATCCATATCTAGATATGAATACCGCTTTCGGGATGTCTTGCTCTCTGACTCTGATCTGATGGTACCCTAACTGCAAGTCAATATTCGAGAATACTACAGCTCCATTGAGTTGATCGAATAAGTCATCTTTACTTGGTAGGGGATATCGGTTCTTGATTGTTACAGAATTCAAGTTACGATAATCAATACATAATCTTAACGTACCATTCTTTTTTTTCACAAGAAGCATCGGGGCTCTCCAAGGTGATCCACTAGCATGAATGAATCCCTTGGTTCTGAGTTCTTCAATCATCTTGTATATGATCTCCAATTCTGATGGTAATATTCTGTAGACTCTCTATAATACTGTTGCCGTCCCTGGAATCAAATCAATGGTGAACTCTATCTCTCTCTTTGGCAGCATGCTTGGAAGCTCTTCGAGAAATACGTCAGGAAATTCTTTAACTACTCTGGAAAACTGAACTGCTTCTGCTACTGCCATCCACAAGATTGGTGGAGAAGGTTCTACTTCGTCTCTGAAAAAAAAACTCTTCTTCGTCGGGAATACCAAAAATAATCCTACCAACATGGTCGTCTATTCTTGCATACTGATCCTTCAACCAATCTATTCCTAGGACCACATCATAGTCGGCCATCGGAAACTCTATCAATCTAGCAAGGAACTCTCTACCGCTAACTACAATTCGACATGAAGAAAAGACTCTATCTACTCCCACAAGACCGCTACCAGTAAGTATATTGAGTCTTACTAATAATGACTCGGGCTCCAATCCTATCTGTGTTGTAAATCGTACAGACATAAATGAATGCGATGCACTCGAATCAAATAATTATGATGCTGGAAAAGAGTTGACAAGAATGGTAACTGCCACCAAGTCACCTAATGCCAATTCTTTTTCCACGGTCAGAGCCATAGCTTGAACCTGTCCTCTTGGTGCTGGTCTCGTCTGCTGGTGACCCCACTGCCTGTTCTAAACTTGGGCTTGGACATGAGCATACTATTGAGCCTGAGGCGATAACGGCCTCGGAGGCTAGTACTGCTGTTGCTGTTGTACTGGTACTGGTCCCCTAACCGAAGGACTAGTTAGGGTTGATGAAGATGAACTGGCTCTATGCGGACAGGACCCAATTTTGTGATCCGGTACCCCATATGGTGGACCATACAGGTCGAGTTAGCCGTTTCGGTTTTGTTACTATACCGAACGGGCCTACATATAGGATTAGAGTCTAGGATCTCATCCACAAGCTTGACCTTCTTCCTTGAATTCTAATTTTCGAACTCTCGTTTGACTGCCTTGATTTGTCTCTTGCTTGATTCCTTTTCTACCGTAAATTATATCTATCATTCCTTCCATGCTTGATAAAGAGGATAGAAAGATGATTCATACAAGGAATACCTATTTTATTTCTAAACCACTCTATTAATTGATTTTTATAAGTTGTGTAGTATGTCTCACGGTCTATCACCACGTATTCTTATAACACATTAATGAAATATAACTGGATGACACTGAATATAAGCTAGTGTAGGAAGATATGTTTACATATAATACAGTGATTTAGTAGCCCATACCCCATGGGTCAACTAAGACCTAATGCAAGAGCCAGTAGGACGACTGTATAAACAAGAACACCAGACACGACTTAGATCCTTGTGAAACTTGAACCATTTATAACTGCTTTCATCATTATCTCCCGTACTTATAATTTGAATTACCACGAATGATGACGCTATTTATAGCCTAATTTTACAAGCTTATTCTTTATCGAGCTTGTTCAGGACATATGTATACTGGGGACGCCCACAAGCAAATTGTCAAATTAGAATCAATGTATTATGGTCAGATCAACCATAGTGCAACTGGTTCGCTCTTCATATGAATATCCTATGTGGATTGAGATATAGAGGTATCTAGGATCTCATCCGCGACTACATTGACAATTCCTCTTGAATTATACATTCGCCCTTGAATCGCATAATTGTATTCGATGGCATCTTTCTTGAACTCTTTAATGTTTTTTTTCCTTTTACTAATTTGGAAAGACAAAATGCTCGTATTTTATAGATAGATACGGAGTATCACCCAATGGTCGTGATAGTCGTATACACAAGCGTAGCTACTATCGGCCAGCCATGTGACTAGAACCTTGCCTTGAGTTATCCTCTCGACCCTCAAACTACTATTGTGACCTTCTAGCCATTTGAATTTAAGAATGATTAGGATTTTACCCTTAGATAAAATGCCAACCTAGGAGACTATATAATCTCAAAGAACCAATTGTTGTGAGTCTCTAATTATTTGCTTGAATTTTGCTTTAACTAGCAACCCTTAAGCCTTAATCCAACCTTTCCTCGACCAAGCTCACAGTTTAGACATGAGATGAATAGACAAAGGTAAGGACAATTATTTAACATGACTATAGTAGACATCCATCCCGAGATTTGAGTCCAACAGGTATTATTCTAGTTATGCAAATCTTGTTATTAAGACCTGACTTAGCATTGGAACATCACAAACACTAGCTTAGCCAATACCATAGCATAATACCATGTCATATGATGATTTACTAGTTATTAACATAAAGGGATGAGCACTACATTCGACACCATTAGAAACCTTATGACCATATTCCGGCAGTCTTTACACAAATAAAAATTCATGACTTAGCCGTTAGAGATCATTCATATGACATGACTTAAAGTTCGTTACCCCATCAATGAGCTCTCATATACTATAGAAGAGTGGATCCTTCTATTCTATCGACTCATGTATCATTGTACGCAATTGTTTTCTATTTTTTAGAAATTGAGGAACGATCCTTGAACTTGACTCATATCTACTGTATCACATTACGCCGTGCCTTATTCTTTATTATCAAGAGTCGAGGTACAATATCAGGACTTTGAAATTTTCTAACCTCATTAATCCTAAAACCATATCTTAGCTTCTAGAGTGAGCAATTGTAAGCCATCTAAATTTTTGGATATACTAGTGTTACCGATTGATTAGGGTAAGTTGATTTCCGGTAGGATAATAATTAGGGCCCCATGAAAACCCACTTTCTATCAGATCATTTGGTATCCCCGACCGTGACATTTATATTCGGAGCACAAGACCAGCTGTTACCTTCCAACAAAATTCACATACAAGATATAAATGACTCCACCTTCATGTACACATATCATGTCCCACTAAAATATGTCTTCTTGTACTCTATTTTTATGATACGACTTTCGAGTCAAAAAGGCTAGCTATGACCCTACCATAATACCATTGTCCTTTCCAATTTCAGTTAGAGATCCAACCTCGACCCAAATCTTTTGAGCCAATCTATGGTTGTGATTTACTCGAAGCCCACTACGCAGATGCCACTAGTGTGCCACTCAATAGAGGCCTCTTGTGCTACTTGAACACAAAGGTCACGGAAGGCGCGTCTTATGACTTACCGAACCTATTCTACCAACCCGACGAGAAATTTGCCCAACCACTTGAATTTGAACCTATCCTACATTACCCTAACCTAATAGGGATGGTTTAAATTAATTCCACGAGATTTTTTCTGCCACTATAGATTAAAATCTAAAGTTCATGCAATCAAGAATTGAAGTCCAATTAGGGAACTTATTGAGACTCAGTTAAACCCATCATAGCCTATCACCATATTTGGACTATAAAACCAAACTTGATGAAATAGGCCCCACCTCTTGGCTCACTAATCCTTCTTCTATAGATTTCATAACTGCATCTCTTCGTAGCCAATGTTATGCATCTCTCGGTACCAACTTGCTTCCGGATATACTCGACCAAGACCTCTCCTACTGTCTTGACCAAGCATAGTCCATATATGGGCCATATTAAATAGATAATACCTAGACTTCCTATAGAGTCCGTGACTATGATTGGAAATACCTCATACTTCCATACACCTCTTTGAAATTTGGCCCTCTTAGAAGCCTATTACTGTGTTTTCCCCGATTAACCAACTTATATAAGTTGGGTAGAACATTGAACTTATTATACTCTACCTCTTAGAATGGGACTACAATCGTGACCGTTCTTCCGTCTGTTTGGAAATTACGAAGTGATCTTTATCTTGCATTTTATATCTCTTGCTCGTGCGTTTAGATAAATACGGTAAAAGATTGCAACCTTAATTCTTCATGTCCATTCTATCGTAGAATCGTTTTTGTTTAAATCAAAAGCAAAATTTTCTAGACAAAAGGATTGCAAGCCTCTCTAAGAAACATAAGATTCTTAGAATTAGCAAGTGGTTGGAAATGATTGGTTCCAATTAGACTAATAATTCAATGGTTCATAATGTCGACTCATATCCGTATCATTGATACCCTCGACCGTGATTTTGATAATTTAATCACAACACTAGCCTTTTCCTTTCGACAAAGTTCACACTCACGAGCTAGACAAGTCACTCTACACCCATGACATACATATCTCACACAAACACACATTCTTGTGCTCCATTTCAATTAGACCACATGTATGATACATTTTTCCTAGAACAAACCAGTGATGCCTATTTTCATTCCTTTTTATTTTCACTATGGCAATATTTAGCCTCACTTAGAAACCACGACTGTGGTCATAGTATCTAATAAACTCATGCCCCTTCTTAGAAACTGTCCATTCCAGAAATATTGTAACAACGATTTACACGGATAGCCAACTTCTATAAGTTGGGTAGAGTATTGAATGAAGAATACCCTATCTTGTAGAATACTATGACCCTTTGGATTCATGTGATAACAACCACCTCCATCTTTTCGAGAATCAATTTAGGATTGATGCACTCACTCTCCCTTCGTATTCAGCCTTATTATATTTTTATTTGTTGTATTAATTTTATTTAATTTCGAGGACAAAATTTTTATAAGTTGGGTAGGATGTAAACCCCCTAAATTTTAGTTTTTTTATTATTATTATTATTTTTCTGAAATAATTGTTTAGTATTTTTATAACCTTGTAATCAATGTTACGATTTATTTTATATTAAAACTAGCAGGTAAGCCCTATTTTTATGTGTATGGAAATTATTTTATAGAGGATTAATGAAATACTCTAGAGTATATATTTTATTTTTGAATATTTGGATATTTAGAATTTATTTATTTATCTAGATAATTTTAAATGTTTATAAATTATTAAATAGTTTATTTTCTTTAAATATTAGAATTTTGTAAATGTTAGGATTATAAAGCAAACTACAACGTTATAAGTTAACTTGTACTAGATATTGATAAAATATTTTAAAAATATTTTTCTTGAATTTATTTAGAAAATTTTACATTTTATTAGATTATTTAAGGATTTATATTCAATTAAGTGGTTCGTTATAAAATAGTATAAGAAAAAGAAAAAAAAGAGATTTCAAATCGCTACTTCACATGAACAATAGCGATACCAGGTCGAGCCTAAGCCGACCTCTCTGATCGGCCACAGAGCTCATATATATATATCAAGAGAGAATCGAATCTCTCAAACCCTAGCAACCCCAACCCATCACCTCTCGATCTCCACTCCTTGGCGCCGCCACGCGCGGCCCCCGGCTGGCCACCGGCCGCGGAAGCGCCGGTCAGGCCGCGCACAACACGGCAGCAGTTACAGCAACACCAACAGCAACAGCGGCTGTAAACCCCTTCTTCGCAGCGATGACACTACCTCCAAGGTTCATCATTTTGTAAACCGTGTTCGCAGGTGCGTAGACAACCTAACCGAGTTTGATTCCCTTCAATTATTTTATTTTAATACACAATGTATACAACAAAAAATGAGTTCCAAAATCGAGGAAAACTTGACTTCTAGACGATTATAAACAGTCCCAACCACCCCTGTTTGGGGGCAGATTCTGATCAACCCAGTAGTCCTTTTTCAAAACTTTCTGAACAGACCTTTGAACAACATATAGGAGATAAAGATCCTTCTTGTAGTGTAACACCCACTTTTCTAAAATAAGGGTAATTTTAAACTTTTATAATTTTGATTAATCGATAATAAGATTTAACTCATGTTATGATTTTTGGTAATTTTTTAATCAATTTAAAACTATTTAAAATGTTGAATTATGATTTTGATGGTTAACTAGTTAATCTCTAGTTTTTCTAAGCTTAGAGACTAACCATGACCATGGGGACCTAACCATGTGATTAGAATGACTATTTACAACTTTTTAGGCTAAGGGTATTTTGGTCATTTTGTGACTTTTGAATTATTTCGGATATTGATTAATTGGTAAATTTTAGATTATTTTAATAATATTTAAATTGATGTATAATGATTTTGGTCATTTTTCATATTTTAATATTTTGGGAAAATTTTATATTTTTAATATTGTTTTTATTGGATTTGTTTAGTCGGGTTTGTGTTTCGTCTCGTTCCGACTTGTATTGTGACCCGGGTAGCTTGAACTCTAGATGGGACCCAATATTAAGTTAAGCATGGCTCACAAGAACAAAAATTAAGTTAGTTAATTAAACTAATTTTTATCATGTTAGAATGGTTAAGCTAGAGACTCAAAACTAGATCATTTTGACCCCAAACTTGAACCTAGTCTAGACTTAACCATATGAGACTAGAGAGGGGTAATGAGGACATTTTCCATTAGCCCTAATAGACTCTTTATGGCAGCCACCTTTAGGTGAGAATGATTTATTTCATTCATTACAATCTTGCCTCTTTTATTTTTCTTTTGTTCTTCCCCAATTTTAGAGAGCCTTCCCATTGATTTGATCTCCAAATCAAATCATTCCTTCACCAAACCTTCCCTCAATCATTCCCATTCTCCAAGGGAAGGGTGCTACCAAGGATTAGAAGAGGAGTGCAAGGAGGAGTGTCCACTTTGAGGGATCTTCGTATCGGAGCCGCGTCCTAAAGGATTTCATTGGGATTCCACTCCCATTAGATAAAATCCATCATCAAAATCGATTTTCTTTGTATATAAATTAGTTTTGAATCCGTAGGATCCATCCTCATGCATGTGTCCCATTTAGATTCAAATTTGAGGCCATTTGGAACTCTCTTGAGGATTTTAGATATGTGTCTTGTGTCCTACTTGATAGATCCCAAATTAGGACACCTCATGTGTATGTATGTATGATAATAGTTTAAATAGATATTTAAATTCAGTTTTAGAATGGTTAGAGAGTGGATTGATCTTAGTTAGGATGTTAAGAATGAGTTTCATTTGGATACCTATGTTTGTATCCAAGTATCTTGGCCTATATGTGTCCTTTTGTCCAAAATAACTCAAATTCGTCATAATATTCATCCACGTTTTATTAACCAAAGTAACTTAGAAATGTCATGACTTTTAGCTTAGAACTCCGATTTATCTCCCGTTTTTTTAAAAGAATCGTATCGAAGTTAGCTTTCCAAATATATATTTTAATAAGCCAAATTCTTTCTGTAACTTTTTGTAGAATTATTTGAGTGTCAGCTGTACGAAAGACGAACGTATTTCGGTATTTTTGCGATTTTGGGAGCTTCCGGACAGGAAAATGCGATCCGTTTAAAGTTTCGGAAAGCTAACACAAAGGACTACGACATACTTTAATCCTAGAATTTAGTGAATGCCCAATTTATACAGTATTAGTTTTAAGTAGAAGAGTGACTATACGATATATGCATTTTGTGTAACCTATGAGCCTATGTAGTATGGATATTAAATGAATATAGAGTATGTAATGCATGATATGTTAGATGAATGAAATGATATATATATATATGATATATATTCTCTTTACATTAATGTATATATATGGTTGAATGCAAGCATGTAGGAATGCAATTAATATAATGCATATAAGTAATGCATGAATGAAAAAATGATGTACAATATATGCATGAAAGTATATAATGAATGCTTGATATGAATGCAAGATATATATGTAATGATAGATATGAAAGCATAATGTATAAATATTGTAATACAATATATAATAATAACATGTATGGTAATGTAGAGTATATGATGCAAGCATGAATGAATGGAGGAAATACATGCATATAGGTAATATAGAATGTAATATATGAATGCAAGCATGCAAGATAATGTATTGTATCCATATATGATGTATTCAACTTAAAGATAATGTAATATATGAAAGGAATGAATGATAATATATAACATGATATGTAAGGTAATACAAGGTATAAAATATATGATGTGTGCATGTTTGTATGTCTCTATGTTAATATATGAAATGATATGAATATATAATGTATGCATATGTATAAAACATGTAGGTAATGCATAGATGCATGAATGAAATGAATGTTTGCAATATGTTAATATAAATACAAGTATCTAATATGCATGAATGTAAGTATAATATAATACAAGTATACATGTATGTATCATATAAATGTAATATACATGATATGTATGTATGTATACAAGGGAAGTATGTATGTATGCATTTCTATAAACTGAGTTAACCTATAACCTTTTACACACATGCATTCATACACCCTTTGATATCATGTATCCCATGTCACATACACCTACCTATCACTAAATTTTAGAACATTAACACATATCCTTTCACACACATACTCACTTACTCTTTTACCTCTCTTTCTCTCTATATATATATATATGTATGTGCCTATATATATAGCTTTCCTATACATATCTATGTATATGAATATGTGAATGTGAATAATATATATACATTATATGACTAAGTTTGTGTGCCTTGTTAGCTTATGGTTTAGTTTTGTGCTTGGTTTAGCAAGTGACTTAGGCTATGAGTTAGTAGCTATCTTGGATACTTGATTTGCGTATACTTAGTTTGTTTAGACCTAGAATAACTTGTTTGACCTAATTTAGACTTGTTAGACGTAGTTTGACCATAGTTGACCTAGGTTTGACTTTCAGGGTTGACCAAGTTGACCAAGAGTTGACTCTGGTCTAGATTGACCTAGAATCATGTAGAATGCATAGTAGAACTTAATATTGTCATTTTGAACTTGTTGTGACTTGTACTGTTCTGATTAGGAGCCAGATACCTCTCCTCGGACAGTATATTTACTTTGGACATTCAGACATCAGGCGAGTACATTCTCTGATCATTTCATATCCTGTTAGAATTATTCTCCTGCTTTAGATTACTTTACTTGATGCTGTCACGTTGGTCACACGGATTAGTACTATATGGATCCTTTCTTGAGATGTTATCCCCTCAGGAAGCATCGGATACATATGTTCTGTGCGTTTCACTTACATTGTGTATCACTATGCTTCATGGTTCATTGAATCACTTGTGACATGTACTCTCATGGTCACAGAGTCTTCCTTGAATCACCCATTTATGGGTATTCCCAGAATCACCCATTTATGGGCCTACCATATATCACCCCTTGTGGTCCATTGCATGGATCGTAACATAACCTGGCTGGATCCTTGTGTATTGATTGGGGTACGGGGGAGTAGAAGTAGACATGTGAATAATATCCAAGTAGTGTAGTTCCCAGAATTACTCCATAGTATAGTTTCGAGAATCTTATATGCCATTTACATGTCTATATTGTACTCTGACTCACTAGCCACTGTTAGTTCTCTATTTATAGTAGATATTTCTATTACAGTTCTCTCTCTGTTTACATTATGTACTTTCTTCTAGTTTCCTGCATCTTACTCTACTGTATGATTATATTTTCTAACCTGCTATGATCTGTTGAGATGTATTGTGCTCGCTCATGTTCTGACTGGACCTGTTGATAAATTTTACAAATAGCCTGGAGGTTGCCTGCTAGCCTAGAGGAGACACAGTAGAGGTTGTATAGTTAGTTATTTCAGTTGTATTGAGTTGTATTTATTCTATGGATTACTGTATTGAGCTTTGAGATGTTTTTTGGGTTTGTGTATCTTAGACACTTAGACTTCTATCTGATGTATCTCTTTTAGATTTTATATTTTACCTATCTTTTATCTTGCTCTACCTTAGTTGTGATTGAGACTGTATCTGCTATGTCACCTTCATTCGGAGAGTATATACTGTACATGTACCTTTATATTGTTAGATGTTTGACCTAGGACAGCGTTCTACCGTCGACACTGCGGCGTAGGCTGGACGTACCCACGTCTCGTGCCCTTACTTTAGGGTGCGGGTCGTGACATGTAGATTTATTTTTCATCAAATATATAGAAAGTTAATTCATTCCAAAATCCTAGAAAAATCAGTTTTTAAAACTTAAAATTTATGAAAATATTCCCGATATGACGTGCGTCCTACTAAATCAGACGACGTGGTCGCAAACCGAAAGCATCAAAAGGTGCATTTCGACTTCACGGACGTGTGGGCTTTGACAGAAGTCAAATTGGTTGCGTGTGCACGACGAATTAGATGCGCATCCGTCGAAATTCGCTGTATCAGCCCATTTGCAAATTTCTTATTACTTTGTGCACGTTCGTTGTATTGAGACAAAACTTACGCCAGCAGGACCGTATCAAAATTCTGGTCCAATGTACCAAGTTTGGTCCGATTCTGAGAAGGTCGACTGTAACGCCTATTTGGCGGGCTCGCGACCCGCTCCAACGGACGAATTTGTCCATGACTCATCGGAATCTAAAATTAGACATACGGTTGGGTTCGTCTCCTCAAATCGGACCCGTAGACATATAATTTGATGAATTTAGAGACGTAGGTTCTAGCATGCATTTCGGTATAAAATAGGTCCAACGACGGACATCGTTTTGACCCAAAATTATAATTTTGCCCTTGTTTCAGAATTGGACTTTTAGACAGGCATTTCCTAGACATATCTTTTATTCTAAACACGTTCGTGGTGTTTATTTTATCATCCGAGGACGTATACAGGATTTGGCTTTCATCGCTTCACTACTCTGACGGTTTTAGCTATTGGACGTCCCCATTTTGCACACAACCTTAGGTAAGATACCATGCCATATTTACTACTTATATTTAGTCTGTATTTTGTTATTGCATATCACTATTTACTTATTTTTAGTTCTTGTAGTTGTACCATTATTACGGTTCCTGATTTATTATTTGCTCAATGATATTAGCTTTACTTTATTATTGTCCTTTGATTGCATATGGACCTAGAGTTTAGGGACTACCATTTGTAGTGTATAGCATCAACCTTGACACAGTTGTACCATGAGGTATGTGTGAGATGAGTAGCAAGTAGAGGTACTTGTGTGATGGCTGATCACCTATGCGCATGCGTTAGGGCTAACTACTAATAGAGGCATATTAGGAGACTTGGCAGTTAGTAGAGGCATAGGAGTCATAGATGTGACTCTACTAGGCATTGGATGGGAAGAATAGTTCCTTAACGTATGGGCCACGTATGCACTTTCTTATTATTGCCGGTTATCTCCGCTGGAGATACGGTCCTGGATCCTGATACCTGATTTCTTGTTGTCCTCTGACATTCGATGAATGTTATGCTTTGAGGTCCCTGGTATCCTGGTGGGACCATACCTGAGTTTTCTGCTCCTGTAGCCAATGCGTTGAAGGCCTGTCCTTAATTGCATGAACACAGTAGAAAGGTTAGCTAACCTTAGTCAATGTCATGTCACCTCCACTAGTAGCTTGGGACAATGTTGCATCGCGGAGTAGTGTGCTATCCCTTGTCCTTGTTTGGTTGTTGGGGTAGTATAGTGTCCCGCTCCTAGCGGTTCACTATGTATGGCTTGTGGCTTGGCTAACTCGGTCGGAACCGAGTATTGGGGAAACTTACCGTCGGCACCGAATCGATCACGGACAAGTGCATAAGAACCTTTCCAACTAATGGATTGGTTTTTCCTAAAATGCGTCCAAGTGTTTTCTCTGGATGTTTTGCTGCTGGTTTTGCTGCTTGGTTTTGATGGATGCTTTTCTGAATGGTTTTCGATGATTTGATTCTTGCCCGTTTTCATCGATTTACATAGCATTCATTCTTGAGAATTCTGAGAGAAGAGAACACAACGAGACAGATTATTAACCAATCTTTTGGTGCCAATGCAGACTGACGCGTGACGGAAGGCTAAGCGTGCAAGTGTTCCTCTCTCTCTCGACGATTCTCTAAATCGGTGAGTGTGGATCTCTGTGGTGGTATTGTCCCTCTCGCTATTCCTTTATGCCAACTAAATAATTGTCTTGCAACATCCGTTAATCGATATCAAGTTGCTAAATGCCACAAGTCAATACCACTAAGAAGCTAGAGATAGAACATTGAACATTGAAATGAATGCTAGTCCATAGAACATTGAAATGAATGCTAGTCCATAGAACATTGAAATGAATGCTAGTCCCTTGAACATTGAAAGAATTGATTACACGGTGAACAACATTGAGATTGTGCTTGTCGTTTGAACATTGAATTGAGATAATTGATGCCTATGATGATGAGATATGAAATGTTGGGAATAAACATGTTGCTTAGTACTTAATATTTTATGCACACAATGTTTATCGAGTCGAACACACATTCGCATGACCATAGACGTACTTGTATACAAGGATTTCTTCGAACGGTACCTGCGGCGGTGGGATCGAGTCGGCCTAGGAGGAATTAGTGCTTTGGTAGCACGGTATCGGAACCTTCATTCGGGCTCGCAACCTGGTGAATGGTCAACCGCATACCAATACGAAGTCCTATATGGCACGTCGACATGGTGCACAACCACCAGTGGTCATGTTATAAGGATGTATGCTAATCAATGTCTTATATATGGACGATGAGTATATTATTATTATTATCCTGTATCTTATGCAGGAAAGCTGGATTCGGCCAATGGTAAAGTAAACATGGTTTATTCCATGTTACATTTATTGTGATTTACTCTGAATGTTTCCTGTCCCTTATAAGTTCATATCTTTAAAATGCTTGTCATTAATAAAATGTTGGTTTAGCTGAGTGGGCCAACGGGGCTCACCGGTGCATTGTTATAATGTGCTGACCCCTCCTCCACAGGTACTGGAGAAGGCTCAGGCGCACGTCCGAATTAAAGCTTTCTGAACTGCTGTTTCCTTTCAAGTTGTTTTCCCTAAAAGACGCACAAAGTATTGCGGAGTTTTCAAAGATAGCTGCTTATATTTCAAAGTACTAAAGGGGCATGATGTATAGAACGGGAAATTATTTCATGGCAGCCTATCAGTTGTACTTCTTTTCATGAATCAATGTAGCCGAAATGGCATTTCAAATATTATCGAGAAAAGTTGTATTCTGACTACAATTATGAATAAAATGAGTATTTCTTCTTCCTATATTATGTTCCAATGTTTCCGCAACTATGGCTAAATTTTAAATGTTTCAAATGATATGAATGTGCATGTTCTAGCCTTGTACAAGTGCAACTCCAGACTTGTACGGCATCACGCCATAGCGAGGACGATCGATTCGGCGTGAATCGAAGCAAAGTGAGCGATTCCCCGAATCGGGGCGTGACAAGTTGGTATCAGAGCGCGGTTTAGAATCCTCGGATTTCAAAATATTTTCAAAAGGAAGTCTTGATGCAAATTTTCTCGATTGATGGTGTCGATAGCGCTGGCATGAAATAATGTTCCATACATTAAGCCCATAAATATTTTATGAGTGCTAATAGAATTATTTCTTTGTTGTAGAATGACTAAGGGTGATAGCTCAAAGACGAATTCATCGTCGGACCCGATTGAGAAACTGATTAAGCAAATGGAGGCTCAGAGGAAGCAGAGCGAAGCTCAACATCGCGCGCTTCAGGAGCAGCTTCAGTATCAGTTTCAGGAGCAGCTGGATGCTCAACAAAAGCAAGTTGATAGTCTAACTCAGATTGTCACCAAGTTGACGGTCGATTCCAATACTTCTGCAAAGGCCGCAACAACCGAGACCGTGGAAGTGCCGGCAGAGAAAGCTGAGACGCCGACACGGAAGAGAACGAGCTTCAAGTTCTCTGAATTTAAAAGTTGCAACCCGCCTGAATTTAATGGGAAAGAGGAGCCAGATGAGGTGATGGGCTTCTTGAACACCCTGGAGGGCTATTTCCGAATGTTAGAGATTTAGGGCAGTAAGAGAGTGGAGTGTACCGCTGTACAACTTCGCCTCAAGGCCCAGGAGTGGTGGATTTCGCAGAGACAGGCACTTTGCAGAAATAGTCAGGATATAAAGATGTTTTGGGAAGCCTTCAAACAGGCTTTCATTACTCAATTCATTCCACCCGCTGTCCGACAACAAAAAGAGAATGAGTTCATTGCACTTCGACAAGGCAGTATGTCAGTGCATGACTATGAGACAGGGTTTTTGAAGAGAGTCGCATTCGCTGGGTACATGGTACCGAATGACGACGCGAAGCGAGGAAGATTTGTACAAGGCTTGAATGAGGGCCTGGAGCGGGATGTTCTAACTCGAAAGTGTACGTCATACAGAGAGGCGTACAAAACAGCTCTCGAGATGGAGAGATTTCATCGATCAACTAGTTGTAGGACGACACAGAACTACCAAGGCAATAACCAGAAACGGCCTTGGTCGGCGGGAAGAAATGACGCACCTAAGCGTCACAACACAGGGGATAACAAGGGACCTCAGCAGCAGTTGCCACGTTGTAAAAAATGCAACAGGTGGGGGCACAAAACTGAGGACTGTCGTTCTGGGTGTTTCAAATGTGGAGGAATTGGTCACAGGGCAGTTGACTGTAGAGGCAGAGGAGACAATCAGTATCCTCGTGGAAATAACAACAATCAGTATCGTGGGCATAACAATAATCAGAACCGGGGCCAACATAACAACCAAAATCGTGGCCAAGCGCCACCACCCTTGCCAGCTCCAACTGGGAATGCACCGAATCAACAACAAGGTGGGCAAGCAAGGGTTTATGCCTTGACTCAGGCAGAGGCCCAGACCGCAGAGAATGTCATAACAGGTATGTTGCTGTACAAAGGCATACCTGTAAGAGTACTTTTTGATTCTGGTGCTACTCATTGCTTTATCCCTTCTGATTTTGCAACGGAGAATAAATTTTGTATGACTCAACTAAAGACCGCTTTGTGTGTTAGCACTCCTTCGGGAGTACATATGCCTGCAACTCTAATTTGCAGGGACGGCTACATCAAAATTGGAGGCAAGACCTTATCTTTGGACGCAATTGTACTCGACATCAAAGAGTATGATATCATATTGGGAATGGACTGGCTCAACGCCTGTCATGCAATAATCGACTGTGCGGATAAGAGAGTTGTGTTTTGCCTGCCTGGTGAAACAGAGTTCTCCTACTCGTGCGGCTCGGCGTTCCAAGGACCCATGGTCATATCGGCAGTTACAGCAAGGCACATGCTGTACTCAGGGTGTGAAGGCTTTCTCGCTTCTGTCTAAGACACTCGAATGAAGAGTGTAGGCTCGAATCAGACAGAAATTATGGCAGAGTTTCCCGATGTGTTATCGGACGAGATATCTGGGGTGCCGCCGGATAGAGAAATTGAGTTCACAATTGACACAATTCCGGATACTCGTCCGATATCTAAGGCGCCGTACAAGATGGCTCCGGCAGAATTGAAGGAACTAAAGGTACAGCTACAAGTATTATTAGACCGGGGATACATTCGCCCAAGTGTATCTCCATGGGGAGCTCCAGTGCTGTTTGTAAAGAAGAAGGATGGAACGATGCGGCTATGCATCGATTATAGAGAACTGAATAAGGCAACCATCCGTAACAAGTATCCTTTGCCAAGGATAGATGATCTATTCAATCAGCTACAAGGGGCGACCGTGTTTTCAAAAATTGATCTTCGTTCAGGATACCATCAGTTGAAGATCAGACCCGAAGATGTTCCTAAGTCAGCATTTCGTACGAGATACGGACACTATGAGTTTTTGGTCATGCCATTCGACTTGACTAATGCTCCAGCAGCCTTTATGGATTTAATGAATAGAGTGTTTCGACCGTTTTTAGACAAGTTTGTTGTTGTGTTCATTGATGACATCTTGATCTACTCAAAAGACAGGGAGACTCATGTCGAGCACTTGAGAGAAGTACTTCAGACGCTGCGGGACAACCAGCTCTATGCAAAGTTAAGCAAGTACGAATTTTGGACGAACAGCGTGTCGTTCCTTGGACATGTTGTTTCGGCAGATGGTGTTGCCGTCGACCCAATGAAGATTGAGGCAGTTGTGGACTGGAAGCAGCCTGCATCAGCTAGTAAAATACGGAGTTTCCTTGGTTTAGCCGGGTACTACCGTAGATTTGTAAAGACTTCTCGAGAATCGCCTCGCCTTTGACTCGCCTGACTCAGAAGGAGTCATATTTAAGTGGACGGACGACTATGAGAGTAGCTTCCAAGAACTCAAACAGCGGCTCGTTACGGCCCCAATTTTAGCACTTCCGAAAGGCTCTGAGGGATTTCAGATCTACAGTGACGCGTCGGGACTTGGTTTGGGATGTGTTCTCATGCAACGCGGGAAGACAATATCTTATGCTTCGAGACAACTCAAACAGCATGAGAAGAATTACCCAACACATGATTTAGAACTGGCGGCGATTGTGTTCGCGTTGAAATTATGGCGACACTATCTCTATGGTGTGTCCTACGAGATCTTCACGGATCACAAGAGCCTGAAGTATATATTCACACAAAAGGAATTAAATCTGAGGCAGCGGCGTTGGTTAGAATTGATCAAGGACTATGACTTGACAATCTCCTACACGCCGGATAAAGGAAATGTGGTAGCTGATGCCTTGAGTCAAAAATTTGTTGGGTCCCTAACAATAGCAAAGGAGGTACTACGAGATCTTGAGGAGATGGGCATCGAGTTCAGGATTCGTCCGCAGAATGTACAGTTGGCTCAGTTACAACTTGAGCCGAGTCTCCAGGGAAGGATTAAGATTGCTCAGAAGGATGACCCGTTTCTGCAGAAGATACGCGAGTTGATTCTAGCAGGAAAGGCGTCAGACTTTACCGTTGAAAATGACACTATTCGTGTCAAGGGAAGATTGTGCGTCCCTAAGGACGAGGATATCAGGAAGGAAATACTGACCGAGGCTCATTTCGTAAAGTATTCCTTGCATCCGGGAGGCACGAAAATGTATAAAGATCTACGCTCAACTTTTTGGTGTCATGGTATGAAGAAGGATGTGGCGCTATTTGTGTCACAATGCATGGATTGTCAGCATGTGAAGGTCGAACACCAACGGCCAGGCGAAGAGTTACAAAATTTGGCTATTCCACTGTGGAAGTGGGATAATATCTGTATTGATTTTATAGTCGGCTTGCCAAGAACTCAGAAGGGAAATGATGCGATTTGGGTTATCGTGGATAGATTAACCAAGTCGGCAGATTTTATTCCAATAAAAGTTATATGGGGAGTAGAACGGTTGGCTCAGATTTTCATAAATGAAATTGTTCGATTACATGGGGTGCCATCTTCTATAGTATCAGATAGAGACGGAAGATTCTTGTCGCAATTTTGGATAAGTCTGCATTCGGCTATGGGCACAAAGTTGAACTTCGGTATGGCTTACCATCCGTAGACTGATGGTCAGACAGAGAGAGTAAACCAGATTCTTGAGGATATGTTGAGATTGTGCGTGCTCGATTCGAAGACAAATTGGGACACACATCTCGCATTAGCAGAATTTGCCTATAACAACAGTTATCAGGCAAGTATTCAAATGGCCCCGTACGAAGCCTTATATGGACAGAAATGTCGATCACCGGTATGCTGGGATGAAGTAGGTGAACGGCAAGTGCTTGGACCGAAACTTGTGGAGCAGGCCATCGAGAAAGTTCGCTTAATTCGAGAAAGACTTAGAGTTGCTCAAAATTGACAGAAGAGTTATGCGGACGTACATCGATGACCTTTGGAATTCATAGCAGGCGATCATGTCTTCTTGAAGGTCACACCCATGCGAGGTGTGATGCGGTTTGGGATGAAAGGAAAGCTAAGCCCGAGATTTGTTGGACCCTTCAAAATTTTGGAGAAGGTAGCCTCAGTGGCTTATCGACTTGCACTACTTCCGGCTCTACCTGATGTGCACGATGTCTTCCATGTATCTCAACTGCGGAAGTACGTGCTTGATCCAAGTCACGTAGTGAACTTCGACCAGCTGCAGCTGAGCGCTGACCTATCCTACACTGAAGAGCCTGTCCAAATTTTGGACAGGAAAGAGAAAGTTTTACGGAATCGGACAGTATCCCTGGTCAACGTGCTATGGCGGAACCATGCTGTAGAGGAGTCGACATGGGAATTAGAGGAAGAGATGCGGGTGAAATACCCTTCGCTGTTTGATAATTTTGAGGTAGGACTTTTGCTTTAAGTTTCGAGGACGAAACTTTTTCTTAGTGGTATATTATGTAGTGTCCCGCTCCTAGCGGTTCACTATGTAAGGCTTGTGGCTTGGCTAACTCGGTCGGAACCGAGTATTGGGGAAACATACCGTCGGCACCGAATCGATCACGGACAAGTGCATAAGAACCTTTCCAACTAATGGATTGGTTTCTCTTGAAATGCGTCCAAGAGTTTTCTCTGGATGTTTTGCTGCTGGTTTTGCTGCTTGGTTTTGATGGATGCTTTTCTGAATGGTTTTCGATGATTTGATTCTTGCCCGTTTTTATCGATTTGTATAGCATTCATTCTTGAGAATTCTGAGAGAAGAGAACACAACGAGACAGATTATTAACCAATCTTTTGGTGCCAATGCAGACTGATGCGTGACGGAAGGCTAAACGTGCAAGTGTTCCTCTCTCTCTCGACGATTCTCTAAATTGGTGAGTGTGGATCTCTGTGGTGGTATTGTCCCTCTCGCTATTCCTTCATGCCAACTAAATAATTGTCTTGCAACATCCGTTGATCGATATCAAGTTGCTAAATGCCACAAGTCAATACCACTAAGAAGCTAGAGATAGAACATTGAACATTGAAATGAATGCTAGTCCATAGAACATTAAAATGAATGCTAGTCCATAGAACATTAAAATGAATGCTAGTCCCTTGAACATTGAAAGAATTGATTACACTGTGAACAACATTGAGATTGTGCTTGTCGCTTGAACATTGAATTGAGATAATTGATGCCTATGATGATGAGATATGAAATGTTGGGAATAAACATGTTGCTTAGTACTTAATATTCTATGCACACAATGTTTATCGAGTCGGACACACATTCGTATGACCATAGACGTACTTGTATACAAGGATTTCCTCAAACGGTACCTGCGGCGGTGGGATCGAGTCGGCCTAGGAGGAATTAGTGCTTTGGTAGCACGGTATCGGAACCTTCATTCGGGCTCGCAACTTGGTGAATGGTTAACCGCATACCAATACGAAGTCCTATATGGCACGTCGACATGGTGCACAACCACCAGTGGTCATGTTATAAGGATGTATGCTAATCAATGTCTTATGCAGGGACGGTGAGTATATTATTATTATTATCCTGTATCTTATGCAGAAAAGCTGGATTCGGCCAATGGTAAAGTAAACATGGTTTATTCCATGTTACATTTATTGTGATTTACTCTGAATGTTTCCTGTCCCTTATAAGTTTATATCTTTAAAATGCTTGTCATTAATAAAATATTGGTTTAGCTGAGTGGGCCAACGGGGCTCACCGGCGCATTGTTATAATGTGCTGACCCCTCCTCCACAGGTACTGGAGAAGGCTCAGGCGCACGTCCGAATTAAAGCTTTCTGAACTGCTATTTCCTTTCAAGTTGTTTTCCCTAAAAGACGCACAAAGTATTACAGAGTTTTCAAAGATAGCTGCTTATATTTCAAAGTACTAAAGGGGCATGATGTATGGAACGGGAAATTATTTCATGGAAGCCTATCATTTGTACTTCTTTTCATGAATCAATGTAGCCGAAATGGCATTTCAAATATTATCGAAAAAAGTTGTATTCTGACTACAATTATGAATAAAATGAGTATTTCTTCTTCCTATATTGTGTTCCAATGTTTCCGCAACTATGGCTAAATTTTAAATGTTTCAAATGATATGAATGTGCATGTTCTAGCCTTGTACAAGTGCAACTCCAGACTTGTACGACATCACGCCTTAGCGAGGACGATCGATTCGGCGTGAATCGAAGCAAAGCGAGCGATTCCCGAATCGGGGCGTGACAGGTAGTCCACTGTTTCAATGATGAGATATTGGATCTTGTTACGAATTAGGCTATTTTACCTTACTTGTGATTTATGATATTTTATATATATTCAGTTATGTGACATGTTCTTTATGTATCTTGTTACGTCCCTCTGAGGACCTGGTTATCTCTCCAGGTGTGTGTGCTTTGTGACTTTTTGCAGGTGTTATAGCCATGGCCATGATCTTCTATATTCCTTCGAAGTTGATTGCTATTGGTTCTTCTTGCCATTTTATCGATCATTTTCTTGTATATTTTCTTTCATTCCAATTAGTTGGTAGTAGATTTGTCTCTGCCTAACAACATGTATAAATGACAAATTTTATAGTTGAGTCATATTATTATTCTCTTATTTGGTGGATGAGATTTAGTTGTCTTGGTTTACTGCATCTTACAGCTTCTGGATACATACGAGATTTCCATATATTAGAGTATTCTTCGTATGTATGCAGCTGGGATGTCTACGTACCCAGTCATAAGTACTTAGGACTGGGGCGTTACAGAGATGAACCCACATAGCTAAGAGAATAATCTCATTGAGTCAAGTATATATATAGAATGTGAAAAAGTTTTATCATGTTGCGTAGATGTTCTCCATGATGGTTTTTAAAAGTTGGCACTTGGTCTTTCGACCTCACGTATTGAGTGAAATAAGTTATGCCACGGGCTATCGACTTGATATCATAGCAAGTACGGTTCTGTGGATTATTACAGCCACACAGTCCTATGATTTCAATGCTTGTCATATAGAATATGACTCGGTTGATGGCACTGCAAAGAACACGATTAGTTCAAGTTAGACAGGAAGGCTGTCAATTAGTCTTTTCTGGGTTTGAGTAAAAAAGAAGATGGAAACATTGAAAGTCCTCGGGACTGTAGGTCGTTGAGGCAGTCCCTAGTTCTGGAGCTGCGCAAAAGTATGAAAATAAAGATGATAAATGGTACTAATAAGGGTAAGTTGAGTCGAGTCTTGCATGGCCATTGGACAACGTGTGCATAAGGTATTGGTTTTTGAAATGATCACCGGGGCACTGGAAACGTGTCAGCCTAGGAGAAATTCCAAGTATTGTGCGTCCTTCAGCGGGGGTACGACCAAGACTGAAGTGTACGACGCTAATACAGCTATAGGACCTTCGGTGGAGTTTCGGCCTTGAACTCAAACTGTTCCCGAATGCTATGAAGTTCGCTGATAGTTTGTCATGCTAGTGACCTTTATATAGATTGAGTTCTCATGATAGTGACGATCTGCGTGCATGCCTTAGATTGAGTCAGAAAGTATATGCACGGTACAAGGAGTCAAAAAATGTGTACATAGTATATAATACGAATATGGAGCCTAAGAATTATCTGTAGCAGAAATACATGCTTCGATATAAAAAGTGGTATCGTTTTTTGAGTCATTGACACTAACTTCACAAGTCTATGATTGAGCCATTTGCACAATGAAACAGAAGAAGGCCATAAGGCAAGTATTGAGTAAATTATACTATATTGTGGGGCACGGCCACGATGTTGTTACACATATGGGTTTTACGGCACGACTATGTATTTGCGTCACAAAGTAGACCATGGGTCTATGTCTTGAAACTGATCCTAAGACAATATTAGAAAGACCACAGAAGGATAAGTTGCACTTACTAAAATAACGTGTTGCTTTATTATGGGTGAGCGAGATGCTTCCTACCAGTATGATTGTGTACTGACACCCCACCAGTTTGTATGCAGGTTACAGGTACTTGCTCGTTCATGGCAGAGCTCGCTTGGACGTACTGAGGCATGCAGTTACTTGGCATTTCGAGACGTGAGACCGCATTAAAGACTTCACTTATACGGGACATAATGTATGGACATTGTCTTCTTCAAGTTTTATGCCTCAAGAAAGGATCTTTTAGATTGAAATATGAGAGAGCTAAGTGATTGTATTCAGAGAGAGTGTAAGGTTAAGTGATTATTATCTTGGCCTCGTGCCCTTGTAATTTTGTTGCAATATTAATAAAGATGATTTTTTTCTATATATCTTATGTTATTCAACATCACTGCTCGAGATTTCTGTGCGACGACCGCATCATCAAGCTGCTGTAATTGGCTATTATGGTATTTGTATTGTGCGAGCACAACTTAGGCTTGAACGGCATCACACCCATGCGAGGACAAGCGGTTCTACAAAATTGGGGCGTGACATAATGGTATCAGAGAATGGCTTTATATTCTTGGACTTTCGATTGAATTCTTTTGAACTCTAATATTGTTTCGCCATTGATGTTGGTAACACTATCTTTCAATGTTCCGCAGGATGTTCCATACAATAAGTCGAGATACTTTATAAATCACACACGATAATTTTTTATTAAAACAAAGATAGTTTCACATAAGGTTTGTTGGCTGAGTTGTGCTGGACAATACATACCTATGCTTGTGTCGATGATAACGAGTCTTGTAAGTGAGCAAATATTTTCGAATGAGGATAAGTTTGACTTGATTCATGAGATGGGGGATAATTATCAATAAAGGTGCTACCGAAAGAAGATATCATTAATATGATATAGGCGGATTGTGCTTGGATCTTGAGGTATAGAATAATGGGATCCTCAAGTGATCGGTTGTGATTCGAATAATCGTTTTGAGGATTTGTTGAATGACTTCATCCCTGAGTGGTGTGTGACATAGCCTTGGGAATGTTTGATCAATTTTGGATCGGGGTACCAATGTGTCTCAACAAGTGATGCAATGGTACAAAGCCTTAGAATATGTATCATCGAGTTAGACGTTAATTTAGATATCTCATGCGAGATTGATTCAGGCAAATAGGAAATAAGGCACATCAGATTTAGAACTATGTTGAATGTAAAAATAATATGGTAGATATATTAAATTTAGGAAAAGTTAAGGTGCAATGGAATGGATGACTCAGTCGAGGAAATCGATATGGATTTTATATAAAAATGTTGGTATAGAACTAAACGGAATTGAGTTTCGAATTTTGGAATAAGGAAAGATAGCACAATTTGAAGATAGCGTGCATGGAAGATTGATTTAAGGATACGAGAATGACTTTAAGGATTTTAGATAAAATTGCTCGATAACTTGAGTTAATATAACATGATACAATTGAGGACTTATGCTCCACAATGACTAAGATAGACGATAACAAATACGAATTTGAGTTTGAACGAATTGATCATCTAACAAGTTTCAAGAGATAGCTATAGCTGATTTGATCTTGAATGTCGAGGAGCATATTGTATATCCAGTTCGAATGATAGCATTAGTTACATGACACGGAGTTTGTTGCGAAAGAAAGATTGTCAGGTTATGTATATCATTGATGGCATTGAGACATATCAAAGATCGATATACGGTAACTCAGGGGTACTCTAATCCGATGAATGATGATCGTGCCGGGTGTTATTATTCGTATAAATTCTATAATTTTGGAAATTGATGGACTATTGGATTGTATTGAATATTTGGATGACTTGATTCAGTGAACCTAAGGTATATGTAAATAGATAATAGTCAGGGTTTATGAAACAAAAATGTCGACGGAATTGATGATCAATGATATGAGGATTGTTATGACTCGAGGAATTTATCATGCGATGTTGCGATGAGATAGATACACGAATTAAGGATTGTTTACGAAAAACAAAAAGAGGAAAGGATTTGATTTCTACAAACTGAGAGAGAGTACAAAAAAGAGTACAATTGATTTCTGTAAGAAGCTGATCAGAAGACGATCACTTTATCCCTTGGACGATGTGATATCGAAGACACGAGCCTCTAGAGAATGCAACAGCACTTTAGCAGGAGATTATGATCATTCGTCATACTTTAAGACTGATTTGAAACTCTATTTAAAGAGTTCTTGAAATAACTGTTTAGCAGTTATTCTGGATTGTGCGCACTTCTGGTTGCATGCCTAATGTTCAGTTGTGCGAGCGGTTACACCAGCTATTGTGGATGCGTGGCATTATTTGATTAAGATGCGCGTGGTCGTGGGCAGTATAGTAGGCACGTTCTACGAAGTTAGTGGTTTATCCGCCACATTACCGTGCTGTGGATACTGTTCGATCACCTTGCGTGAGCTTCATCAGGCTACGCGGAGCGCAATATAGTAACTTGCGTGAGCGGTTGCACCAACTGCTGTGGACAAGTATCATTATTTGAGTGAGATGCGCATAGTCGTGAGCAATGTAGTGAAAACGTTCTACGAAGTTAGTGGCTTGCGCACCACGTCACCCTGCTCTAGACGATCGCATTGCACGAGTGTCATCACGTTGCACGGGGACACAATCTAGTAACTTGCTCCTGGGTTCAACCTCGCACAACCTGATACATTGTGCAAACTGTTGTCTGACCAAGTCTTCTCGAGAACCGTGTTGTGTGGGATTCGAATAAATTTTCCTTGATATTCGTGATCTTAGTTGTCAGGCAATGATGATGCCGTTACAGCTTCTCGAGGAAGTGCGCCATGTGGCTCTCGTGTAACCTGAGGTTAGCGTAACCTATAGATGTGGTGCAGCCTATCGATGTGGTACAACTTGATGATATGACTTCAGGAGCGGTGCAACTTGATTTTTAGCCTCTACAAGACCCCCTTCAAAGTTTACGAAACTTGAAAAGACTTTAAAGTTTTGAAATACTTTGAATTTGGAAATAATTTTTTTTGGATTGTGCCAGTCAAACTCGAGCCCGACTTTTCAGCGTATGTTGCACAACTATTTTGGGCTATAAATAGCCGTACACTTTGGGCCTTTCATTCTTTACACATAAAGTGATTTCTTAAAACCCAACCTCCTTCTCTTCTTCTCGAGCTTCTTCGACCACCGACGTGATTACTCGAAACTCTGTCTCTTCTTCTTCTAAACTCAGAAGCTTCTTCGACAAACCCTAATGGCGCCCAGGAGATTCGATGTTAAGAAAGGAAAGGGCTTCGCTGAGCCTTCATCTTGCGTTTTATCGTGCAGAGAGCAGCGACGTACGTGTCAGTACGTTCTGCCTTCTTCATGACGAGAGACTGTCAACCCGGCCATGGAAGGTGAACGTTTTGATCATTGATCCATGCATCGATCGTATCAACCAAATCCTTTTTAGGGTTTTTGGTTTGATCTCTTCATCGTGTGCCTTCTCTTTATAGAGTTTGGTTATTGTCGCTCACATAGTGTTCAAACTGTGTTATGCGATGTGGCGTACCAGAAATGTTTACGCTATACATATGTGATGCAACACAGATGTTGCACTATATATAAAAAATGTGGCATAAAACAGATGCTGTGCCATATAAAATGTGGCAAAACACAGATACTGTGCCATATAAAATATGGGGCAAGACAGATGCTTCGCCATATAAAATGTGGTACAACACAGATGCTGCGCAACATAGAAGTCTCAGCGCAACTGGATGTCTTGTACATATCGATCGAAATTCATTTTGAAAAAGAAGTGCCTGTTGGAACCCTTCTGTCTGTAAATTCACTAACTTTCCCTTTTTTTCATTTTTTACAGGGAATAGGTTGGCAAGATTCTTCAAAACTGGTTTCGACGATCTTGGATGCTATGGAGCTGAACCACCTTGATACACACATCAAAGAGCTCAGAACTCTTCATGTTTAAAAGGGCTTCATAGAGATGGTAGGAAGGGCCTTTATACATGAGAGTTGGATGGTGGAGACACAGAACTTGGAATCGTATCACAAGGGTGATCTCATTCCTACTTCTTACGAAGGGTCGCCTTTTCTCCACCAGTTGTATTAACAGCAACTTGTCTTCGAGCTTCTGTACTATGTCGTTCTCCTCCCGTCTTTCTGAGAGAGAAGACCAGAGTTGATTTCGTTGCCTTGCTCGCTGCTTCAAGTTGAGTCGACACGGAACTGGCACTAACAAGAATATCCAAAGATGTAATAGACCTCCATTTGTTATATTTAGAATGAAAATCTGAGATGTAATAGATTTTCATTAAGATGTATCTATATTTTTAAAGAAGGAATAAAGAATAATTTTTTTCTCTCCTTTATTACTTGATTTGATATGATGATATAGAAAATTGAATCCAGAGGTAATGTGGACGTGAATTCATTTTTCTATTGATGATCTTCAAGTCAGTTGGGACTCAAAGACAATATATCATGTATAAAAAGACGATATCTGTGATCATACAGATTTATCATAAAGATAAGATATCTTTTAAAATAGTTGGATTTCAAAAGATAGAATTGTTGATTTGGATGGACTCCACGGAGGATTTTGAGTAATTATTATTTGTGGATTTATTTACGAGAAAGTAAATAAACGATTATAAATGAAGGCCTAAAAAGATTGATGAGTGAATAAGCATGTCTTTTCAAAGAAAGGTCATTTCGGTTCCGGCGACAGACAATAAACGGAGACCTATTCATGAAATGAAAAGGGATGAATGAAGGAACATGCATTTTCGAGGAAAGGTTGTTTCGATTCCTGAGACAAAATGTTTGGCCTTTCTGTCTATAAATAGTGCGGAATTGTTGAGAATGTTATTCACACATATCCTTTCATCACAAATGTCTTTCGAAGATGCACCCAAGGAGGCTAAGGCCATACCAAAGATCAAAGCGGCCTTCGACACTCATTCCGATGAGCCTTCACTACCCATTCGACCAGAAGTGGAAGAAAGCTCGGCTGTTCCTGAATCAAAATAGGACATTCTTGCCAAACTGGTGGAGCATGGAAGTACTGTCGAAAAAAAAGCTCTGAGGAAGGCTGCTTGTGAACTACTGGTGCCATCAGACAATAATGTCTTCGAGCTTCTTGCGAAATATGTTTTCAATCAAGAGGCCTCTGGTCCTCGTTAATTTTATGTATTTCCTTCCGTCTGAGTTATGCAATAAAAGGAATTTTATTTACATTCTCATTCTCTGTGTTGATATCTCTTTGTCTTCAAACATGATATTTCTTGAGAAATTTGCCATTAATGGACATCATGGCGACCTGACCATCTATACCAGTTAATTGATAAGCTCCGTTGGAGAAAACTTTGCTTACAATATAGGGTCCTTCCCACTTCGCTTCAAATTTGACTTTGCTCATGTGCGTCATAGTCATAGGATGTCTGACGATTAGAACTAGTTCTCCTTTCTGAAATGTTCGAACTTTGACTTTACGGTTGAAGGCTTTTGATAGATGAGCTAGGTATAACTCAATATATTGTTGAGCTAGGAGCCATTTCTCGTCAAGCACTTCAAGATCCTGAAGTCTCAGACGATCATTATTTTTGGTTGTGAGTTCATTGGCAATAGTAATCCTTAGGGAAGGGATATGGATTTCCAATGGTAAGACGGCCTCGCAACCATATACCAAAGAGAAAGGTGTGCGGCCTGTAGGAGTACGTACAGTAGTACGGTAAGCCTGCAGACATTCTCCAAGCTTTTCACTATAGTTTTGTTTGTTGGTAGAAACAAACTTCTTGAGAATTTTGAAGATGGTCTTGTTAAATGCTTTTGCCAACCCGTTAACTGTAGGATTGTAAGCTGTAGAAGCAATATTATTGATCATGTTGTCATCGCAGAATCGAGTGAACTTTTGACTGATGATTTATGGACCATTATTATGAATAATTTGTCGAGGAACACTGAATCTGTAGATCATATGATGCTTAATAAAATTGATAACACTGCTTGTCTTGACCTCAGCTAGAGGTATAGCTTCAACCTACTTTGAGAAGTAATCAGTTATGGACAATATGAACCGATGTCCTCGAGACGATGGAGGGTTAATAGGACCAATGACATCTATGCCCCAAGCTTCAAAGAGCCATGATGCTACCGTCGGGTGAAAAAATTCTGATGGTTGATGGATAAAGTCAGCATGGATTTGATATGCTCGACACTTCCTTACATACTCAATTGCATCAGATACCATCGAGGGCCAATAGTTGCCCATACGGCGAATATGATCATGTAGTTTAGGACCAGGTTGATGTGCGCCACAAACACCGTCATGAGCTTCACGAAGTATTTGTTTTGTTTTTTTTCCTGCGAGACAGCGTAGGAGTAAGCTATGAAATGTTCGTCGGTAGAGTGTCTTTGTAGCATGATTATAATAGAATCTAAGTGACCGCTGATGAATTATTGTAGCCTCCTTAGGATCTCGGGTAAGATATCATGGACTACGAAATCTATGAAAGGAGTCCTCCAATCTTCATTGATAGTACACACTTCAGTCGAATTGTTGAATTCCTTGTTTGAGTTGTTGACTTCAATATTTTAGTTATTTTCGACACAGAATAACTCTCAATTAGTGATGACGATCATTTGTTGCCTTCTTACTGGAATTGCTAACACTGCTGCAAGATTAGCGAGTGCATCAGCCTCTGTATTACACGCTCAGCGTACATGCTCGATGAAGGAGCCTTTGAATGAAGTAGCCATCCTGATCGCTGCATCATGATATATGACCAGATCTTGATGTCGAACTTCGTACGTACCTCTAACTTGGTTGACAATCAGTTTGGAGTCTCCGTAAACTTCAAGATACTCAATATCTAATTGTTTACCTAATTGGAGACCAATGAGCAGAGCGTTGTATTCAGCCACATTATTGGAACACGACTCATCTAAAAAATAAGCTCTTTGAATAGCTAACCCTTCTGGTGAGACGATGACGATTCCAACTCCAGCAACAATAAAACCTTTTGGTCCGATCCTGGATGCACCATCAAAGAATAGACACCATGTACGAATTTCTTCTGAAGTCATGTTGGACTCCAAAGTTTCGTCTGGAATCTCATCGTAGAGTTTAGACGTTTTGGGAACTGGATGAGCTGCCAGAAAGTCAGCAAGGGACTGACCTTTAACAAACTTTTAAGGAACATAAACCATATCATATTGTCCTAACAATATGGCCCATGTTTCAAGCCTGGAATTGAGTGTACTGGGCTTCTTCATCAGGACCCGAAGAGGGTTAACTCTAGAAATAACATGAATAGTATGGCCAGTGATATAATGTCTCGTCTTTTGAATCGCAAACATCAAAGCTAGACATTCTTTTTCTACTAGGGTGTATCGATATTCAGCTCCAATAATTGTACGACTAAGATAATAGATAGCATGTTCATGACCTTCTTTATTCTTCTGAGCTAATAAAGCTCCTAGTGAATGGTACATTGCTCGAACATACATCAGAAAGGGTATTCCTGAGATTAGAGGCACTAGAATTGGAGGGTTCATCAAGTACCGCTTTATGTCTTCTAATGCTTGTTGATATTCTTCGGTCTAAATAAAAGATACACCTTTCTTCATGAGTTGAGTGAACGGTCTACAATGTCCAGAGAGATTTGCGATGAATCTCCTGATATACGCAAGCCGTCCCTGGAATCCTCGTATCTCTTTTAGGTTACGTGGAGGACGTATCTCTTGAATGGCTTTGATTTTCTCAGGGTTAACGTGTATACCTTTAGAGGTAATAACGAATCCCAGAAATTTGCCACTAGAGACTCCTATGAATGACTTGGTGGATTCATCTTGAGTTGATGCTGGCACATTAGATCGAATATAGTCCTTAAGTCTTGAATGTGGTCTTCCTTTAGATGACTTTTGACAGCAATATCGTCTACATAGCATTCAACTATCTTTCGCAAATGATCACGGAAGATAGTACTCATGGCCCGCTGAAAAGTTGCACCAGCATTTTTGAGACCAAATGGCGTGACAGTATAGCAATAGACTCCAAAAGGAGTGCGAAAAGATGTATGTTTCTAATCTTCTGGATATATCTTGATTTGATTATATCCTAAAAATCCATCCATAGAAGATATACGTTCAAATCCTCAAGTATTGTCGATCATGACATCAGTGATTAGAAGAGGAAATTTGTCTTTGGGATAAGCTTCACTAAGGTCTCTGAAGTCGATGCAGACTCGGACCTTCTCTATTTTCTTCAAAACTGGGACAACATTAGCCATCCAGCCTGGATGTTGTTCTTCTCTGATGAAGCCACAGGCAATGAGCTTCTTGATTTCGGCTTCTGTGGCTTCCATTATGTTAGGTCAAAATCGACACTGTTGTTGCTTAACTGGCCTTACATTTGGCAGAATATTGAGCTTATGGATAGCAATCTGGGATCTAATCTTGGCATGTCTTCATAGCTTCAAGCGAATACATCAATATATTCCCTAACAAGTTGGATCCGATCTTGTTTATCTGCTTCAGGGAGGCTTTTGCTGACGAATATTTGTTTTGTGGAAGTTTCATCTCCAACATTGACTTGAACCAACTGATCTTCGGTAGGTGGCTCACGTTGCTCGAAGTGAAGCTCCTATTGAGTATCCATCCTCTGTGTCCAAGGATCAGATTCAGAGGATTCAGCAAAGTCTTCGTCGTCTTCCTAGAACTCAGCAGTTACCATATTGGAAGATAGAGTCACTCGATGGACGTGCCCAACGCTGGTGTCTGAATCCCATGAGACAGAAGAGTTAGCTCGTTCTTCTTCATCGGATTCGGAGGCTTCTGGAGTCAGAATTGGTGAAGTATACCTCAATCTCCGCTTCGTTTTGCTGTAATATTGTTCTGATTTTCGTTTTGGAGCAGGGATACAAATAGGAATTCGTCTTCCCTTACCACCATTGAGACCAGCTTTAAAATTATAGCCAATCTTTTGAATGATATCTTTTGATTGCTGACTATAACGATGTAGTTGAAGTCTTCCGTTATCGTGATTTTTTTCTTCACCATTGGGCATGATCTTTTGTTCTGTTTCTTTACTAAAAAGTATAGGAAGTTCATCTTTCTTCCTGGAAGGAACTAAAAAGAAGGAGTCCTGTATTGGCTCGAGCAATACTTCGTTTTGGAGAGGTTAAACTGCTCCTATATTAAGTGGTTGGAAGTTATCTAGCATTTCTAAATAACATCGAGTATAATAAAGAATATCAGTATACTGTAAAGGAGATGCTACTTTATTGATTTATACATCATCATTTACAATAAGATTTTTAGCCTTAATAGAAGGTTTAGTAAGATTGATAACCAAAGGAGAAGATGAAAGATTTTTGGCCTTAACTGAAGGCTTAGGGAGATTGATAACCAGAAGGATAGAAGGAGAAGGTTTGTTACGACGAAGGCGATAACAAGAGGCTCAGAAGAGGTGAGCTCTCTTTGTTCCCCTTCTACAGCAGGAAGCTGTTTGTTGTGAGAGGAAAGATGGATAGTCAAAGCCTGAGAAGAAGAGGGACAAGTAGTACGTCCTTTGACAGGGATTGTGAGAACATCTTTTGAAGTATCTTTCTAATCTTCCGCACTGTCCATCGCTAATACAACCTTCATGAATTCTTCCTTATACATCCGAGAATCAGTTCGATATGCTTCAATGCCCTTGAAAGGATTTGGGTCAGCTACTTCCTTTTAGACCTCTCCATTGACGTCCATATATTTGAGGCATTGGTGTAGAGTGGATGGTAGAATATTATGCTCATGTTGAAAGGGTCTCCCCAACAAAGCATTATAAAAGCCATGATTGTCAATCACATAGAAAGTAACCTTTGTACAAAGATTGCCTATTTGAACTTTCAAGCGGATCTTTCCCAAAGGTTCACTTCTTCCAGAATTAAATCCCAGGATTGTCGTGATGGTTGTTGAAAGATTATGTACAGGAATCTTTAAAGCAACTAGTAAATTCTTTGGCATGATGCTGAGGGCAGACCCAGGGTCAATCAAGATGCGATCAACCTTCATAGTATCGACATATCCTGTGAAGTAAAGGGGTCGGTCATAACGATTATCTTCCAGCAACATATCATCTTGTGTAAAGGTGATGTTTGGCATCAGCTCCATCACACTATGATAATGAAGGCAAGTTACAGGATCCTTCTCTGGCTTCTTGAGGAGTGCTAGACATGTATCAGCTTGCATCAAGGCTTCACTCAATGTCTCTCAAATTTCTTTTGAGAGACACAGTAGTTCAAAAATTGATAACCTTGCCGGAGTATTAGCCAGTTGAGCCATTATATCAAAATGATATAGCTTTTCGAGTCCTAGAACTGGAGTCTTTTTCAATACTTTGTCAAAGCGAATAGACTGCTTTCCTTTGTCAGCTGTCGTTGGTTTGGGAGGAGTTGGTTCCACTGGAGAAGATAAAGCTAGTGGAACATTGACAGCAGGAGAAGATGATATTGGAGGAGCCTCTGGAGCTAAAGCAGGGTTCTCCTGGTCTTCTGAATAATCTTTTAGGTAAATTCTTCCAGACCTGGTACCAGTTAAGGCCTCTTCTTCAGATACAGGTTCGAAGGATACCATATTGCAACTCTTTGCCTGGGTCTTGCTTCTGAAAGGTTTCTTTTGACAAGATGATGAGTTCGTCCTGTAACCCAAACCAACATGAGATTTATTATATGAAAGGTATATAGAAATAGGTACAGGAGATCCTTTTCCATGATTCAAGCCGGGAGCCTTTTGTAGATCATATCCCATCTTTGTCATTAGTTCACGGGACTGTGGACTATACAGATGGAAAGCTGGTTGATATTTGGCTTTTGGCTTTGACACTATTATCTCAGAAGGGAAGAAAGAAAAAGGATCTGAAGCAATTGAAAGTAGTAGTTAAAGGTGGAGGACAATGTTCACCCAACAAAGTCATGTGACATGACTTGTATTTGGTTGCTTTCTTGGATTTTGTAGATGAAGAAGGTGCTTCAAAGTCAGCCACCAAATCAGTACGGATCCATATAATCTTCCCTTTATCAGTAGACAGAGGAACAAGACCATCAGTTCAGGCAGGTAGGAGATTGACAATTTCTAAAGTGGTTTTCGAGATGGGAATGATGCCATCCTGCACAAGTTGAGCAGGAAAATCACCAAACTGTAGAGAGATGACATTAGTTGTTACAGTCTTTTCTTCTTGTTGGAGAGTAATTGTGCCAGAATTAACTATCTCCTAGATCTTGCCTTTGAGCACATAGCATGCTCGAGTCGAATGTCCGATAAATCTGTGGTAAACACAATATTTGGGGTGGTCAGTTTTATCCACTTCATCTGGCCATTTTGCCTCTGGCAGTTGAAGTTTATTACTTTTGATCAGACAGTCAAAGATACTCATGACATCATCTTTATCAAAATAATATTCTTCTTTCGGACGTGGTGCCTTCTGTGGTGGTGCCGTTGGAGTAGGTGTTGATTGATCTATGTTCACGGCTAGAGTTTATTTGCCTTTGATATTGATAGCCAAAGTCTTTTTACTCTTGTGGTTGTTCTGACGGCCGCTATTATTATGTGTAACATGTTCATCTTTGTCAAGATTAGGCATCTGAATACCTAATTGTTTGAACTTGTTAGCACTTTCTTCTGCCGCTTTAGCATTCACTATGAATGAAAACTAATCCTAGAACTGTGTTGATTCGGTCTACATGCTGATTATAGGTAACAGGTTTGATTTGTAAGTGTCTATAGTCAGAGCATCGGGAGTTCCAAGAGGCATTTTGAGTGCCTCACAGTGGAATCGTTCAATAAACCTTTCAGTTGTTTCATTGTGTCGCTGCTTAATTTTAATAAGAGCAGACATAGTCATGTCATTTGTTCCCTCATAAAATTATTCCAGAAATATTTGTTTAAATCTAGAGAAAGAGGTTATACAACCATCTGGAATGCCACGACACCAGTTGTAAGTTGCACCTGCTAAACATTCGACAAACACACTAGTGAGTAGAGCGTTATTTGGCTGGAGTTGATCAGTCATTACCTCAAAGTGATTGAGGTATTGACTTGGCGATGTGTTGCTATCAAACAGCATAATAGTAGGTGATTTATATTTGGGGAGGAAATTGGACTTCCTTCCATTCTATGGGATAAGGATGCTTAATCCCAAGCTTCTGCAAGCCGTCTTTCTGTTTGAAAGCATCAAATTGAGTACGTAAAAGTTTTACAGTCTCATTGGTATCTCCCGTTGATTGTGGAGCAGCAGATTGATTTGATATGTTAGGAGGGGGTACTGCATGACAAATACCACTCCGGTACTAGATTGACTTGGAATAGCCTGTGCAGGAATGGAAGCGGTGTGAGGAGACTGTACCCCCCGGTGGAACTGTATGTTGTGCCATAATCACAGCATGCATACCTGTCATCATCTCAGCCATGTTCTTCAAACTAGCTTCAAAGCAGCAATTCTTTGCTCTTGATTGTTAGAACTGGAAGCATCTTAATCTTCTGTGGAGACATAAGCAGTCACTTCTTTAGCTATTGAAGATGCGCTAGTGGAAAAGATAGTCCTTCCGGAACTTTTACTATCAGCATCAAAGTCATGTAAGGAATCACCCCCAGAATAAGTGATAGGGGTATCCTGTTGACTGAAAGAATCTTGGTCGGAAGGAAGATTCCTTTGACCGATCGGGTCTCGGCTTCTTGATTTAGTATACTGGTATACTCCTTCGTCGGATTCATGAATCCGATCTAAGTACTGTTGACTGGGATTGCGGGATGCATTACGTCTTGGACGTTTTCTACCTCCAGTGCTTCGAGATGCCATGTTGACAGAAGCATAAAGTAGTTCATCTTCGTCCACTAGGATAGATTCAGGAGTCTGAACATAATTCAAACGGTCAAAGACAGACCTTTTAGGTGACTGACAGCAACATTTGATGACAACTTCATGGTGGTGATTGTAATGATGTTCTTGCTGTTGGACCACCGCTGGACGGGATGGATTTGCAACCTTTCGCTTCTGTATTAAGAGTTCACGAAGATCACTAACAGGACGAGAAGAAGTTACAGGAATGTAGCCCTTGACGATATTCGGGACATGGTTCATGTTCTTGAGGTGTCCCGCACCTTGAGTGTACAAGGACGTGCTAAGCTGGATAGCATAAGTCATAGAATTTTTTACCTCAGAATTCTTACTCTGGTATAAGTTAGCAACTGGTGCAGGTTGCGCTTGATACATTTTGTGTTTTTCCGAGGTTGACCCTAATTGGCACCTGTTGATATAGGTACGCAAGTCCGACAGGGGTGCTATTTGTGCATCTACTTGAGATACTAGCAGTTTGCCTTATCGGCATCTTGAGATACGTAGGGTCGGTAGATCTTGCCCTGACCTCTTTTGAGTAGGCATAATACCCTTTTGCATGGAAAGTTCATTCTAAATAGAACCCATCTTCCTGACAGAGACTTGGTTGTCTCTGTTAAGGAGAGTAGGATTTCTATCCACTTTTGTGCTGAGAGGCACAAAAGCACAATCGGCAGTACTTTCTACCCATTCATCGACTCGAGCAGAATGATGAAAAGCCAAAGAGCGTTTTCTTTGATTTAATGATTTCTCGATAAGTTTCTGGCTTAATGACGAAGAGGGAACCACTAAACAGTGTTTCCCTTTAAGTTGTACCAATGCAAAAATATGTACAGGTTACGCTAGAGCATGAATAGACACAGGTTACGCCAGTGCAGAAATATGCACAAGTTGTACCAGAGCAGGAACAGGAATAGGTTGTGCCATGGAAGAAAAGGCTAAAGTGCGCTTTCCTTTGTTTTATCCAGCAGTATGTCGAGACGGAGTCTCCTTCAATTTCAGAACCAGAGAAGTAAAGGAGTTAGCCAAAAGGATGTTTCCTTTAGGTTGTGCCAGGGCAGTAATATGCGTAGGTTGCGCCACAGCAGGAATAGGCACAGGTTGCGCCCGGGAGGAAAAGGCCAAAGGGCGCTTTTCTTTGTTTTTGAAGGCAGTGTGTCGAGACGAAATCTCCTTCGATTTCAGAATTGGAAAAGTAGAGGAGTTAGCCAAAAGGCTGTTTCTTTTAGGTTGCGCCAGGGCAGTAATGTGCGCAAATTGTGTCGAGGCAACAGGTTGTGCCGTCGAGGACTTAGGAGTCTAGACAGAGCGCGTCTTGCTCTTAACAGCGGCAGTAGTACGCTTGGCACCCCCAGCATTGATCATGGCCTCGTAGGCTGTCTGGTCGACTTGAACGACCAGGGTCTTCCGTGTCTTGCCGATCGACGCGGTATCGTATTGAGTTGTCACTTTCTCGTCAGAAGAGAAAGTCGTCCCCGGCAGAGTTGCCATTTTGTTTGCAAAAAATAAAAAAAAGGAAAGGATTTGATTTCTATAAACTGAAAGAGAGTACAAAAAAGAGTACAATTAATTTCTGGGGAAGTACAAATATAGGAATCTGATCAAAGACGATCACTTTATCCTTTGGACGATGTGATATCAAAGATATAAGCCTCTCGAGAATGTAACAGTACTTTAGCAGGAGATTATGATCATTCGTCAAACTTTGAGACTGATTTGAAACTCTATTTATAGAGTTTTTGAAATAACTATTTAGCAGTTATTCTGGATTACGTGCACTTTAGGTTGTGCGCCTCATGTTCACTTGCGCTAGCGGTTACACCAACTGCTGTGGACGCGTGGCATTGTTTGATTGAGATGCGCGTGGTCGTGGACAATATAGTGGACACTTTCTACGAAGTTAATAGTTTGTGCGCCACATCACCCTGCTATGGATACTGTTCGATCACCTTGCACGAGCTTCATTAGGTTGCACGGAGCATAATGTAGCAACTTGTGCGAGCGGTTGCACCAACTGCTGTGGACACTTAGCATCATTTGAGTGAGATGTGCATGATCGTGAGCAATGTAGTAGACACGTTCTACGAAGTTAGTGGCTTGCGCACCACGTTACCCTGCTCTGGACGATCACATTATGCGAACTTCATCAGGTTGCACGAGGACGCAACCTAGCAACTTGTGCCTGGGTTCAACCTCACGCAACCTGACACGTTGCGTAAACTGCTGGCTGACCAAGTCTTCTCGAGCACCGTATTGTGCGGGATTCGAACAGATTTTCCTTGATATATGTTTTGTTAGTTCTCAGGCAATGATGATGCCGTTACATCTTCTCGAGGAAGTACGCCATGTGGCTCTTGCGCAACCTGAGGTTGGCATAACCTATTGATGTGGCACAACCTATCGATGTGGCACAACTTGATGATATGACTTCAGGAGCGGCACAGCTTGATTTTTAACCTCTACAAGGATTAATAGGACTGGAATTTAAGGTAGGGTATAATCGACGAATTTATGATCGAAGCTTTACGACTCGGAATTTGAAATTGATAATGCAGCTTGGATTAATAGTATAATTTTGATGTCGTTGTCGAGGTATACGAGTTAGAATCGGTAGATTATAGCACATAGATTTGAGGACTCTAAATAGGAGAATAGTGTGGATTGATATTGTCGATCATATCGTATCAAGGATTTTGGTTTAAAGGAATTTTATCTAGGAATGACTTTGTTGAAACAGACTCGGACCCCCTTGAAATGAATATTGCAGATGCAAGTAGGATAATATATGCTCAATGTTTAGAAATCGATGTACAACGAGTTTGGGTAGGAAGACCATGTATTATTGACTACGGTTTGCCCTTAGGATTTGGGGCTAAGTGTTTTGAAATTGGTTGCATAAATGGTGAATACGACTTTGACTTTAGCCTTGGTGAGTAAGCCTAGAAATTAGGCAGACGTCTTTGTGTCGAAAGATGGAATCGGTGCGATCGACCTTTGCGAGAATTGCATGGGTAGATTATAGAGCTATGGTAGCTAGTTTTTAGAGTTGAGACTTGAAAGTTGGATAGATGTTTTTGAAAAGTTTGAGGATCGATAGAACTGGATTGGACAAAAAGATTGGATGTTCGTGTTCGATGGATAGATGATTTGCGAATCGAGGGAAGGAGATGGCATCGAAGATTAGTCAGATAGATTTTTCATATTAATGGTTTTCCATATTGTGTTGCAGAAGTAAAAGTGAAGAACAAAACACTGATGACGAGTTGGTAGAAAAGTTTAAATCGTATGCTTGGAACATGTGCGATCGTTGAAATAGATTGAACTTGAATTTCTGATCGATTTGGTTCGAGGTAAAACATATTAAAATTCCATAGGCTGGATACTTGGAACGTTAACGTTGATGCTATAAGGATTGATCGAAAGAATTGTCGATTGTTTGATCTGATGAATCCAATATGTTAGATAGGATTTTTAGTGTAGAAGAAAGTTGACGATTAAAGTTGAACTTGTGTTTTGAGGAAGTCAAATGTGTTCTTGATGATTAAATGAAAGCAAAAGTTTCTTGGACGGATTCGAACGATATTATCGAAGAATTTAAAATCGTATTCGGAAGAATGTGATCAAGTTGTACATGTTGAGATATTCATATTTTGATTGATTATTTCAAAGGGTTTAGAAATATGATTTGGATAGAGGTATTGTTGCAGTCAGGTTTGAAGAAATTTGTTGGGATTCTAAGTTGAAGTCTTGAGGATTATTGGGATTTGGTTATGGGATAATACTGGATTTCAACTTGTAGATGATGAGTGATCGATTTGGTTAGATTTTGGGATTTGGAATGTACAAGGAATATCGCGTGGGTGGGTTTGCACTAGAACTATGTTGCCCTTGAGTGTAAAGATTTATAGTTGCCTCATGTCTTAAGAATGGTAGCACGAAGCACGGTATGAATAACAATAGAGAAATTAATGGTTAAGTCTTGACGTATCGTAAGATTGATTGGATAATACTTGTCACGATCCGCACCCACTTTCTGGGACGCGAGTGCGTGAGCAAGCTAGCTACGTATTAAGCGGACTCCAGCCAGACTCGAATACGTATAAGCTATATAGACTATTGTAATATGTCCAATCATGGCCAAGCAATTCTATATCTCAATCCACAAGAATCATATAAAATAAGAATGAATAATTATGGTTCATGGTCTGCAGCCCACTAGCATATATGTCCGATTAGACTCCAAAGAAATAACATGAGTCTATAAACTATGATGATAAGAATAATATATCATGATAAGGAATATCAAGCATGAGAGGATAACAAATCAATATCACGAGCATATACCTGAATCTTGTAGATGAATCAACTACCATCATGCTCAGCTAACTAACTTCGTGCGATCAGCTACCTGAACAGATCATCAGGTCCTCAGGGGACTAGCAAGATACATAAAAACATGCCTACTAGTATGACAGTAAATAACATGTATGGAGGATAAGAATAGTGCAAGAACAATATCTAAGGAACGACATGTCATATGGAGATGTGATACTACACTTGGCGAACAATCAATCGAATGACTCCTATAGCTTGTAGTATAATGCAAGAACTTCCAATCTATAGTATGTTTCGATTGTAGTACAATGCAAAATACTTCCAATCGACAATAGCCAATCCTAGTATCGATCTCCTCTCCTAAAGGAATACAAGGGTCAAGTAAAATCCTATAGATTGTAGTACAATGCAAGATACTCCCAATCTATTGTATGTCTCAACTGTAGTACAATACAAGATACACCCAGTCGAGAATGGTCAAGTCGTGTCAATCAATCAATTAATATCAAGTCAAGTCAAGGAAACATGGCTGACAACTCTATCTCAAGACACGGTGAACATGAAGAAGACCAATATGCAAGCAAAGAAAATAAAGAATATCCTATACACGTGCACGTAAATCTATAAACAAGGAAACCGTGAGATGATACCCCAAGTACAATATGAAAAGAAATACAATAGGAAGAAAACATGTAAATACTGTAAAGTTTTGGCAAGGTATACTTGCCTGGTGTAGAATCGACAATGTCTAAATAAGCAACTCGTCAACCAATGAGCAATAAAACTCCAACTCTTGCAAACGACTCCGGATGCTGAAACAGATATTACTAATTTTTTAGAATAGTCAACTTAGCTAGGATAGTCTACCATAAATCTAATTCTGGACACAAGGGCAAAACAGTCATTTTGGGTCAAAACGATGTCCGTCGTTGGATCCGCTTTGTACCGAAAAACGTGCCAGAGTCTATAGTATCTAAAGTCATCAAACAATATATCTACGTGTCTGGTTTGAAGAGATGAACCCAACCGTATGTCCAAAGTTGGATTCCGGTGGACCGTGCACAAATTTCCCCGTTGAGTTGGATCGTGGGGCCCGTAAAACGGCGATCCGGTCAACTGTCTCAGAATTAGAGCAAACTTAGCATACAGGACCAAAAAAATGATCTGGTCCTGTTGGCACAAGTTTTACCTTGATTTTGTAAACGTACACGAAGTAATTGACTAATTTGTAAAGAGGCTGATACGATAAATTTTGACGGATACGTATCAAATTCGTCGCGTACATGCAACCAATTCAAATTTCGTCAAAGCCCACACGTCCGCAAAGTCAATACGCACCTCTCGATGCTTTTTCTTCGATACCACGTCGCCCGGTTTGGCGGAAAGCACGCCATATCAGAGATTTTCTTATTTTTTGAAAACAGTTTTTATTTTTTTCTTGATTTTCAAACTGAATTATCTAACTGTATAAACAACTAGAAACAAAACTCATGATAGGGTTTCCGTATCCTACAGGTTGTCTAAAACATTGTTTAGAAGGTTTGCTAAATCGTTTGCTGGATCGGCTAATAATCGCCTTCCAAATCGGGGTGAAACTATTGGTTAACTGTTTTAATTATTTAAGTAAAACTAATATTTTTCGAGTTTTGGCACTTGATTTACAGCACGTACATCGCTAAATAAATAAATCTACTTGAAGGGAGACAAAGAGGGTTAGGTTAGGGTGTACCGATAAAAAATGGCTCGACGAATGGTCGATTATGTGCGAAGAATTCTCGCGACAAAATCACACTGCTGATGTTGCCATTGGTGATGTGGCTATGCGCTGCCTACGCGCGCACAGCTCTAGCTGGCCGTCCGGTGGCACGCACGGCGGCGCATGGTCAGGGATGGCCGCCAGGAGGGTCAGGGTGGCACGGCGTTGCTTGGCTAGGGATTGGGTTAGGGTTTTCACGATTTCATTCTCCCTCTTTTTTGTTATATGCTACGGGGGGTGGTCGGTTTGGGCTGCTCGGGCTATATATATATATATATATATATATATATATATATATATATATATATATATATATATATATATATATATATATATATATATATATATATATATATATAAAGTGTGAGAGAGAGTATTTAGTAATATCTGTATATGTATACGTGTATATATATCATATACACTCCTTATATGTATATATCTAGGAATATATATACATAACCTTATATGATGAATAAATCATATATATTTATAAACAGAATAAAATACATTTATAATTTTACAAGAATTTTATAGTAAGTCTTATTAATATAAATAACTAAACTTCATAATCAATATATATATATATATATATATATATATATATATATATATATATATATATATATATATATATATATATTTATATATATATATATATATATATATATATATATATATATATATATATATATATATATATATATATATATATATATATATATATATATATTTTATATATATATATATATATATATATATATATATAAAATATATATATATATATATTTTTTATATATATATATATATATATATATATATATATATATATATATATATATATATATATATATATATATATTTTTTTTTTTTTTAAAAAAAAAAATATATATATATATATTTTATATATATATATATATATATATATATATATATATATATATATATATATATATATATATATATATATATATATATATATATAAAACCATTATAAGCATATACATTTATAATTTTATTAAATAAATATATATACATATAATCAAATACATGCAAGATTGTATTTAACCTACTGATTCCAAAATCTTAAAAGGATCTACAAAGACAATATTTATTATTTAAAATAAATTATCCATTTAATGATAATAACATATGTATTATATATATAACTATTTATAAAACTATTTACTTGACCATAAAAAGTAAAATACCAATATATATATTATATATATACCATATACATCTATATGGTCATTTCTGGGCATACAACATGTCTACATCAGTTTGGACTTGGCTTGGGTCAAGTCCGGGTCAGAATAGTACAGTCGGGTCTCCTAAAAGTCAATAATCTAATAATAAATAATTAAATTATTTAGAGTGGTCATGTCATAACTTAGCCTGGTTTTCTTATTTAGGACATCGCTATGGCTCGGTCTTCCCTACCATGGCTAATACACTAGTTAAATCACGTCATTGCGCTATCCGTGCCACAATTTCTAGTCATCTTGTACTCCAAAACTTAACCATGACATAAAACATTTTATCGTAATATCTATTTCATTAAAATATTTATAAAATTCCCAAAATTCCTATTTAATTCAAATAAATAAAATATAAAATATTTTTTAAAATTTCGGGAAGAGAAGTTACAAATCTACCCACCTTAAAATAATTTTGTCCTTGAAATTAAAATTCAACCAAATCCTCGAAGTCTATATTATAGTAATCATGGTCAACCAGCACTAGTATACTCATGGGGTCAATTCTTCTTCCAAGCCACCAAATAGTCAAATACCTATGAGGACATCTACCCACCTTCGATCACACTACTCCCTAAAATACATGTTGCCATAAAATTTTTATAAACTTGAACACTAGTTGCAAAAATCACTACCCATAGATATCTATGGCATATGGTATCTCCAATCCCCTCATATATATCAAATAACAAAAATTCAATAATCAACTAACTTACACTATTACTTAAGAATTTTTGATAAATTCTAGATAGCAAGATCATTCGTCACCCCGAAATAGGAAGGGACGGAAATCAATGGTACGGGAAGGCAAGGAAGAATAATTTAGAGCAAATACGAAGTTTCAAGGATGGTAGAGAAATTTCTAAGAGAATTTTCAAGGCAATGTGGATTGAGATTTCTAAGGGCTTAGTCATATTCGTAGGTTCGTATCAGTACAGTTACGTAACTGATACGATATGCTCTGACCTGCATGGGCCACCAAAAAACTTGTCATTACCCGCACCCACTTTCCGAGACGCGAGTATGTGAGCAAGACAGCTACGTATTAAGCAGACTCCATTGTAGCATTTGGTTTTCTAGTATTAAAATTTTATTTTGGATAATATTTTTTCATTTATATTTTATTACTATTAAGTATTAAGTGGTTAGAATTATTGTTAAATAGAGATTTAATTTTTGGATCATACGGGGCGTACCTAAGCCTATAGCTTAAGTATAATAAAACTAGGACATATATGGTCTCCAGGATCCCTAGGCAGCCCCTAGTGTATTATTTTATTATTTTAGATTTTTTGGATTTTTTGGGATTTATTTGGAGTTATTTGGTGTTAAAATGAATTTTTAATAATTTTCTGTAATTAAATAATTAATTATACAGTCATCAGAACAGTCAACGACCCCCTAGCCCACCTGTCGGAGCTCAAATGAGTCAGCCACCGCCTCTCTCTCCTATATATATATATGTTATTAATTCACGAAAACCTAAAAATTCTAGCCACCTTTTTTAGAGAGAGTTCTAATAGAGATCTCGACTTCGCGGAGCGATTGCCGTCGATCTAGACGTCCATTTCCTGCGTCAATTTTTTAGAAGCATATTGAGGTTAGCTTTCCGAATATCTACTTTATTTTCTGTAATTTTGTGTTCGAAATTCTGAATAATTATTTGAGTGTCGATTGTCCAAAAATCAATACGGCGCACGTTTTCGAGATTCCGAGTGATCCCGAACTCCGATTCGTGATTCGTTTTGAGTTTTGGAAAGCTGACATCGAGCTCTACAACATATAATTTTTTTAGAAATTTAGAGTTTCATCTAGTATTTTATTTTTCTCGTAGAAGCCATATTTGGTCAACGTTTCATCGATTTAGTCATGGTTAGCCATAATGGCGATAACTTTTGACCAAATTATGATTTTGTGGCACGGTTGATTCCAGTACACTCCTGGCACTGAAATATACCATGTTGCACACTCAAACTTTTTAAGTAGTAACATTTGACTAGTTAGTCAAAAGTATGTCTCGGTTTGTGTGCCACGAGTCCCGAATTTGGAACCGTAACTTTCCTTGGCCAACTATTTGTGTTTAGATTCTATTTTCAGATTTAAATAGGTTAAAATAGATTTTTGGATGGTTTATCCCAGAATTAAAATAGTATTATTATGTTAACCCATTAGCTACTTTCTAGGATTTTTTTGTGCAGAAATCGTTGATCTAACTTGTGGTTTTTATGTGATGGGGTAGATCGGACTACAACGTCTTGACTTGTGACTTTATCAGCTATCGGAGCATGCAAGTATCACTATGACCTGTGTTTTCTTTATTTTATACTGCATGTATCTTCGTGTCATCTTTTCACTATTACTCCCTTATGGTTCATGATTGTCATTATTCATGATTACTATTGTTCACGAGAGTTAGAATCGGTTGGATATACATACATGTTCATGTCTTACTCATTATTTTCCATTGTTTACAGTTTATCTTATTGCTAATGGTTATCGTAGTGGATATATATATTGTGAGTGAGTCGGGCGGGGGAATACAACAAGTAAGCATGTGGTCAACGAATTGAATACAGACCCCCTATACATTGATTGCATAATATCAGTCATGCACCACACATATGACTGACGGATATCCCAAGCCATCTACATGCTGAAAGTTGGTATTCTAAAACACACAGTACACGTGACTTAATCATTGTTGCTCTATTATCTATTGTTCTTCTTTTGTCAAGTCTACCTTCTTATTGTTATCATATCTTTGTGGTATGTCAAATCAACCTTTATATTATTATCATGTCTTAGTGGTATTTCTTTATTATACAATATCATGCCTGTACTTATCTTTATTTAATTTTCTTTTATCGTTTCTTCATGCTGGTATACTATATTGTGTAATGTAGTGTTATGGTGATCTTGCTCCAATCCTGACTGGATAACTATTTTTTAGCTTTAGACAAAAAGATTTGCCCCGAGGTCTATGGTGAGTATGTTGGCGACACTGACGTCACTGGCATACCCGGTTCCAGTACTGATGCGAATTAGCATATTTCCTTTCTTATGGATTCGCATTAGTTAGTTGTTATTGTTATAGAGTTTAGTTTATTTTATTTACTGCTATCCGAGTTTGTTTCCGAGACTTTATGAGTTGTAGTGGATTATTTGATAATTATGATATTGAGACTATTGGATATCTTTGGTGATTATTGCTGGCTTAGTTGTGGATAATATATATGTGTTGTGCTTGTTGTGGACCATTGTTATCATAGACAGTGTACTACCGCCGATGCTACGACGTAGGCTGGACTTGGCCACTTACTCGTATCCTGAAAAGCTGGAGCGGGTCGTGACAACTTTTTATGGTGGCCCATATAGGTCCAATTTTGTAAAAGACTGCGAACTCGTGGTAGTGCTTAAGTTAGTTATACTACTATGAGCCGGCGGTTAGAGTTGAAGTTAGGAGGTTATATCATCCACAAAATAGGATTTCTAACCCTATGAGTCTAATTTATCTTAGGATCTTCTTGTCTCTTATTTGCATCCTGCTTGATTACGTCCGTGATTTCTTTGATGTGTTTGTATCTACCATTCTAACCATGTCATTTCCTTTATTTTAGTTAGCAAAGGTTAATATAAGGCGTAGTGTGATCCATAAGGTTAAAGACGGTATCTGACCCATGTATCCAAGAGCCTAAGAGTCCCACACCCGAGGATGTTGTGTTTATAGAGCCTACCATAGTTATAGTTGTTAGATAGGGTGCATGCTTAATTAGTTGGTAATGATTGGTTGATTAAATGTTATTAATTAGTTTCCTTAATATTGTTAGTCATTATCTCTTCATGAAATAGCTTGTGAATTATTGTTAAATTACTTCCAGGAGTTATGTATTTATATTATGCTATTAGAGACGTTTGATTTTTTAGGACAAAAATCTTTTAAGGGGGATAATTTGTATCATTTGGTTTCCTAGTATTAAAATTTTATTTTGGATAATATTTTTTCATTTATATTTATATTTTATTACTATTAAGTATAATGTGGTTAGAATTATTGTTAAATAGAGATTTGATTTTGGGATCACACGGGGGCGTACCTAAGCCTATAGCTTAAGTATAATAAAACTAGAAAATATATGGTCTCCAGGATCCCCAGGCAGCCCCTAGTGTATTATTTTAGATTTTTTTGGATTTTTCTGGGATTTATTTGGAGTTATTTGGAGTTAAAATAAATTTTTAATGATTTTTCTGTAATTAAATAATTAATTATACAGTCATCAGCACAGTCAACGACCCCCTGGCCCACCTGTCGGCACTCAAATGAGTCACCCACTGCCTCTCTCTCCAATATATATATGTTATTAATTCACAAAAACCTAGAAATTCTAGCCGCCCTTTTGAGAGAGAGTTCTAATAGAGATCTCGACTTCGCGGAGCGATTGCCGTCGATCTAGACGTCCGTTTCATGCGCCATTTTTTTTATTAGAAGCGTATTGAGGTTAGGTTTCCGAATATCTACTTTAATATCTGTATTTTTGTGTTCGAATTTCTGAATAATTATTTGAGTGTCGGTTGTCCAAAAATTAATGTGTCGTACGGTTTTCGAGATTCCGAGTGATCCTGAACTCCGATTCGCGATTCGTTTGGAGTTTTGGAAAGCTGACATCGAGCTCTACAACATATAACTTTTCCAGAAATTTAGAGTTTCATCTAGCATTTTATTTTTCTCATAGAAGCCATATTTGGTCAACGATTCATCGATTTGGTCATGGCTAGCCATAATGGCGATAACTTTTGACCAAATTGTGATTTTGTGGCACGGTTGATTCCAATGCACTCCTGGCACTGAAATATACCATGTTGCACACTCAAACTTTTAAAGTAGTAACATTTGACTAGTTAATCAAAAGTATGTCTCGGTTTGCATGCCACGAGTCCCGAATTTGGAACCGTGACTTTCCTTGGCCAACTATTTGTGTTTAGATTCTATTTTCAGATTTAAATAGGTTAAAATAGGTTCTTGGATGGTTTATCATAGAATTAAAATAGGATTAATTATGTTAACCCATTAGCTACTTTCTAGGATTTTTTTGATTGGAAATCGTTGATCTGACTTGTAGTTTTTATGTGACGGGGTAGATCAGACCCTTGTAAGCAATTCGGCAAACGAAAAAAATTCGGGATGACAGAAGTAAGAGTATAAATCGGCTCAGTGCAAATAAAATACGTTCAAAAATTCGGTCAAATATTCAAAAAATTAAAATATTGAGGTTAGAAACTTCACATTCTTAAATAGGTTGTCAAATTTGGTTAACTAAATAGGTTCCCAACATATTTTTGTGCCAAATTTTTCAATAATTTAAATAGAACACGTTTAAATCTTCGCATACTTAAAATTTATGTACTGATTTTGATCTGTCAAAAGTACGCAAGTACTATACGTTTATGAAAGATACGGAAAAATTTACGTATAATACAAGTTTTATTCGGGTGATTGCTAACAAGGGATCAGACTACGATGTCTTGACTTGTGACTTTGTCAGCTATCGGAGCAGGAAAGTATCACTATGACCTATGTTTTTTTTATTTTATACTGCATGTATCTTCGTGTCGTCTTTTTACTATTACTCCCTTATGGTTCATGATTGTCATTGTTCATGATTACTATTGTTCACGAGAGTTAGAATCAGTTGGATATACGTACATGTTCATGTCTTACTCATTATTTTCCATTGTTTACAGTTTATTGTAGACATGTATTGTGAGTGAGTCAGGCGGGGGAATACAACAAGCATATGGTCAACGAATTGAATACAGACCCCCTATACATTGATTACATAATATCAGTCATGCACCACACGTATGACTGATGGATATCCCAAGCCGTCTACATGCTGAAAGTTGGTATTCTAAAACACACAGTACACGTGACTTAATCATTGTTGCTCTATTGTCTATTGTTCTTCTTTTGTCAAGTCTACCTTCTTATTGTTATCATGTCTTTGTTGTATTTCAAGTCAACCTTCATATTGTTATCATGTCTTAGTGGTATTTTCTTATCATACGATGTCATGCCTATGCTTATCTTCAGTTAATTTTCTTTTATCGTTTCTTCATGCTTGTATACTATATTGTGTAATGTAGTGTTATGGTGATCTTGCTCCAATCCTGACTGGATAACTATTTTTTAGCTTTAGACAAAAAGATTTGCCCCGAGGTCTACGGTGAGTATGTTGGCAACACTGACGTCACTGGCGTACCCGATTCCAGTACTGATACGAATTAGCATATTTCCTTCCTTATGGATTCGCATTAGTTATTTGTTATAGTTATAGAGTTTAGTTTATTTTATTTACTGCTATCCGGGTTTGTTCTCGAGACTTTGTGAGTTGTAGTGGATTATTTAATAATTATGATATTGAGACTATTTGATATCTTTGGTGATTATTGCTGGCTTAGTTATGGATGATATATATGCGTGTTGTGCTTGTTTTGGACCATTGTTGTCATGGACAGCGTATTACCGTCGATGCTACGGCGTAGGCTAGACTTGGCCACGTACTCGTATCCTGAAAAGCAGGAATGGGTCATGACATCCAGCCCGACTCGAATATGTATAAGCTTTCTAAACTATGGTAATATGTCCAATCGTAGCCAGGCAATTCTATATTTTAATTCACAAGAATCATATAAAATAAGAATAAACAATTATGGTTTATGGTCTGCAGCCCACTAGCATATATGTCCGATTAGACTCCAAAGAAATAACATGAGTCTATAAACTAGGATTATAAGCAGAATATATCATGATAAGGAATATCAAGCATGGGAGGATAACAAATCAATATCACTAGCATATACCTGAATCGTGCAGATGTAATCAACTACCATCATGCTCAGCTAACTAACTCCGTGCGATCAGCTACCTGAAGAGATCATCAGGTCCTCAGGGGACTAGCAAGATACATAAAAACATGCTACTAGTATGACAGTAAATAACATATATGGAGGATAAGAACAGTGCAAGACAAATATCTAAGGAACGATATGTCATATGGAGATGTAATACTAAACTTGGCTAACAATCAATCGAATAACTCATATAGCTTGTAGTACAATACAAGATACTCCCCATCTATAGTATGTTTCGATTGTAGTACAATACAAGATACTCCCGATCAAGAATAGCTAATCCTAGTATCGATCTCCTCTCCTAAAGGAATACAAGGGTCAAGTAAAATCCTATAGATCGTAGTACAATGTACGATACTCCCAATCTATAGTATTTCTCAACTTTAGTACAATATAAGATACTCCCAGTCGAGAATGGTCAAGTAATGTCAATCAATCAATCAATATCAAGTCAAGTCAAGGAAACATGGCTGACAACTTTATCTCAAGACACGGTGAACATGAAGAAGACCAATACGCAAGCAAAGGAAATAAAAAATATCCTATACGTGCACGTAAATCTATAAACAAGGAAAGCATGAGATGATACACTAAGTACAATATGAAAAGAAATACAATAGGAAGAAAATATATAAATACTATAAAGTTTTGGCAAGGTATACTTGCCTGGTGTAGAATCGACCACGTCTAAATAAGCAACTCGTCAACCAATGAAACACAAAACTTCGACTCCTGCAAATGACTCTGGATGATGAAACAGATATTACCAACGTGTTCAGAATAGTCAACTTAGCTAGGATAGACTATCCATAAGTCCAATTCTGGACACAAGCGCAAAACGATCATTTTTGGTCAAAACTATTTTTGCCATTGGACCCACTTTACACCGAAAAATATGCCAGAGTGTATGATCTCTAAAGTTATCAAACTGTTTGTCTACGGGTCTGGTTTGACGAGATGAACTCAACCGTATGTCCAAAGTTGGATTTCGGTGGGCCGTGCACAAATTCATCCGTTGAGTTAGATCATGGGGCCCGTAAAATGGCGATCAGGTCAACTACCTCAGAATTGGACCAAACTTGGCATACAGGACCAATAAAATGATATGGTCCTGTTCGTGCAAGTTTTTTCTTGAGTTGACGAACGTACAAGAAGTAATTGACTAATTTGCAAAGAGCCTGATACGATGAATTTTGATAGATACGTATCAAATTCGTCACGCACAAGCAACCAATTCGAATTCTGTCAGTCCACACGTCCGCGAAGTCGATACGCACCTTTCAATGCTTTCGGTTCACGACCACGTCGTCCGGTTTGGCGGGACACACGTCGTATCGGAGATTTTCTTATTTTTTGAAAACAGTTTTCCCATATTTTTCTTGATTTTTAAACTGAATTATCTAACTGTATAAACAACTAGCAGCAAAACTAATGATCGGGTTTTTATATCCTACAGGTTGTCTAAAACATTTTTCTGGAGGTTTATTAAATCGTTTGCTGGATCGGCCAATAATCGCCTTCCAAATTGGGGTAAAACTGCTGGTTAACTGTTTTAATTATTTAAGTAAAACTAATATTTTTTGAGTTTTGGCACTTAATTTACAGTGCGTACATCGCTAAATAAATAAATCTACTTGAAGGGAGACAAAGAGGCTTAGGTTAGGATGTACCGAAAAAAATGGCTCGACGAATGGTCGATTATTCACGAAGAATTCTTGCGACAAAATCACACTGCTGCTGCTGCCATTGCTGCTGTGACTGTACGCTGCCTTTGCGCGCGTGGCTCTGGCTGGCCATCCGGTGGCGCATACGACGGTGCATGGTCAGGGATGGCCGCCAGGAGGGTCGGGGTGGCGCAGGGTTGCTTCGTTAGGGATTGGATTAGGGTTTTCGCGATTTCACTCTCCCTCTTTCTCGTTATATGCTAGGGGGTCGGTTTGGGCTGCTCGGGCTGGGGCTTGGGGATGTTTTGGGTTTTATATACATAGTTTAAGAATATATATATATATATATATATATATATATATATATATATATATATATATATATATATATATATGTGTGTGTGTGTGTGTGTGTGAGAGAGAGAGTATTTATGTATACGTGTGTGTATATATCATATACACTCCTTATATGTATATATCTAGGAATATATATAATTAGGTAAATATATATATAACCTTATATGATGAATAAATCGTATATATTTATAAACAGAATAAAATACATCTATAATTTTACAAGAATTTTATAGTAAGTCTTATGTAATAATAACTAAATTTATAATCAATATATACAACAATTATAAGCATATACATTTATAATTTAATTAAATAAATATATATACATATAATCAAATACATGCAAGATTGTATTTAATGTACCGATTCCAAAATCCTGAAAGGATCTACAAAGGCATTATTTATTATATAAAATAAATTATCCATTTAATGATAATAATATATATTATATATATAACTATTTAGTTGACCATAAAAAGTAAAATACCAATATATATTATATATATATATATAAATACAATATACATCTACATGGTCGTTTTTGGGCATACAACTTGTCTACATGAGTTTGGACTTGGCTTGGGTCATGTCCGGGTCAGAATAGTACAGTCGGATTTCCTAGAAGTCAATAATCTAATAATAAATAATTAAATTATTTAGAGGGGTCATGTCACAACTTAGTCTGGTTTTCCTAGTTAGGATATCGCTATGGCTCGGCCTTCCCTACCATGGCTAATACACTAATCAAAGCACGCCATTGTGCTATCCGTGCCACAATTTCTAGTCATCTTGCACTCCAAAACTTAACCATGACTTAAAGCATTTTATCTAATAACTATTTAATTAAAATATTTATAAAATTCAAAAATTCCCATTTAATTCAAATGAATGAAAATAAAAAAATATTTTTCAAAATTTTGGGAAGAGGAGTTACAATATAATTGCTCGATATAGAATTTGGCTAAAACACGAGCGTGGCTCGAATTATGAAAATGCATAGGAAATCATTCGAGAGACATAGGATGTTGTGCCCAATGATTGAAAGTTGAGTATAAGTGATAAGCTGATGAGTGTATACTCAGTAAGTTTAATGACAAAAAAAATTTAAGTGGTGTATTATGTAGTACCTCGCCCTGCTCAGTTCAACCGGATGGATCGAAATACAACGATGTTTGGACTTGGCTATACAATGGCTTGCTCGAAGTCCTGCTCGGCCGAGGCAACTCCTCGCTCAGGTGCGTAGCTTTCAGCTTAGCTGCCACACTAATAAAATAGAGTTTTCACATATGCTGAGTAGGTTTGTTGATAAAAGAGATGAACCCACATAGCTAAGAGAATAATCCCATTGAGTCAAGTATATGTATAGAACATGGAAAAGTATCAACATATTGTGTAGATGTTCTCCACGATGGTTTTCAAAAGTTGGCACTTGGTCTTTCGACCTCATGTATTGAGTGAAACAGTTATACCACAGACTATCGACTTGATATCATAGCAGGCACGGTCCCACGGTTCTACGGCATGCTATAGCCATACGGTCCCACAATTTTAAGGCTTGCCGTATAGAGTATGAATCGATTGATGGCAATACACAGAACACGGTTGGTTCAAGTTAGGCAGAAAGGCCATCAAATAGTTGTTGGTTTGAGTCAAAAGAAGATAGAAAATTGAAAGTACTCGGGAAGTTAGGTTGCCGAGGTAGTCCCTGGTTCGGGCGCTGCGAAAAAGTATAAAAGTAAAGATAAGAAATGGTACTAAGAATGGTAAGTTGAGTCGAGTCTTGCATGGTCCTTGGACAACTTGTACATAAGTATTGGTTCCTCAAATGATCACCGGGGCATTGTGATCTTGTCGTCCTAGGAAGAATTACAGGTATTGTGTGTTCTTTAGTGGGGGGTGCGGCCAAGACTGAAGTGTACGACGTTAATACTGCTGCGGGACCTTCGGTGGAGTTCGTGCCTCATACTCGAACCGTTCTCATATTAATACGAAGTTTATGGATAGCTTGTCAAGCTAGTGACCTTCATATAGACTGAGTCGGCATGATAGTAGCGATCCGTATGCATGCCTTAGATTGAGTCAGAAAGTGTATCCACAGTATGTAATGCCCCAATCCCAAAATACTTAGGACCAAGTACATAGACATGCCAGCTGCACATATACGAAAAATACTCCAATATATGAAATCCTCGTTTACGTACATAAGCTGTATATATGATATAATCACAGGCCAGAATATAAATAAACTACATCTCATCAGAGCTCAACACAGAAGATAATAGACTCCAAATAATAAATAAGTGCATCAAAGAGATAGTCTGGTGGACATACCCACTCCAAACAGCTATATAAAATAGTCTCAAATGATAGGAATCCAACCTCCACAAAATAAAAATAAAAGAAATAGAAGATGTCCACTAAATGTCTCAATGTATAAATAAACTAAAAGTCAGCTGGAGATGCCTCATCATCGATGTAGGAAGGATCCAATGTCGCATCGTACTCCTGCGAGAAATCGTCTAACCCTGGAGAGATAACCAGGTCCTTAGAGGGACGTAACAAGATACAAGAAAATACCATGCCATATAAATTGTGATATATAATATAGAGTAAAAGGGAAATGCATGCAAAGGGTTCCTAACCATACTACGGTGAATATGCAGTTGAGATACAATCCTTCGACGTATGAGCCCTGGCTGATAATAGGATCCGGTATATTCCCCTCTCGGACACCAATGATCAAGCGCATAATGTTCAAGAATGTCAGTGGCCAACCTGAGTGGATAATCATACTCATATCTCCAGCGGAGCTTCCGAGTTACAAGGAAAAGTGTAATAGAAGCCCATACGTCAGGTATTGTTCTCCACCATCCAATGCCTAGTATCGTCATCTTCATGACTAATATGAACCTCTAGTAACCGCCAAGTCCACTATCATGTAATTCTATTGGCAGTTACTCATGTCCGTCATACGCCTCAAACGTATACGTGGCCTGCCGACTACGCGAGTATGTGTCCTATATGTGACTCAAAACACGTGATAAAACATGTGTCAAGGCCGTATGAGATATACCAATACCTCATCATCAATGGGTGGTCACTAAGCTAAGTCAATGCAAGAGAATAATACAAAACAAGTAAAACGATCGATATAGTCGTTCGTACCCAAGTGTGACTTGGACGCACAGTGATATAAAATAACAATAAATAAGTAATGTTGAACATAAATAACTGAAAATAAGAATAAGTAAATCACAGAGTAAGGTGGCAAGGTATCTTGCCTGGTAAAGCGGGAATAGCAACTCCAAGCAATCAATCACGTCAGCAAGAAATCTCAAAATCTACGAACGGCTCCGGATGCTGAAATAGACATCAAGAACGTTTTCGGTGTAAAAGATATATCTAAAAAATACCTTTCCAAAAGTCCAATTCTAGAACAGGAAAAAAATCGTAATTTTAGGCCAAAACGACATCCATTGTTGGACCCGTTCTATACCGAAATGCGTGCCAGTATCTGTAGAAATAAAGTCGTAAAGCAGAATACTCTAGAGGGGGGTGAATAGAGTAGGCAGCAGAATATTTCTAATTAAAAACTTATTAGCAGTTAGGCCACAGAAATAATATCAATAATCACAAAGTAATAACTGTAAAGAAAAGAGATCATAAGGCAAACGCAAATCCAGCGATTTATACTGGTTTCCCTCTTGTGGTGACTAGTCCAGTCGGAAGAACTCTAGCTTCCAGTTGAATCCACTATTAGAAAATCCTGTAAGTTTTTATACGAAGTCCTTGTAACTTCTACAGACGCGAGATTTGATACGAAGAACGCGACCAACTTCAGTTTTGAAGAGTCTTTCTTCAATCAAGCCCCTGACTACAATTTCTCTGAAATCATCTAGATCGCACCGTACTGCCGAATTGACTAGAGAATTGTAATTGGCTTGGGATTTAAAAATAAAAGCTTTTTAGAAAACTCTTTGGAAGAAACGTAAGCTTTAGAAGAGAAGAGATGAAAGTGAATGTGTGATTTTAAATGATCAAAATTCCTCCCTATTTATAGTTTTTCCAAAGACAGAACTCGGGCAGAATTCGGGCAGAATTCGGACAGAACTCTATGTAACAATCTATAATTGAAGGGAGACCAAGTTCAAAAATCCAACGTTCACATAACGTTCACTCTGGCCGAGGGTTTGGTCAGGAATATTTTAAGAAAATATTTTTGGGCTTTTTGAAATCCTTCAGAAGCTTTTGTAAATAAGAGATGTTTTTCAAAACAAAGGTTATTTTTTAAAATGATTTTGGATAGCCTATTTGCCAGTACGACTTGGTGTACAATGTATTCCTAGACTCAAATAAAAATAAAAATTATATTGCATAAAGAAATACAGTCTCGGGTGGCAAACATAGCTTCGGTCTTGAACGAGTAGATATCCAATCTTGATCAGTGCCCAAAACGTCTTGAGTAAACATCTTAGTTGTTCCGTATATCGAGACAGAGTTTGATCAATTATTAAAATCAGGTTTGACCATGACCAATGGGCCAACAATCTCTCTCATTTTGATAATTGACAAACCTTGACCGGTATAACATCTTTGGTCTTTATCAAAACAAATTGTACTGATATAATGTGCCAAAAAATTATTCATGTAGATTGTTCATATCATGTATACTTACAGATCGGAGATGCTAGATCTTATTTCTCCTCCGTTGTCACTTAGCAAAATAATTGCAAAAGAGAAAGCTCTCCCGCAATATATGCATAAGTAACAATCAGTGAAGAAATACAAAATATAGATATAAAAAAATTATCACAGGCATGGTATAAATGTCACGGACAGTAAAGAAATTTTATAAGCATAAAATATTTCACAGGCAGTTTAAATGAAAGCATAATAAAAGATAATGCTATGAGAAAAAATGCTAAACTGAATAAAATATGCTGAAGAAAATATATAACATGTTCATCAGACAAAACTAACACAAGAAATCACAACCAAATAAGAGTATTGATACTAGCTTGGAATGTCGGAGCAGTTCCAAGTAAACAAAGACAATAACATCAGTCTCAATAGTACAAAAAATCACACATCATCTTCATCATCATCGTCATCATATACAGCTCCAGCATGTCCGCCATATCCGGATGGACCAGCTCTAGAGGTGTGTGGAGTAGCACCAGAACTACGATACCAATCATAAGTGTTCCCTGGCTGGAACATAGAGTGGACCTTCTCATCCTCAATACGGTAACCAGATACATTAGGATCTCTAGGAAGAGAGCTAGCAGAATAATCCGTCTGAGCAGATCGGAGATCGACAAACGAGTTGGCAATAGCCTGGAATCGAGTCACGTCACGGAACTCATGTTTCCTGGAAGTGTCAACAAAGAAAGTCTGTAAATCCGAGAGGTGCTGATGAATACCCTCAAAAGTCATAGGGTAGGTCTGAGGAGGAGCAGGTGCAGGAGGTGGAGGAGCAGTGGCAATGCTACGACGAGAAAGCTTGAGAAACTTAGGCTTAGGGTCCAGAGCGCAAGTAGATAAGTCGATATCATAACGCTGAAAGATGCGAGGGATAAGCGTCGCATAAGAGAGATTGCGTTCTCTTCTGCGACATCTTTCCATCATCTGGATGATAGTCTTAGGGTCAGAAAAAAGAATCCCCTTAAGAATGTGATAGAGGGCAGAGAGTTCTAGTGCAGTGACATCAACATTTGAAGTAGATTTCGGAAGAATAGTGGAATAGATGATGCAATGTAACTCATAGTTAAACATGTTCAAGTTATTGGCCTTGAACTTTCCAGGATGAGCACGTGCTGGCGCATAAAGCTCATTCTTGAAACTTACAAGAGTCATGCCCTCGGGAAAGTCGAAGTCGGTGATGTCATCGAGCGGGGCACCTTCGTTTGGAATACTAAGGATTTTTGCTAGCAACAAATCATCGAACTCGATATCGATCCCGCCAACACGAGTTCTTGCGGCAAAAGTATCTAACACGAAGTTACAATAGAATAGTCTAAGGGCACTAGTAGCTATAGGAAATTGTTGGGTAACGAGACGGTGTAACCCAAATGCCTCAAACAAAGGACGGTAATATGGAAATACAGTTTATTTAATCGGAGCACCTGTACATATTGTACGTATAGCAAAGTCGACATACCAAAGCAAAGCTTGGTCATGAGTTTTGAAGTAAAACTCATCCGACACGCTGTCACCCGATTGGACCGAAGAAAAGAGAAAATCCATGTTCGGATCGGAAGACGATGCCTCTTCACTGGCATTAGTCTTCTTCCTCTTGAAAGGATTGAATCCCTTAGGAATTCTTTCCCAAAACTAGGTAACCCTGAGAATTTGAAAGAGGAGGGGAGAAGGATTTATACCTTCTGAAAATCAAGTATGTTGTAGAGGACGCGATTCTCTGCACGAATCCAAATTTGGATGGAACTCACCACGTAGATTTGAAGAAAGGGAGTGGAGAAAAGCTAGGGTTTGGGGGTTCTTCGGCTGCTGCTGTTGCTATAATAAAATAGTTTGGAAGAGATGAAGAGGAGAAGGCCTCGGGTTTTGACTTAAAAACTCACAGCACCAACAGAACTCTGGCCGAATTCGGACCGAACTCGGGCCGAATTCGCCTAGGGTTCTCCTAGTTTTTTTTTAAAAAAAAATTATGGGCCATATCCGTTTCATCAACTCATTTCAAATATTTAATTCAAAGTTTAGTAATTTTAAACTTTAAATAATATAATTAATATTATTTTATAAATTTACTTTCGTTACTCAGCGTTTGTTTCAGATTAGCTGTAGTAATACTGTCCCAGCTAACGGGAGTTCACCGGGGAACAATTAAGTACTGTTTTGCTTCGACCGTAGTCGTGGTGACAGACAGACTCTTTGTATGCTTGTCTCGAAAATAGTTATTGAATATTGTATAAATTAATTGATAAAATAAAATTAATTAATATTATTGACATCTAAAATTCCTAATTCTCGACGTAAATAATTGAAACGATCTTCCGCTAGAGGTTTTGTGAAAATGTCAGCTAATTGATTCTGTGTGTCGATGTATACGAGGTCTATATCTCCATTTTGTTGATAATCTCTAAGAAAATAATGTCGAATCTCGATATACTTAGTACGAGAGTAACATACTGGATTCTTAGTCAAATTAATAGAACTAGTGTTATCACAGAAAATGGGTATGTGTGTGAAATATAATCTAAAGTCTTCTAAAGTTTGCTTCATCCATAAAATTTGTGCACAACAACGTCCTGCGGCGATATATTGTTGATAATACGACAGAATTTTGCTTCTTGCTAAACCAAGAGACTAGGGATTTTCCTAGGAAATGACATGTGTCGTTGGTACTTTTTCTATCTACTTTGTATCCGACAAAATCAGCATCAGAATAACCGGTTAGGTCAAATGACGTGGTTTTAAGATACCATAAGCCGACAGAAGAAGTGCCTTTAAGGTATCGGAAGATACGCTTAACTATGCACAGATGTGATTCCTTAGGATTGGCTTGAAAATGTGCACACAAGCAAACACTAAACATAATGTCTGGTCGACTAGCAGTTAAGTACAGTAAGCTACAGATTATACCTTGATACTTACGTATGTCGACGGGTTTACCTTGTTCATCAATATCAAGCTTGGTTGAAGTCGTCATTAAAGTGCTAAGTGGTTTGACTGCTTCCAGGTCGAACTTCTTTATTAAATCTTTTGTGTACTTTGCTTGATTTATGAACGTCCTATTGTTGGTTTGTTTGATTTGCAGTTCGAGAAAGAATTTCGGCTCTCCCATCATGCTCATCTCAAACTCATTCTGCATACACTTTGAAAATTCTTGACAAAGAGATTCATCAGTGGATCCAAAAATAATATTATCTCAGAGATTTGAATCTAAAGAAGATTGTTATTCAAAGATTTTATAAACAGTGTAGTGTCAACCTTTCCTTTTGAAAAACCGTTGTCAAGTCGAAAAGAGCTTAGACAGTCGTACCATACACGAGGGGCTTGTTTCAAACCGTATAAGACTTTCTTCAACTTGAAAACATAATCAGAATTTTTAAAATCAGTAAAACCTGGAGGTTGATCTACATAAACTTCTTCTTTTATAAAACCATTCAAAAATGCCCTTTTAACATCCATTTGAAATAACTTGAAATTATGAAAACATGCAAATGCACATAACATGCGAATGGATTCTAATCTCGCAACTGGGGCATAAGTCACATCGTAGTCGATACCTTTTCATGATTGTATCCTTGAGCTACGAGTCGAGCCTTATTACGAGTCACTAAACCATTCTCGTTCAGTTTGTTTCGGAATACCCAACGGGTGCCAATGAACGAATGATCAATGGGCTTGGGAACAAGTTTCCAAACTTGATTCCGTTCAAATTGGTTTAATTTCTCTTGCATAGCATCTAACCAAAAATTATCACTACATGCTTCTTCAATATTTTTGGGTTCAAGCTGTAAAACAAAATCAATATAAGAAGCTATATCTTTATTAGAGGAATGAGTACTTACACCCTTGGTAATCTCACCAATTACCAAGTCCTTTGGAAGATATGCCAATAATTTCATCTCTTTTGGCATATCCTCAGGATTGCTGGTTCCGACTTTTTTGCTTGAAGACTCAGCTGGTGCTTGGTGTGAAGGTTCTGTATCTTTGTGTGAAGGTTTTGCAGTTACTGTACTTGGTGTATTCACATCTTTATTATCGTCATCGTCTAAATATTGATTTAGTTCATCAAACTTGACATTAATTGATTCTTCGATGATCATGGTTCTCTTGTTGAAGACTCTGTACCCTTTGCTCTTTGCCGCATAACCTAAAAAGATACCTTCATCGGCCTTTTCATCAAATTTACTCAGGTTGTCTTTAGTATTAAGAATAAAGCATTTACAACCAAATATCATGAAATATGAAACAGTGGGTGTTCTATCAAACCATAACTCATAGGGAGTCTTCTTCGATATATGTTGAATTAGAACCCTATTGAGAATATAGCATGATGTATTGATAGCTTCAGCCCAAAAGTATCTAGGCAGACTAAACTGGTTCAATATTACTCTAGCCATTTCAGATAGAGTCCTGTTCTTAAGTTCCACAACTCCATTTTGTTGTGGAGTCCTAGGGCAGGAAAACTCATGCAAATAATCGTGTGTGTCACAGAATTGCTTGAACTCTGCATTCTCAAATTTGCCGTCATGATTACTACGAATGCGAGTAATCATGAAACCTTTTTCATTTTGTACTTTCTTGCAAAAGGTGACAAATTCTGACAAAGCATCGTTATTGCATATAAGAAAATATATCCATGTGTATCTAGAGAAATCATCTACAATGACAAATGCATATAATTACCACCTAGACTAGCAATTCTACTAGGTCCAAATAAGTCCATATGCAACAATTGTAAAGGTATAGTGGTTCTTACAGCGTTCTTGGATTTTAAGACGGATCAAGTAGATTTGTTTTTTTTACATTCGTTACATACCGTATCCTTCTCGAAAGATATGTCCGGTAAGCCGTATACCAAATTCTTTGTGGATAGTTATGAAGTTGTGTCCATATTTGTATGACCGAGTCTCATATGCCATAGTTGACTCTCAATGCTCTTGGCCATCAAGCATCTACCTGCTTTGTTAGCATCTTCTAACAGATAGAAAAAATATATGTTGTCATCCCTGATACCTTTAAAGATAGTACTACCAGTTGAGCTATCAACTGGTAGTACAATTGTCTTTGACGAAGTTAATGCCATAATCGTGATCAGCTAAATGGCTTATGCTGAGCAGATTATGTTTTAACTCGGTAACTAGACAGGTATCTTTAACCACAAGATAGGGAGCCTTACCAATGTCACCGATACCGATTATGTACCCTCTTAAATTATTACCGAAGAAGACGTATCCTTATTTATTCTTCTTTGATAATATTGCGAATAATGATGCATCACCGGTCATGTGCCGTGAGCAACCGCTATCGAGGATCCATTTGCTTCTAGCATGTGAAGGGCATTCCACCTACAAAACAGTTTACAGATGAAACTCTTGGTACCCATTTCTTGTAGGGTCCTGACATGTTAGTTTTTGGTATCTATGCATAAACATTTTAATCTACTAACTTTCTGATTCTACATGCAGAGGATATATGACCAATGAGGCCACAATAATGATATTTTACATATTGAGTGTTGAAAGTAGTGTGAGGTGCATGATTGGTAGATTTTGGTTTTCTATTATAGGAAAATATATGCCTATTAGTCTTCTTGGGCATAGGTTTGGTATGGTTTGGTCTGACATTGTTCGGTTTGGGTGTGTTCCGATGATTCGGTAATTGACGCGTGTTAGAATAGGAAACATCAACTTCAGGCCATTTTTCTAAACTAATTTCCAACTTTTTGGAGGTGTCATATAATCTAGTATAGTCAGATGTAAGTGTTTCCATTCTGACTTGTACATATTGGAGATTCTTGCTCTCCTTAGATAGGTCTTCCTTTAGCTGGATGATAGTTTGATCTCTTTCTTCGGATAACTTGATAGTCTCGTGTAACAACAGCTTAATAGAGGAAAGCTCACCAGACTCAATAGAAGAATCATTATTTCTAACATCAGCTAGTTGGTCGGTAAGTCTTTCTCTCACCTTTGTACTCTTTAAGTACCTTCTTAGAGGTTTTATATTTACTACGCAGTTTCCTTTAGTCATTTAACATGTCACTGAAATCCTCTCCTAATTGCTCAAAGGTAAAATTATCATAAGGATCAAATAGAGGATTAGTGGTTACCAGATCGCAAGCCATCAAGCATACATTTGCAGCGTCATCCGATTGTTCATCTTCTGAATTGCTGGCTTCGCTCTTATGTCATATGCTTGTATTGGCGTACTACCTTGATATAGATCTCTTCAGGTAGCCTTTGTCATATTTGCTGCTTTTTTTTGTTGATGATGATGCTGTTGGACAATCTTTCTTCATATATCCTTTCTTCTTACATCCGTAGCAAATAGGATCTTCTTCATTGTTGTTTTTGTTGCTGTCTTTTGTTCTTCTGTTGAATCTCATAAACTTCTTGAATTTTCTTACCAGAAGAGCTTGATCTTCAGAGTAAGAGTCATTGTCGTCAGAATCATCTTTGACAGTTCTTCTATGTTGAGCTTTGAAAGTGATCGACTTCTCTGACTTCTCCTTTAGTGTAGCATCTTCAAAGTCTTGAAGTTCCAACTCGTGAGTGAGTAGCTTACCCATGAGTGTTTCCAGAGACATTGTTGAGAGGTCGTTTCCTTCAATGATTGTTGTAGCCTTTGGAATCCAGTTCTTCGTGAGAGCTCGTAGAAGTTTACGAATATTCTCATGGTTACTGTATTCCTTGCCTAATGAAGACAGGATTTATAATATCCAGGAATCTCGTAAACATCTGAGTGATGGATTCATTTGGCTTCATCTTGAACGCCTCATACTCTTGAGTAAGTCTGCTGATCTTTGACCCCTTGACTTGTGTTGTTCCTTCGTGGGTTGCTTTGAGTAGTTTTCACACTTCATTTGATATTGTGCAAATCGATACCCTGTTAAATTCAATTCTGTCTAAAGCACAAAATAAAGCGTTAATAGCACATGCGTCAAGACTGACCTTTTTTCTTTTCATCCTTAGTATATTTATCATGGGGTTTATCAACTAAAACTCCCTCAACAGTAATATGAGGAGGCTTTTTGTAGCCATCAATAACTATAGACTATAAGTGAAAATCAAGAGATTTTAGGAAGAAACTCATCCGTTTTTTCCAATAAGTGTAGTTTGTGCCGTCAAACAGTGGAAGTCTGTTTGTGGCTTGGCCTTCACTTGTGAATTTCACAGTTGCCATGTGTAATGTTGTGATCTATATAACTTTAAATATAGCTATAGTTTTACCTTGCTTTACCTGTATAACCCGCTCTGATACCAATTGTAGGAACGAAGTCGTAAAGCAGAATACTTTAGAGGGGAGTAAATAGAGTAGGCAGCGAAATATTGCTAATTAAAAATTTGTTAGCAGTTAGATCACAGAAATAATATCAATAATCACAAAGTAATAACTGTAAAGAAAAGAGATAAGAAGGCAAACGCAAACACAGCAATTTATATTGGTTTCCCTCTTGTGAGGGCTAGTCCAGTCGAAAGAACTCTAGCTTCCAGTTGAATCCACTATTAGAAAATTCTACAAGTTTTCATACGAAGTGCTTGCAACTTCTATAAACGTGAGCTTGGATACGAAGAACTCGACCAACTTCAGTTTGAAGAGTCTTTCTTCAATCAAGCCTCTTATTACAATTTCTCTGAAATCTTCAAGACCGTACCATACCGGTAAATTGAATAGAGAATTGTAACTGGCTTGGGATTTAAAAATGAAAGCTTTTTAGAAAACTCTTTGGAAAAAATGTAAGCTTTAGAAGAGAAGAGATGAAAGTGAATGAGTGATTTTAAATTATCAGAATTCCTCTCTATTTATATTCCAAAGGCAGAATTCTGACAGAACTCTATGTAATAATCCGCAACTGAAGGGAGACCAAGTTTAAAAATCCAACATTCACATAACGTTCACTCTGGCCGAACTCTGTCCGAGTTCTGTCAGGGTTTGGTCAGAAATATTTTAAGAAATTTTTTTTGGGTTTTTTGAAATCCTTTAGAAGCTTTTGTAAATAAGAGATGTTTTTCAAAACAAAGTTTATTTTTGAAAATGATTTTGAATAGCCTATTTGCCAGTACGACTTGGTGTACAATATATTCCTAGACTCAAATAAAAATAAAAATTATATTGCATAAAGAAATACAGTCTCGAGTGGCAAACATAGCTTCAATCTTGAATGAGTAGATATCCAATCTTGATCAGTGTCCAAGTGTCCAAAACGTCTTAAGTAAACATCTGATTTGTTTCGTATATCGAGACAGAGTTTGATCAATTATTAAAATTAGGTTTGACCATGACCAATAGGCCAACAGTATCTATGGATTCTAAAGTCGTCAAACTACATGTCTACGGGTCCGGTTTAAGGAGACGAACCCAATCGTATGTCCAAAGTTGGATTCCGGTGGATCGTGTACAATTTTGCATGTTAGATCTGATAGAACTAGGAATTCCCAGGACCCTTTCTATGGTGTGTGTATTGATCGATAGAAAGTTAAAAAGATCTAATACGTGTTCTAACCCTTCATAGGCGAAAACTAGGGTTCACGAAAGGAGACAAGTAATTCCTGACAATCTCGAGCGGACGACTCCAAGATCTTCTGTACGTATTCCTTCCTCGAGTTGGACGTCGTGTGGGTGACGATCTCCCAACCTTTTCTTCTCCTTGGCAGCCCTCTCTTTCTCTCCTTACGTGAATCACAAATTTAGAGAAAGTATTTAATTTCTGATCAGTAATCTGGCGGCCAGAGAATAGAGGATATATATAGGCTACGGCAGGGACCATGAGAAAAAATTAGGGTTAGGCCTCCTAACGGATCTGGATAACCCGTGTTCAGCCCGAACACACAATCCAGGCCCATTAACAATAGCTCGGTCCACTAATGAGCTATTGTTGCACTACCTCCCAAATCCCAAATTATGTTTGTGGGCTTCTTTTATTATAAGCTCGTTTGGCTCCCCATGTTAAGATATCGTATGTCCGTCGATCAAATTAAGTTACTGACAACTATATTGATTCGACATCTTTTATCCTTAAGTAGTACCGCTCAACTTTATTTGTTATGTCGAATATAATTCACCTGCAGGGTTTACATGACAATCCTTATGAGCTCCTTAAGGGGACATCATCAACCCGATGTATCAGGACATGGATTCCATTTATAATCAACAGCACATCATACATACAATGTTATTATCCAATTCATAGAGGTTGTTGATTCATAATGAATCTCACTCTTTTGTAAGTCAAAGTAATACATACTGCATATACATATCTGTTATTATATTCGAATTAAGAGTACAAGCATCCATAATAACCGAGGTGTTTGTTCTCTTATGTAGTCAGTACAAAGAGAACAACCTCAAGTGGTCCTGTTCTATACACACAAAGTGTACTAGTGTAAACCTATAGTCAAGATAGACTAATACCAGATTATACTACAACATTTTCAATAGATTGTCCAAGTCCATCTAGGTATTGAACTATTTATATACTCCATAGGGAACTGATAATATGATCTTCTGTGTGACACCACACACCATATTATCTACAATATAGAATATCAGACATTTGTATTAACACTTGCAATAAATACAATATGCAAACATTTGCCCATATGATTCTTATTCAAAATTTAAGGAAATAAGGTTACTACAAAAATGATGCTTTTAGTATATAACCCTAACAAGATCGGGTCGCAGGCCCGTCAAATAGGCATTTCGGTCGACCTTCTCAGAATCAGACCAAACTTGGCACACAGGACCAAAATTTTGATACGGTCTTGCTGGCAAAAGTTTTGTCTCGATACGATGAACGTACACGAAGTTATGGCCAAGTTTGCAAAAGGTCGATACGGGGGTATCTTGACGGATACGTACTGATTTCGTCGCGCACGTACAACGAAATCGAGTTCCATCAGTTTCTACACATCGACAACATCCATACGCGCCTTTCAATACATATGGGTTGCGACTACGTCGCCCGGTTTGTCGGACCGTACGTCGTATCGGGATGATTTTCTAAGTTTTTATAGTTTCTAAAACTATTTTTCCCTAAGCTTTAGGATCAAAAAACTTCACATATATCGGATGACAAACTGAACTACCAAAAGGGTGTTGAAGTGCTATACATAGTCTAAAACTTTCTTCAGGAAGTTTTCAAGAAATCATACTGGTGTGTCCAGAATTCATTTCCAAATAGGGGTACATGAAAGTCAATTTCTGTCAATTGTGACAGTGAATTTTTGTCAACTTTGCATCAGTTTCATGGCAACCTAGTAATCAATTCCTGATTCTATTTGCTTGGGGTTCAAGAGGGTCATAGACTCTCGATAGGATCTTCTGGATCACAATTTCGTCGAAAAGAATGGAAGAAAAAGAAGAGAAACTGGAGTACCTGGCGGTGGTCAAAACAGGGCAATGCTCTGTTTTGCGATCGGCCTAGGGGTGTACGGCAGCACTCCAGCGATCCGCGGTGGCCGACCATAGCATACAAGCGACTATGGGCATGCGTGGGGATGTTAGTGGGGATCTGGTGTCGTCGCTCGAGTTCACAGGAGAGTTTTTTAGGGTTTTAAAGGATTTCTATCGGATGTGTCTGCAAATATATTTGAATTTAAAACCCAATTAAAGTCAATTCACCTAGGGTGTTGATTCAGATTCGAGGTCAAATTCTCGTGGAGAATCTTACTAGGATAGAATAGATTTCCCTTACATCTCTAGCCTCTTGATTAAATTCCGAGGACGGAATTCTTTTAAGGTGGGTAGGATGTAATGTCCCAAATTCGTGATACGTATTTAGTGTACGTATACGGGTTTTGGACCCATATTTTATTTATTCATGGTTAGTTGTCTTGGTTTATTTTGCATTGGCTTGGTTTTATTGTCATTGATAGTTTAATTACTTTTAAAGATTCATTGGTTTATTTGGGCTTGGTTTATTCCTGGGTTGGTTCGGCTTGGTTCGGTTGGGATTGCTCTTGGTTCATCATGAACCAAGGGATGAACCCCTTACCTACCACCACCACTCATATTTATTACCTATCCTTCTTTCTCTCTCTTCATAATCATCTTCTTCTTCCTCATTTACTTCCTTACCTACCAAAGAGAGGGAGAGAGAGGTCTAGGCAAGTGCATCTTACTTCCACAAGAGAGCTCATTTTTATTGTTCTATTAGCTTCTCCTCATGTTTCTAAGACACATTAGAACTTGTCATTTTCCATTTTGAGGCTTTAATTCTTGTAGATCTAGAGTTTTGCTATTTTCGAATTTTGGTGTTTTGATCTATTAAACTTCCTTGTTTTCAAGTTTTGATGGTTCTATGTTTTAGAGAATTTCATTCTACCCAATTTTGACCTTTGGAAAGTTGGATTCGGACTTGTTTTGACCAAGATTTGGACAATTGAAGCTTAGATTCAACTTTAGAGTTCTTGCTGTTCTTGCCAATTGGAGAAGACAGTGAACAGTGAGCTAGCCTTTTAGCTTACGCCACTGAGCTGTACGCTACTCTTTAGCGAACGTACGCTGACTTGTGTACGCTGCTCTTTAGCGAGCGTACGCTGACTTGTGTACGCTGCTCTTTAGCAAGCGTACGCTGACTTGTGTACGCTGCTCTTTAGCGAGCGTACGCTGACTTGTGTACGCTGCCTGTTGGCAGCGTATCTTGAGCGTACGCTAGCTTGAGCGTACGCGTGCCTTGGTACGCTAGCTTAAGCGAGCAAGGCGTACGCTGGCCCCTTTCGTACGCTAGCTTGAGCGTACGCAGTCTTGAGCGTACGCTGACCTGTAGCTTGAGCGTGCCCTTGTGTACACTGACCCTTGCGTACGCTTCCCATTGGAAGTGTATGGATCCTTTGGTACGCAGACCTGAGCGTACGCTAGCCTGAGCGTAGCCTGGCTTGAGCGTAGCCTGATTACCCTTGATCTTCTATAGCCCTGTATATTGATATTTTATTAGATATTTAACGTCCATTTTATATCCTTACGCCTTTTGTTATGAACTTGATAATCACGAATTTACTTGATATGTTTGGAATTGATAATTGAGCATGACGTGATAGTGACCCGTAGTGGTGCACTCCTGACATAATAGCCTGACATGACCTGATAGTGGCCCGTCGTGGTGCACTCCTGACAAAGTACACTTGGCACGATAACCTGACATGATTATCTCGAATAGCTGTTGCGACGGCTACCTGACATGACATGACCTGTTTAATTAATCATGACACCGTGGGCGATTGTGCTTGTACAAATAATCCAGTCCTGTCTTGCATCATGTCTAGGAGGGGACACCTGAGTACCACGGTCAGGAGTACCTACTGAAATGGACTAAGGTTAATAATTAGTATAATTCACTACTCATGAAGAGATGTTCCCCAGTTACAGGCGATCCCGTTATCCCGGCCGCAAATGTTTGGACTTGTAGCCTGCCGACGAGTAGGGCACATTTCCAGCCCACTGTTATGTGGGGCACTCTTGATTGTCACTTTAAATGATTGAACTCTATTGTCACTCTAATGTATTATACTCTCTAGATTGTCACTATAATGATTGCCTGGATAACCTGGATAGCTGCAGGGCCTGTGACTACTTGGAGCATCTCATTGCATCTTGCTAGTAACTAGGATTGTGATAACCCTAGTTAGTTAATGTAGAAAGCCGTAGGCAATGATTGGCCGTGATTGATTGGATGGAGTCTAGTCCAGTATGGTATTGTCTAGAATTGATTGATTGTAAGATTGTACCAGAATGATTGAATGATTGTCACTCCAGATTGTCACTATAATGATTGTCACTCCAGATTGTCACTATAATGATTGTCACTCCAGATTGTCACTATAATGATTGTCACTCCAGATTGTCACTTGACCTGATTTCTTATATTTATCTTGCCGATAAATGGTAAGAGAAACCAAGTTCCGTTCAGACGAAGGGTTACAACCCCGGTCCTTGTTTGGTTTACGGGTTGTAACCTAGCTATCTGAATAGTCCCATGGTTATCTCATCGTATATCATCCTGGCATGTTTTTCCATATGTCCTGCCTTTTAGTGATTCTATGCAAGATTGTCTTTTATAATTACCTACCATGCTTTTTCTTAAATTATTGTCTCTTATTATGTAATTATATTATTGTGCTAATTTGCTGGCTTTAGTTCTTAAGTGAAGCCTCCTTGTGGCACTTGCTCTTTCTGGGGTCTGACCCAGCTGGTTTTGTATGGCCAGATACCGGAGCAGCACCAAAGGATCTTCCTGCTTTCCAGCCCGATGGTGGTCACCAGGCGTAACCAGGGCATCGAGTGGGTTTCTTTTGTTCTCCCACTGTAATATCGTAAATTATTCTTTTGAGGCGTTTAGCCGACGAGCAAGTGTTAGCTCGATTGTACTTACTTACTGTCTGCCTACGGGCTGTAACATGATTGACAAGCCCCGGAGGTTGATCATGTATGACTGAACTGTTGCTAGTCCTCACATTTTGTAACGACTAGCTTCATGATCATCCGGATATGTAATGTTTGGGACGCCTTACAATTGTATATTTGGAGATCTGATATCTTGTGATTATTATTAGTTGGTTGAGATTAAGACAATAGGCTATTTTATGACCTTAAGAGACTGATGGATTGTAGTGAAACCCTCACATATCTAGACAGCCGTGACCGTATAGCGGTGTGGATCCTATTCCGTTATACGTAGCTGGCTATGTCTGTCCCCGCTCTCCAGTATTCTGGTTCTGGGACGTGACATGGTTTAAGTGGTGGCCCATGCAGGTCTTGTTAATCAAGATGTGTGAGGGTTTACCGAATAGATGTCTCAATCGGTACTCGCCCTTGATCTCTACTCGTATCCTCTTGATTCCTGAAATTCTTGTCCTGATCACATGCTTGTAATCATTGATCTGTCCTGGACCTTCCTTATTGTTCCCATGTCGTCTTCTTCAGCGGCATTGAACCTGGACCTGCTGATCAGCAAGGCGGATCACCTCCCGTGGACCAGCAGTAACCAGAAGATCAGGCCCAGCACTCAGGAGCAGCCTCCCGAGTCGTACCTACTGGAGGAGAGCCGCCAGTCCAGCCTACAGATCCTGATGATGGCACTTTGGTGGGTCTCATCAAATCATTATTAGTTTCCCAAGATCGTAGAGGCGATGCCTTGCACCAGGCAGTGGAAGATGCTCTGAATAGAAGTGGTCCTCGAGGGAACAGTGCGGTCAACAGTTTCAAGCGCCTGAACCCTCCCTTCTTCGATGGCAGCGAGGATGCCATTGCTGTCGATGCTTGGCTACATGATATAGAGGTGATTCTCGAAGCCGCGAAGACTCCAGAAGACGAGAAGGTGGCTGTGGTGCGCCTACAGTTATTGGATCTAGCCCGCAGTTGGTGGGCCGCACAAGCAGTGGGATTGGCAACACCTGTCTCCTGGGCAGTGTTCAGCGAGAAGTTCCAGATCAAATATTATGATGCAGTGGCTCGATATGACTTGCAGACCAGGTTCAGTAATCTTAAGCAGATGGGGAGGACGGTCGACGGTTATGCGGCCGAGTTTTCCAGACTCAATCGGTTTGCTCCCACCTTGGTGGCAACCGAGTTTGACAGAGCGCAGAGGTTCCAGCAGGGACTTCACCTGGAGATTATATTGGCAGTAGAACAGTTCAGCATCAGACCTATGATGCGGTGTTACGAGCAGCAAGGAGACACGAGTATACCTCCCAGAGAATAGTGGACAGGACCGGAGGTCGGAAGCGATCCCATAGTCAAATGAATCAGTCTTCAGCCCCAGCCCCGGCAGCCAGGACTTTAACTATTTGAGCTCCGAGGCGAGCAGCTTCAGTTACGTCGGTCCAGCACTCAACCCCGACTACTCTCCGCAGAAACAGAAGCAAGCGCAGTCTTCCGCCGTGGGCTATTCTTATTATGGAAAGCATGGACACGTGGTAGCAGAGTGTCGCAAGGCGTTGGGATTGTGTTTATTGTGTGGAGCACCGGACCATAGGGTGGGGTCCTGCCCTTTCAGAGTTGATTCAGCATTGACAGTATCTAGTCCCTCGGTTGGGACCAGCACCAGCACCAGCTCCAGTTCACCAGCAACAGCAATTCCCGTTCCCGAGGCCCTTGCCGACTCAGGCCCAGACTTTCCAGCAACAGGACCCGCGGCAGTTTGCCCTAGCCCAGGCTCAGGTTCAGAATCGACCGAGAGGTATATGTGTCCTCTCATCTTGCTTCTCTACCGTCATTATGCGGGGTGCATGACGTATTTCATGTATCCTAATTACAACGGTACATTCCGGACCCGAGCCATATCCTAGGTCATTCAAAACTGGTTATTGGTACCAACCTTTTCGTATGAGGATAGGCCCGTGTCCATGTTTGACCAAAGAGAGAGACTCGAGCGCAAGACTATCAGTTCAGTCCGTGTTGCTTAGAGTCATCCCTCTTTGGGAGAGTCAAACTTGGAAGCATGAGGATGATATTTGATTAGGTCATCCCGGCTGGTTTGACTCGTAAGGTGTAATATCTTCCTTATCCCTTATGCTTCGAATCCTTGCTTGCATGAATGATTGTATGATTGATTGGTAGTGGTATATTGCCTATAATAGAATAGCTTTCCCTTACATCTCTAGCCTCTTGATTAAATTCCAAGGACAGAATTCTTTTAAGGTGGGTAGGATGTAATGTCCCAAATTCGTGATACGTATTTAGTGTACGTATACGTGTTTTGGACCCATATTTTATTTATTCATGGTTAGTTGTCTTGGTTTATTTTGCATTGGCTTGGTTTTATTGTCATTGATAGTTTAATTACTTTTAAGGATTCAGTGGTTTATTTGGGCTTGGTTTATTCCTGGGTTGGTTCGGCTTGGTTCGGTTGGGATTGCTCTTGGTTCATCATGAACCAAGGGGTGAACCCCCTACCTACCACCACCACTCATATTTATTACCTATCCTTCTTTCTCTCTCTTCATAATCATCTTCTTCTTCCTCGTTTACTTCCTTACCTACCAAAGAGAGGAAGAGAGAGGTCTAGGCAAGTGCATCTTGCTTCCACAAGAGAGCTCATTTTTATTGTTCCATTAGCTTCTCCTCATGTTTCTAAGACACATTAGAACTTGTCATTTTCCATTTTGAGGCTTTAATTCTTGTAGATCTAGAGTTTTGCTACTTTCGAATTTTTGGTGTTTTGATCTATTAAACTTCCTTGTTTTCAAGTTTTGATGGTTCCATATTTTAGAGAATTTTATTCTACCCAATTTTGACCTTTGGAAAGTTGGATTCGGACTTGTTTTGACCAAGATTTGGACAATTGAAGCTTAGATTCAACTTTAGAGTTCTTGCTGTTCTTGCCAATTGGAGAAGACAATGAACAGTGAGCTAGCTTTTTAGCTTACGCCACTGAGCTGTACGCTGCTCTTTAGCGAGCGTACGCTGACTTGTGTACGCTGCTCTTTAGCGAGCGTACGCTGACTTGTGTACGCTGCTCTTTAGCGAGCGTACGCTGACTTGTGTACGCTGCCTGTTGGCAGCGTGTCTTGAGCGTACGCTAGCTTGAGCGTGCGCGTGCCTTGGTACGCTAGCTTAAGCGAGCAAGGCGTACGCTGGCCCCTTTCGTACGCTAGCTTGAGCGTACGCAGTCTTGAGCGTACGCTAGCTTGAGCGTACGCTGACCTGTAGCTTGAGCGTGCCCTTGTGTACGCTGACCCTTGCGTATGCTTCCCATTGGAAGTGTATGGATCCTTTGGTTCGCAGACCTGAGCGTACGCTAGCCTGAGCGTAGCCTGGCTTGAGCGTAGCCTGATTATCCTTGATCTTCTATAGCCCTGTATATTGATATTTTATTAGATATTTAACGTCCATTTTATATCCTTACGCCTTTTGCTATGAACTTGATAATCATGAATTTACTTGATATGTTTGGAATTGATAATTGAGCATGACGTGATAGTGACCCGTAGTGGTGCACTCCTGACATAATAGCCTGACATGACCTGATAGTGGCCCGTCGTGGTGCACTCTGGACAAAGTACACTTGGTACGATAACCTGACATGATTATCTCGAATAGCTGTTGCGACGGCTACCTGACATGACGTGACCTGTTTAATTAATCATGACACCATGGGCGATTGTGCTTGTACAAATAATCCAGTCCTGTCTTACATTATGTCTAGGAGGGGACTCCTGAGTACCACGGTCAGGAGTACCTACTGAAATGGACTAAGGTTAATAATTAGTATAATTCACTACTCATGAAGAGATGTTCCCCAGTTATAGGCGATCCCATTATCCCGGCCGCAAATGTTTGGACTTGTAGCCTGCCGACGAGTAGGGCACATTTCCAGCCCACTGTTATGTGGGGCACTCTTGATTGTCACTTTAAATGATTGAACTCTATTGTCACTCTAATGCATTATACTCTCTAGATTGTCACTATAATGATTGCCTGGATAACCTGGATAGCTGCAGGGCCTGTGACTACTTGGAGCATCTCATTGCATCTTGCTAGTTACTAGGATTGTGATAACCCTGTTAGTTAATGTAGAAAGCCGTAGGCAATGATTGGCCGTGATTGATTGGATGGAGTCTAGTCCAGTATGTTGTTGTCTAGAATTGATTGATTGCAAGATTGTACCAGAATGATTGAATGATTGTCACTCCAGATTGTCACTATAATGATTGTCACTCCAGATTGTCACTATAATGATTGTCACTCCAGATTGTCACTATAATGATTGTCACTCCAGATTGTCACTTGACCTGATTTCTTATATTTACCTTGCCGATAAATGGTAAGAGAAACCAAGTTCCGTTCAGACGAAGGGTTACAACCCCGGTCCTTGTTTGGTTTACGGATTGTAACCTAGCTATCTGAATAGTCCCATGGTTATCTCATCGTATATCATCCTGGCATGCTTTTCCATATGTCCTGCCTTTTAGTGATTCTATGCAAGATTGTCTTTTATAATTACCTACCATGCTTTTTCTTAAATTACTGTCTCTTATTTTGTAATTATATTATTGTGCTAATTTGCTGGCTTTAGTTCTTAAGTGAAGCCTCCTTGTGGCACTTGCTCTTTCTGGGTCTGACCCAACTGGTTTTGTATGGCCAGATACCGGAGCAGCACCAAAGGATCTTTCTGCTTTTCTGCCCGATGGTGGTCACCAGGCGTAACCAGGGCATCGAGTAGGTTTCTTTTGTTCTCCCACTGTAATATTATAAATTATTCTTTTGAGGCGTTTAGCCGACGAGCAAGTGTTAGCTCGATTGTACTTACTTACTGTCTGCCTACCGGCTGTAACATTATTGACAAGCCCCGGGGGTTGATCATGTATGACTGAACTCTTGCTAGTCCTCACATTTTGTAACGACTAGCTTCATGATCATCTGGATATGTAATGTTTGGGATGCCTTACAATTGTATATTTGGAGATCTGATATCTTGTGATTATTATTAGTTGGTTGAGATTGAGACAATAGGCTATTTTATGACCTTAAGAGACTGATGGATTGTAGTGAAACCCTCACATATCTAGACAGCCGTGACCGTATAGCGGTGTGGGTCCCATTCCGTTATACGTAGCTGGCTATGTCTGCCCCCGCTCTCCAGTATTCTGGTTCTGGGGCGTGACAGGTACCCCACAATATACTATATTTGTCACTAGATAAGGGGGTGTATACTACAATACGAGTCATTTATAGCTTCCCAAGAAATAAAATATCTCAATCATTAAATACAAGAAACATGAAATATAGAACATATTAGATAAAGTAATAAGGCGTCCTCGATGCTCTATCAAAAGGATCATGAAGCTAGCTATAAAAAATAAAAAGATAATTCAATATCAATAATACATGATCATAGTCAGCTGCAGTCTGAATAAATACAATCATGTGAAAGAAAAATATCCAAACTATTAGTCTAAACATGCATGTGCATGTGGCAAAACGCCTAAAAGAGAGAAAACACTACACCAAAACAGTCGTTTCCTAACGACTATAAGCGTTAGGAAAAATATTCCTAACGGTTTTTTACCGTTGCTTCCATGGCGTGGGAAATTTTGCTAACGATTTTGCTAACGGTAAAAAGCGTTGGGAAAATAAATTTTCCAACGGATTTTTAGCATTAGGAACACAAATTTTCCTAACACTTAAAAACTGTTGGGAACACAAATTTTCCAACACTTAAAAACTGTTAAGAAAGCAAAATTTTCCAACAGTAAAAAACCGTTAGGAATGGATCCATAAATTTAAAAAAAAAATTGCACTATTTAACCTGTGATGGCTCTGTTGAATCCACTCAATATAAACCATTAGTCATTGTGACAATATAATTTACACGAGATTTTACATAAGAACATGCTATATCATAAACTAACTCCTACAAAATGAATCTGATACACAAGTTTATATACAAGTATGAGATAGTCGTCACCCGGATCTGTTCATGTTGGGTGCCTGATACTCGGGTGCCTGATACTCTCTGGCTGTTTCCTTCTCGAATTTGCTTCTGCTGCGTATCACTCGCCTCTGGGGATTCTTCGATAGACTTTTGGTTTCCCTGGTCCGCGGGACTGAGAAGCTCCGAGTTTTCGGTAGGGAAATTGTGTTCCAAGCCCTGTAATTAGCATACTCTCCTTTGTATCTTCAGATATTCATGGAAAGTTTACTCGTTGCTTAGACGATGTATATGTAGCTCTCATGATCCACAGTGACAGGGAAATAAAAGGAAACAACTTTTGATTTTCATATACAAAACTAAAACTGCACTGTAGAATAAATCTGGATATGAATAAGTTGCAGGTAAAAGAGGCTTATCTTGGGATAGTTTCTAAGTTTCTCCAAATAGTCGAGCATTGTCACTCCCCCAAACTTGGATAGGATCCGATGAACTTCTCAATTTGTCTCCCTACAAATCATACATAAAGTATAATTGGTGAATTAGGTAAGAATAAGTTGAATACTTAAGGAAATATATAGTAATGCTTCACCATTGGAACAATCCAAACCATCTTGACTCATTGGTAGTGGGTATGTAGCATTGGACATACTGGAGATTTAAGTTTCCATTTTTGGAGAAATCTAAAGCTTAAACCAAAAACCTAAGACTCTCAGCAAAAGTTTTACCGACCTTTCATGGCTTTGCTTCTTTTAGGTCTGGATTAGAGAAAAAGGCTGTCATAGTATATCTGAAGCCTGCTTTCTAGCTGCATCAATCCCTTTTGCTTTCTACAACACAAATGACAGTGTCAAGACCATTATACCATCACTTGACATAGTCCATTGTATTCATACCAGAGCCTTGCCTACATGCACAAATACTAGATTGAAGCTAGTATATACCTTAATTGTAGCCACTCTTTGAGCCTGTAGCATAGGATCTTGATGTATGATCTTCATCCGTTTACTAAATAATCCTGTTTTAGCATTGAGACTCTGCAATCAACAAAGTAATCAACAATGACATATTTATTGGACGACATAAACTATACAATAGTTACAAAATACAATAAATATGTCGTCAAAGGAAATCATAAATATCAAAATAATGGCATGGCATCTGTGAGAGAAATCCTAAATATCAATCGGATTGTAGGTGAAGTAGTTTTATGTTTGTCTGTAATCATCGTCCAAGCCTTTTCGTTTCCCCCCATTAGAATGGAGAATGCCGAGATCTCAAAGGAGCTTCAACAAATTCCACAAGATATTCTGTCTCGAAGTAGACAAGGTGTCAAGACTATGATACATCTTGGGGAACTTTATTATATGATACATCTTGTGGAACTTTATTATATTAGCATCATCCAACGAAGACATTAAATATTAAATATGGTATGAATTATTTAGATCTAGTAACAAAAAGAACCATCACGTGCTATCGGCATGATAAGAACTTGTAGATCATAACAGAGCATAAGTGAGTTCTGACAAGCTGCCTGTGAAGAAAGATCCTAGAAGTTTTGGGCAAATTTGCATATGGAGGATTATAACCTGTTGCACAGTAGCAGTTGATACTAGTTCTGAAAAATTGTCTCGGGTAATATAAAAAGCAGACAAGCCTCCCTCCCAGCTCGTGCTTATAATTCATATATAATAATAGAACAATATTTATTTAAGAACTTCTTTCACTTTGATGACAAACTTGAATAAATAAATAAAAGGAGGTAACTGGAGATAAAAAGAAGGGCAAGTGAAAAAAAATCCATTGTGTTTTCGTGTGATTATCAATATGTTTCAAGTTTCTTCGTAAATATTTTCATTCTCTTACACACTCTAGGTCACCCCATGGGCAATCAACATATTTTATTATGATCTCCATATTCTACAATGTATATGGATTAAAAATCATGTGATTTGAAGATTTCTATCAAATGCACCAGGAAATCGCATTTTTAAAGTTTTATCAAACCACTAAATCCACAGTGTTTATAAATCTATGAATTCTGCTTGAATCCTACAAGTGCCGATAGGACAGCTTGAGTCTGCTTCTATCATAGAACAACTCTCAGTCCATTCAATGAAGTAACTTCATCGCCATTAGCAGAAGTTCCCCTTTAATTTGTGTCAATAAATCTATTGCATATTAATATTTAGTTTCCACCTTCACAAAGTTTACTAAGGCGTAGTAATGAAACAAAATATTGCTTACCTGAACAATTTCTTTATAAATTTCAACATTAATCTCTATTGTAGTGATGATTTCTTCTATATCTCCAGGTATCACATTAAGCCTGAAATAGGAAGAAGAAAACTAATATCTACATTACACAGCTTTAAGAAAGAATAACAAGTGTAGCAGATCGAATACGAATCGAAACATTCATGGAGCAAAATAATGAATAGCTTAGAAAATACCTAATGGAAATCTCAAGTGTCACTCCAACACTATCACCTAAAATTGACTCCCACATCTCCTGCCAAATAACAAATAAAATGGACAATGTTAGATAAGAAAAGTATAGATAGTCAACTTATCCATTTATCGAATGGGTAAATGGATACAGGTGTTAGACTTTATACCAGAACTTGGGTACAGGTAAGGGAAAGATGTGAAAGAGTAGAAGTACTAGGGGTGTGTACTCAAGCAAAGATTGACTTGTTTGAATATAAATGCCAAGTGCACCACAAAGCACTTAACAACCGTATGACACATAAGTTGCACAGTGCAGCAATGCATGTGCCACCATCACATTGTGAAATAAATAAGAATGAAAACTTCATACCAGAACTTGGGTTCTCAGAACTTTACTTCCCAGTAAAGTCTTCACCAGGGGATCGATGTAATTTTAGTAAAACATAGATCTTTGACAAAAATGAGCCTCACAACAAATATTATTTAACAACTGTCCTGTAGTTTATGAAGTTAGTCCAAGTTCATTAAATAACTTATTACAAGTGAATTAAGGAAATGGATTGAGTACAAGCTGGCGAAAAGGGAAGCTTAGTACTGTAATTACTGTATGAAACCAACACTTCCACTTTGAGTGTTAGTTAAAACTAGTTAGGGTGAATCTTGCTTTGATGATGTGAAGTACTATAACGGCTAAATCATTATATAGATGGGTTCATCTTGCATTAAACACACGAGCGAAGACCACCAATAGTTTAAACTGTAGGTGGTGGATGCAAGAGAGCCAACAATATAGTAATCAAATAACAGAAACTACACAGTTTCATTTGAGAAGATAACATATTATGGGCTGACAAATTTAAGTTGCATATTTGCCTAATAAGAAGCACTGTAATACTTGCCTCATAAGGATAGTCCATCTTCTTCCAAACATTATAAGCTTTCCATGGGGGCTCCATGATCTGAAGAAATCAAAAACTTTCTTCTTGCAGCATGAGGCAAAATATCTCATGGTTGGATAATACCAAAATGTTCCAGCTAAACTATATGCTCAAACAGTCAAACTTCAATTTTTGACATAAAATATCTAACCCATATAATTTTTATATTTCTTCTTATGCCACAGATTAACTGGTTTCTTTGTCTATCAACAGGAGCTGACTGTCAAGATTTAATATTTCTCCTTTTGAGCAACTATGTATACATAGTGATCTAAAGATGACATCTTGAGAACTGGCTGAACGCACAAAAGCTCCCAAAGAAGCAATGAAAGTACTTGTCACTCACATTATCAGCAGAGAACCTGACTTGCAGTCGGTTTTTACACTCTGGGCAGCCCATCACACCCTGCATACTTAACCAAATTAAAAAATAGAATCCAATAAAAATACAAGTGCAACGAGGCCTTTAGTGAAGCTAGTAAATAATCAATCCATCTTATTCTTCCTGCAGAATAAGCAAGACATAGATATCTTTCTAGACCAAAGGTTTAAAATGATAAAAATTATGCATTGTATATCTTAATACTTTCACTAGCAACATAAATAAGAACAATCAGTTGAGAAAATTGATAATTTAACCATAGATACAAAAAAGTGCTTTACTTGCTGCTTACAATTGAAAGCAGATATCTGATAAATAGTATTGTATACAACTACCCCCTTTTTGATACAAAAGCATTGCATAAGTTTCAGTCCGATAAATACTATTTCAATTGGCTTAAGGAATTAATATATAGACCAATCATAAACTAATATGCTGGCTGACATACTTTTATCCCCTCTGGTGATGAATACTATTTCAATTGGCTTAAGGAATTAATATATAGACCAATCATAAACTTGTAAAGAGCAAAGACACAGGAAGATATATATATATATATATATATATATATATATATATATATATATATATATATATATATATATATATATATATATATACAAAGACACAGGAAGATATATATATCTTCCTGTGTCTTTGTATATATATATATATATATATATATATATATATATATATATATATATATATATATATATACAAAGACACAGGAAGATATATATATCTTCCTGTGTCTTTGTATATATATATATATATATATATATATATATATATATATATATATATATATTATGCTTGCTGGCTACAATTTCAGCTTTTGTGTGTGTGTGTGTGTGTGTATATATATATATATATATTATGCTTGCTGGCTACAATTTCAGCTTTTGTGTGTGTGTGTGTGTGTGTATATATATATATATATATATATATATATATATATATATATATATATATATATATATATATATATATATATATATATATATATATATTATATGCTTGCTGGCTACAATTTCAGCTTTTGTGCATGTTGAATTAACTAGTCCTCCTAATCTACCTACCAGTCCAGTTTGATATTGTCTTGTTGCTCATGTCCCTTTCATCTTTATTCCAATTCTTAGGATCTAAGCAAACCCATTAGCTTAATCTTTCCATTTTATTTTCCCGGGCTACAGACAAGTAGCAGTTTCACATGGAATGTAAGATTGGAGAATCAATAAAGGCCTCATGTCCAAACATACAGGTCTCACATATCTCTCTCTCCCTAATCTACAAATTTCCTGTGGTCCATATGACTTTCAGAGGAGACGGATCATTTTTCATGGAAAGTTTACTTAATGAACTCAGAAACAGCTTGTGGATTCTCTCTCCTGGAGGGGAAGAAAGGGATCCGTAGCCGGAACTGAGATTCCACACAATATTGGAAGAGTGAACATTTTTCCTAAAATTTCCTTAAAATTTCATCCCAAAAATTTGCACTAAAATTAGATTTGCCCTAAAATTAGATTGTGAGAAGAGAGGAGGAGGAGGAGATGGAGGAGGAGGAGAGAGAGAGAGAGAGAGAGATTTACCTTCACCAGCTCGGAGGAGAGAGAGAGAGATGTCATCGAAGGAGAACGAGGCTTCAGCCGATTGTAGGAGAGCGAGGCTTCAGCCGATTGGAGGAGAGCGAGGGTTTTCTTCGGTTTGCTTGGATGAAATAAATGAGGGAAATGAAAGAGTTTCCCCCCATAACACATTCTTAACAAATTTATGTCACGTAAAACTCACAAGTTACAGGATTTAATTTTTCAATCAATTTTCATTAAATGTACTAACGGTTTTGGAGTGTTACAAAATATATGAGAAGTGTTATTTATATTAAATTTTAGTTTTACCTATTTATACTAACGGTTTTTTGTGTTGCTAACAGTTTTTTACCGTTGTTAATTAGTAACGGTATAAAACCGTTAGTAATTGAAAAATAATGGTGTTGGGAAATCCCATTTTTGGTGTAGTGAAACATAAGAGTGGTGAAGAAGAAGCTCACTTAATTCTCTCGATGACCATCCTCCTGATGTGTGCCATTATTAAGGAGAAGATATGCTGGATCCTTAGGCTCAGCTACCAGATCTGACCAAACAAAACCAGAGGGGATCGGGTCCGTAATAGTAAGTACCACAAGGAAGCACAAATGAATGAAACAAAAACCCAATCAACATATAGTAGTGCATATATAGCTTAGGCATATATACCATCATCAAGGCGGTATGACGCCCCTACACCAAACAAAGACAAGAGATGTCGTACTACGTCGAGATAGAGTACATTCACCGACTACTTGGTTAGGTACTAGGCACTGTGTATTAGCTTCGATCCATATCCTATCGTAACGCAGCAGCACAACCCCACAACCAAACAAAGACAAGGTTTGAACCACACCATCATGACAATCTATGTTCCTAGACTAGTAACAGATAATACAGAACAAAGACAACATATTTAAGTAACCAGTCAATTAGTCCTACTGCTTGTTATATAATATTTGGGTTACCTGGTGATATAATAATATAGGCATGCTTAAATCCTATAATACCGAAGCAGGAGTGGCCAAGCCAAAAATATATACTCTTGAATATAGTAATGAGCACCAGTCCCTCTGTCACTCCCCGTTCCCGGAATGCGTATTTTTATATACATGTACAACTCATGAGTATTTATTTAGTATTTATCATGTAGTATTCTGTATTTAAATTCCTTTAAATTCTCATGTTAATTAATTATCTGCTCTTAAATTCCATGTTAATTTATTTCCTGCAATTTTTATTTCTGTATTTTCTTCCTGCTTTTATTTCCTGCTTTTAGTCTTGCTTATTTGGTTCGGCCTTATTGGGTTTCGGTCTGTCCCCTTAAACTCGGCCCAACACCCTACCTACCACCACCCTTCCTATTTAAAGCTTCCATCTCTTTCTCTCTCCTCATTATTTCATTCTCACCATTACTTCTTCTTCTTCCTCTCATTACTCCCCACCACCTACCAGCAGCAGGAGAAGGCAAGTGCAATCTTGCTTCTTGCTTGGAGAACCATTTTTGTGGTTCATTTCCCTTCCTCTCATGATTCTGAGAGAGATTAGTTCTTAACGTTTTTGATTTCTGTGGCTGGTTTCTCCTAGATCTAATTTGTTATATTCTCGGTTGTCATGGGTTTTTGGTCTCCCAACTTTGCGTGTATTTTCTCTGGCACTGGATCAAGGCTCCATGGGACTTGGAGTTTGGGAGATGTTTCACGCACACGTTCTTACGTGCTCGCGTAAACATCAGCCCAGTCACGCACACGTCTTTACGTGTTTGCGTGTATTTTTAGTCACGCTCATGTCTTTACATGCGTACGTAACTTTTGAGTTACGTTCACACTATGCGTGTCTGCGTGACTTTTGAGTTACGTTCACACTGTGTGTGCGTGCGTGTATTTTAGTCACGCTCACTCTGTGCGTGCGTGTATTTTTAGTCACGCACATACCCACGAGTCTGCGTGTATTTTTAGTCACGCACACTTCCATGAGTGCGTGGATTTTTAGTCACGCTCTCTTGTGCGTGCGTGGATTTTCCCTTCACGCTCACGCTGTGCTTGCTTGCGTGACTTTTTACGCTCACGCTCGCCAGCGTGTATCACTTTTCACGCTCACTGTTCACGCCCATTTTCCACGCTCACCCCAGCTAGACTTAGCGTGACTTGTTGGTCTTAAGCATAGACTTCTTGCGTGACTTTTGGCCTTAGCATAGATTTGTTGGCGTGACTTCCTGACCTGGGTGTTTTTATTTATTCCTCAACATATTCATTTAATGATGGCATGATAATTCTTCTATTATATCCTTACGCCTTTTTGCGTGAATTTCTTGATAAATCATGATATGTTAAATTGTTAAAATGGATTGTTATGTAAAATGTGCCTTGTGTCCTGATTGACCCATGGATACCCAGTATGACTAGAACTTGACCTCGAGAGTTATAGACTCGACCCTATTTGATGATAAATGACTTTCATGCCTTGTCACCATTAATGACGATGGTTATTTGACTAATTGATCATGTGTTTCTAGTTGGAACTAAGAGACTGGCTAGTCATCTTATTAAAATGAATGAATGAGACACGTTCATGTTATGAACTATTGCAAATCGACTAGCTGATCCCAAAATATTGACATACATGCACATGCAGGCTTCAATCTATTATTTATTTATTTATCTATTTATTTATTTTCTACAAAAGAAGCATGTGTATCTTATGGTCAAGGCATGATTACCGTGGTTAGATTTGATTGTTGCATTACACTATGTAAGACCTGCAACCTAACCGTACTGGTATCGTTGTAGAGTTGTGCATATCGTACCCCGTACGAAAGTACTCATTTGAATGACCATGATCCACGGCATGGGATTTCACTCAACGTAGGGACTATTAAGTTAAATAAAATAATGATTGCATGGAGAGAATGGATTCCCGAGTTCTTACATGGCAGCCCCCTTGGGACGAGTAGTACCCGACGGGCCGACTAGTTCCCACAGATACTGTAGATCTGCCACACGGGCAGGGAATAGTATCTGCTTTATTATTATTGTATATTGTATATTGACGGGCGTCCTGCTAGGACTCGTCTAATTCATGCATGGCGCACATGATTGACTGGATAGACTAGCCTTGCTCGCACATAGTAAGAACTGAGGAATCTTTATTGCATTATTCCAGGATAACTTGGGACTCACAATAGCAAGCCGTAGAATTTGATTGACTGTTCAAGATGATTTGTTTGTGTACTGTACTACTCTGTTACCTAACTGGGATAATCAGAATGTCAGGACATGACGGGCCAACTTCTGTCCTTGTTTGGTTGGGGGGTTGGTTCGAAGTGTCGTGATGTGATGTGAATCCTAGTAGCAAGCAGAGATCTATTATTATATTCTTTTACTTACTGGTTTATGTCCTTCATATCGTCCTTCCTTGTGGTACTTGCTATTAGAGGTCTAACCTCTCTGGTTTTGCATGGCCAGATTTAGAGCCGGTTCCCGAGGATCCAGCGTACTTCTACCTCCAAGATAGTCAATACTAGGGGAATGATCGCAGGAGGACTCGAGTGGGTTCCTTACTTCACCGCTCGTTTTGTTATTTACCTTTATACTTAGCCGTTTGGCACCGTCATGTTAGTCGGATTGTCTTGTACTTACTTTTACATAATTATAATTAAGTCAGACTGCAGCTGATAACAATTGTGTATACTTGCTATACCATCTGGCTATGTTTTGTAAAGCCAGATCTCAAGGACATTTTGACTAAGCATTTGGGATGCCTTACTGCTTTATCTTACATGTTCTCTATTTATGCTTCTTGATTGAATGATTGAGACAATAGATGTGAAATGACCATAGTAAGACCTTTATGTAGTACGCACCCCCTCGTCTGGTTAGACAGTATTGATCGTATTATACGGTATTCATCTACCCGTAATACGTAGCTGGCTGAGTCATTCCCCCGCTCTCCAGTATTCTGGTTCTGGGGCATGACAAGATTTTAGTGGTGGCCCATGCAGGTCTGATTTCAGACTTGTGTGGTGTTTTGAATTATAGGATGTCTCAATCACACATGTTTTCCTTGATCTCCTGATTCGTTATTCTCAACTCTTGCTTGACATTCCGGTATCCTTTGACTTTATTGATCCTTCATGTCCGGTCGTTTGATTTGTTCTCTTGTCCCTTTTCTTAGGGGCACTTCGTCCGCATCGGTCAGAGCTGGACAGCAACAACAAGGACAACATGGGCAACATGACCGGGTTGGTCAGCAACAAGGGCCAGTCTCACCTCAGGAGGCTATCCAGGAAGAAGTGATAGTAGAACCAGCAGTTGGACCGCAGTATCCAGATATTCCAGACCCACCCATAGTTCCATCTACTCCTGTGGAAGTGGACACACCAGCCCTTCTGGAGATCATGAGAGGAATGATGGCTGCTCAGCAACATCAGATGTTGGCCCAGTAGCGCATGCACACTCAGCTACAAGAGCAGAATGTGTTGCTCAACCAAGGATTGCAGACGGCTTTGGAAAGAGGAGTGAGGGCTGATTCAGGAGCATCAGCCAGGTTTTGCAAGTACAACCCCCGCCGTTTCGAGGGTACGGAGGATGCCATCTCGGCAGATGCATGGCTTAAGGATATGGAGGCTATTCTGACAGTAGCTAAGGTACCGGCAGAAGAACGTGTAGATCTAGTGAAATTGCTACTTCAGGATTTCGCACGTGATTGGTGGGAATCAGAGGAAGTGGGCATCAGACGTCCTGTAGCTTGGGACGATTTCACTACAAGATTCAAGACCAAGTACTATGGAGTTGTGGCACAGTTTGAGCTACAACAGAAATTTATCAACCTCAGACAGGCCGGCAAGACTGTAGATGCTTATGCAGCGGAGTTCTACAGATTGAGTAGATTCACCCCAGAGATGGTAGCAACGGAGCGCCAGAGGGCCATGAGGTTTCAGCAAGGGTTTCATCTTGAGCTCTTGCAATTGATAGAAGGGCACAATTACCAAACTTTTGATGAGATATTGACGGCAACTTGAAGGCATGAGCTCACCATTCAGAGGCTTGTGACAAGGACTGGGGGTCAAAAGAGATCCCACAGTCAGATTGAAGGAGGAGGGGGAGCAGCGCCCCGAACAACAGCACCATCCACTGGCATTCGTATCCACGATGTGGCGGTACGAGGACCAGTACCACCCAGGCAGCAGCAACAGCAACAGAGGAAGAACCAGCAACCCCCGGCGGGCTGCACTTATTGTGGGAAAATGGGACACACTAGAGATGTGTGTCGGACATTGAATGGACTATGTCTGATATGTGGAAATCTAGACCATCGGGTTACCACATGTCCCATGAATTCGAGGTCAGGAGGGCCAGGGCAGCAGTTTCCTGCTCTGCCAGCACCAGGGGCAGGCCAGTATCGAGGACCAGCAGTGGCAGTAAGGCCATTGACGCAGCGTCCGTTAGTACCGCAGGCTCAGATGTTTCGGCAGCAGGGACCGCCGATGCAGCAATACCAGCATAGACCACCCCAGCATCATCAAGGCAGGGGCCAGCAGCAGCATCAGGCTAGGCTGCAGCATAGAAATCAGCAAGAAGGTCGAGGACAAGCATTCACTCTGTCCTTGGAAGAGGCATTGGCATCGGGAGATGTTGTGGCAGGTAACATTCTCGTCACCTCATATCTCGTGGTAGCATTGTTTGATTCGGGAGCATCACATTCATTTATATCTGTACGATTTGCGACACGACTAGGAATGGAGTTCGAGGCATTGCCAGGGAGGTTGAATATACTTACTGGTAATGGGCTCGTAAGGGTTAGTAGAGTTATTTTAGCGTGTAGCGTTATAGTTTATGGGCATTCTTTACCTGCTCGGTTGATAGAATTTCCTGTCAAAAATTTTGACGTTATCTTAGGCATGGACTGGCTGAAAGACAGTCATGCGACAATAGATTGTCGTAGAGGGAGTGTATCTTTTGATGTTCCAGGCATGAAGAGGTTTACCTTAGTCAGATCAGAGGCAACTCATCAAGAGCAGGGAGTAGTGACGGCAATGGAGGAAGTTCAGATTCCGAAGGTAGTTGAAGAATTTCTCGACGTATTTCCTGAAGAACTTCCAGGTCTACCACTAGTTAGAGATATTGAGTTCAGTATAGAATTGGCACCAGGAACTAAACCGATATCAGATCGAGTTTACAGAATGGCGGATTCAGAGCAGGCCAAGGTATAAGAGCACATAGAGGAATTAAAGGAGAAGAAGTTCATCCAAGCTAGCGTATCACCATGGGCAGCACCAGTAGTACTTGTGGGAAAGAAGGATGGGTCATCCAGGTTGTGTATTGACTACAGGAAGCTTAACGCGGCAACAGTGAAGAACAAGTACCCATTACCCCGGATCGACGACTTATTTGATCAGTTGAGCAAAGCTAGAGTTTTCTCCAAGATAGATCTTCGTTCAGGGTACCATCAGGTGAGGGTTCGGAAGGAAGACATTCCCAAGACAGCATTCAGGTCGAAGTATGGGTATTACGAATTCTTGGTAATGCCGTTTGGTTTGACCAATGCTCCAGCAATATTCATGGATTTGATGAACCGCATCTTTATGCCATATTTAGACCAGTTTGTCGTTGTGTTTCTTGACGACATTCTCGTATACTCTGCTAGTGAAGAGGAGCATGAAGACCACCTCAGGAAAGTGTTGCAGGTTCTGAGAGAGAACCAGTTGTATGCCAAGCTCAGCAAGTGTGAGTTTTGGTCGGATCATATTTCATTTTTGGGTCACATCGTATCAGGAGCTGGAGTAGCATTAGATCCCAAGAAATTAGAAGCAGTAGAGAGTTGGCCAGTACCCAAGACCGTAGCAGATGTACGGAGTTTCTTGGGGTTGGCAGGGTATTACAGAAGGTTTGTGTCAGACTTTGCAAGGCTTTCAGCACCCATGACCCGCTTGACCCGAAAGGATGTACCATTCGATTGGTCGGCAGAATGTCAGGCATCATTCGAGACTTTGAAGCAGAAGTTGATATCAGCACCTATTCTTACATTGCCAGTTGGACCCGAATGTTTTACAGTATATTGTGATACGTCAGGTAAGGGACTTGGATGTGTCCTTATGCAGCATGGGAAGGTGATAGCATATGCATCTAGGCAGCTTCGGGACCACGAGAAGAATTACCCAACTCATGATTTGGAGTTAGCGACAGTAGTGTTTTCTCTGAAGCTATGGAGGCATTACTTATATGGTGACCGAGTGGAGATGTACACAGATCATAAAAGTCTGAAGTACATCTTTACTCAGAAGGAACTAAACATGAGGCAGAGAAGGTGGTTGGAGTTGATTAAGGATTATGACGTGGAGTTTCAGTATCATCCAGGCAAGGCTAATGTAGTAGCAGACGCTCTTAACAGGAGAGGCGGCGCATTTATGTTGACAACACAGAAGCACATCTTAGAAGACCTTCAGGAGATGGGCATCGAAGTTATACTTCCTAGTGATGTAGGAGTTTTAACAAGTCTGCAAGTTCAATCTGACTTGGTAGACAGGATCAAGGCATCTCAGGCACAGGACCCAAGGATTCAGAAGCTTAGGGCAGAATGTGAGTCAGGACTCAGGAAGGAGATGAGGATTCATGAATATGGTACCCTTAGGTTTGGATCGCATCTATGTGTGCCTAGTGGAGATATCAGACAGGAGGTTATGGCAGAAGCTCACAGTTCTCAGTATTCTATTCACCCTGGTGGGACCAAGATGTACCAAGATATCAAGCAGCATTTCTGGTGGAACGGAATGAAGAGGGAGATAGCTAGATTCGTTTTCCGTTGCTTGGTATGTCAGCAAGTGAAGGCAGAACAGCAGAGGCCAGCTGGGTTATTGCAACCGCTTCCTATTCCGGAATGGAAATGGGAGCATATTACAATGGACTTTGTGACCGGTTTACCGAGATCACCAAGTGGTAAGGATGCTATTTGGGTGATAGTGGACCGACTTACAAAGGTAGCACACTTTCTTCCCTTCAGAGTAGGGCAATCTACAGAAAAATTGGCAGAGTTGTATATGCAACAGATAGTCAGGCAGCATGGAGTCCATGTCAGTATTGTGTCGGATCGAGATACCCGCTTTATATCACACTTCTGGAAGAGTTTACATCATAGTGTGGGTACCAAGTTAAGATTTAGCACGGCTTACCATCCGTAGACGGATGGGTAATCGGAAAGAACGATTCAGACTTTAGAAGATATGTTGCGAGCTTGCACTCTAGATTTTGGAGGGTCTTGGAAGAGTCACCTGCACTTGGTCGAGTTCTCATACAACAATAGTTATCAAGCCAGTATCCAGATGGCGCCATTCGAAGCATTATATGGTAAGAAGTGCAGGTTACTGCTTGCATGGGATGATATCGGGGAGAGGAAGATCTTAGGCCCAGAAAAAATTGTTCAGACGGTTGAAGTAGTTAAAGGAATTAGAGAGCGACTTCGAGTTACGCAGGATCGGCATCGTCATTGGGCGGACCAGCATCGTAGGCCGTTAGAATTCTCTGTTGGAGACCACGTATTCTTACGGATCTCACCTACTCGTGGGGTCATTAGATTTGGCGTTCACAAGAAATTGAGTCCGCGGTACGTGGGCCCATTCGTTATCCTTGATCGGATAGGCAATGTTGCTTATCGTTTATCCCTCCCACCTTCGTTACGAGAGGTGCATGACGTGTTTTATGTATCTCAATTACGTAGGTATGTATCAGACCCAAGTCATATCCTCGATCATTCTGAGCTGGTTGTTGGTACCAACCTATCTTACGAGGAACAACCTGTGTCCATTTTGGACCGAAGAGAGAAGATACTCAAGAACCGAACAATTAGTCTTGTCCGTGTTGCTTGGGGTCATCACTCCTTGGGAGAGTCAACGTGGGAACGTGAGGATGATATCCGATCACGGTATCCACACCTGTTTGACTCACAAGGTATATCTCTTTCTGTATACCTTGATTGTCTTGATTTTTCATGCTTATCGCCTTATGGATAGAACTACCTGATATCGTAGATTGATGGATTTACATATATAGTACTTGCTTTTGATATGGTAACAATGATTGCTTGTTCACTAGCATTGCTTGATCACTAGAATTACTTGTATTAGTTTAGCCCCGGTGTTTCTATCCTGCTTGGATTTGATATTCCGAGGACGAAATTTTTCTAAGGTGGGTAGAGATGTCACTCCCTGTTCCCGGAATGCGTATTTTTATATACATGTACAACTCATGAGTATTTATTTAGTATTTATCATGTAGTATTATGTATTTAAATTCCTTTAAATTCTCATGTTAATTAATTATCTGCTCTTAAATTCCATGTTAATTTATTTCCTGCAATTTTTATTTCTGTATTTTCTTTCTGCTTTTATTTCCTGCTTTTAGTCTTGCTTATTTGGTTCGACCTTATTGGGTTTCGGTCTGTCCCCTTAAACCCGGTCCAACACCCCACCTACCACCACCCTTCCTATTTAAAGCGTCCATCTCTTTCTCTCTCCTTATTATTTCATTCTCACCATTACTTCTTCTTCTTTCTCTCATTACTCCCCACCACCTACCAGCAGCAGGAGAAGGCAAGTACAATCTTGCTTCTTGCTTGGAGAACCATTTTTGTGGTTCATTTCCCTTCCTCTCATGATTCTGAGAGAGATTAGTTCTTAACGTTTTTGATTTCTGTGGCTGGTTTCTCCTAGATCTAATTTGTTATATTCTCGGTTGTCATGGGTTTTTGGTCTCCCAACTTTGCGTGTATTTTCTCTGGCACTGGATCAAGGCTCCATGGGACTTGGAGTTTGGGAGATGTTTCACGCACACGTTCTTACGTGCTCGTGTAAACATCAGCCCAGTCACGCACACGTCTTTACGTGTTTGCGTGTATTTTTAGTCACGCTCATGTCTTTACATGCGTGTGTAACTTTTGAGTTACGTTCACACTGTGCGTGTCTGCATGACTTTTGAGTTACGTTCACACTGTGTGTGCGTGCGTGTATTTTAGTCACGCTCACTCTGTGCGGCATGTATTTTTAGTCACGCACACACCCACGAGTCTGCGTGTATTTTTAGTCACGCACACTTCCATGAGTGCGTGGATTTTTAGTCACGCTCTCTTGTGCGTGCGTGGATTTTCCCTTCACGCTCACGCTGTGCTTGCTTGCGTGACTTTTTACGCTCACGCCCGCCAGCGTGTATCACTTTTCACGCTCACTGTTCACGCCCATTTTCCACGCTCACCCCAGCTAGACTTAGCGTGACTTGTTGGTCTTAAGCATAGACTTCTTGCGTGACTTTTGGCCTTAGCATAGATTTGTTGGCGTGACTTCCTGACCTGGGTGTTTTTATTTATTCCTCAACATATTCATTTAATGATGGCATGATAATTCTTCTATTATATCCTTACGCCTTTTTACGTGAATTTTTTGATAAATTATGATATATTAAATTGTTAAAATGGATTGTTATGTAAAATGCGCCTTGTGTCCTGATTGACCCATGGATACCCAGTATGACTAGAACTTGACCACGAGAGTTATAGACTCGACCCTATTTGATGATATATGACTTTCATGCCTTGTCACCATTAATGACGATGGTTATTTGACTAATTGATCATGCGTTCCTAGTTGGAACTAAGATACTGGCTAGTCGTCTTATTAAAATGAATGAATGAGACACGTTCATGTTATGAACTATTGCAAATCGACTGGCTGATCCCGAAATATTGACATGCATGCACATACAGGCTTCAATCTATTTATTTATTTATTTATCTATTTATTTATTTTCTACAAAAGAAGCATGTGTATCTTATGGTCAAGGCATGATTACCATGGTTAGATTTGATTGTTGCATTACGCTATGTAAGACCTGCAACCTAACCGCACTGGTATCGTTGTAGAGTTGTGCATATCGTACCCCGTACGAAAGTACTCATTTGAATGACCATGATCCACGGCATGGGATTTCACTCAACGTAGGGACTATTAAGTTAAATAAAATAATGATTGCATGGAGAGAATGGATTCCCGAGTTCTTACATGGCAGCCCCCTTGGGACGAGTAGTACCCGACGGGCCGGCTAGTTTCCACAGATACTGTAGATCTGCCACACGGACCGGGAACAGTATCTGCTTTTATTATTATTGTATATTGTATATTGGCGGGCGTCCTGCTAGGACTCGTCTAATTCATGCATGGCGCACATGATTGACTAGATAGACTAGCCTTGCTCGCACATAGTAAGAACTGAGGAATCTTTATTGCATTATTCCAGGATAACTTGGAACTCACAATAGCAAGCCGTAGAATTTGATTGGTCGTTCAAGATGATTTGTTTGTGTACTGTACTACTCTGTTACCTAACTGGGATAATCAGAATGTCAGGACATGACGGGCCAACTTCTGTCCTTGTTTGGTTGGGGGGTTGGTTCGAAGTGTCGTGATGTGATGTGAATCCTAGTAGCAAGCAGAGATCTATTATTATATTCTTTTACTTACTGGTTTATGTCCTTCATATCGTCCTTCCTTGTGGTACTTGCTATTAGAGGTCTAACCTCTCTGGTTTTGCATGGCCAGATTTAGAGCCGGTTCCTGAGGATCCAGCGTACTTCTACCTCCAAGATGGTCAATACTAGGGGAATGATCGCAGGAGGACTCGAGTGGGTTCCTTACTTCACCGCTCGTTTTGTTATTTACCTTTATACTTAGCCGTTTGGCACCGACATGTTAGTCGGATTGTCTTGTACTTACTTTTACATAATTGTAATTAAGTCAGACTGCAGCTGATAACAATTGTGTATACTTGCTATACCATCTGGCTATGTTTTGTAAAGCCAGATCTCAAGGACATTTTGACTAAGCGTTTGGGACGCCTTACTGCTTTATCTTACATGTTCTCTATTTATGCTTCTTGATTGAATGATTGAGACAATAGATGTGAAATGACCATAGTAAGACCTTTATGTAGTATGCACCCCCTCGTCTGGTTAGACAGTATTGATCGTATTATACGGTATTCATCTACCCGTAATACGTAGCTGGCTGAGTCATTCCCCCGCTCTCCAGTATTCTGGTTCTGGGGCGTGACACCCTCCTAAGGCCATTGAGCTATGCATGATCAGTAACGATTGCAACCCTTCTACAGGGTAATACTAGCTCGGTCGTATAATAATAAAACTTAGATACTCCACTCTACTATGGCGGATGATATAAAATATTTGATGGATGGCTAGCAATACACGATCTCGAGATCCCATTCTCTCCTAATGCATCTATGGGTTTTAAGTTACATATTTAACCATACAGTTATGTGGAATCTCGTATCATGGTCACACAATCTTTCTTCCTAGATATCGTATCACAGTATGAGTATACTGGGTGTGAATCTTTATTGGTTCCCAGAGGTTCCAATCAAGATTTACCCTAAGCATAATGCATAAATCAATCATAGAACTTAACCACCCTATACTATTACTGACCAACTAAAACGATATTCGTGCAAGAATAATAGATATGCTAGAATATAACAAGTACAGGATATATTATATATCAGGAATATGTTAGCACCACAGTGCGTAGGATAACACCTTGATGCAATAACGTGGATATATATCAGCACGAACACATGTAGTGTCTGAGCGGCACCTGGAGAACTATCCACGTCCCTCTCATGCATGCTCATGTATGCGAGAAAGCAAAAAAGACGAACGTGAACAAAGCATTCTCGTTATCTGATGAAGAAAAAGTCCATTGATCCGACCTACCACGCTTTTCGAGGATCCTGGTGGTAAGAAAACACCACCAAGTATGTTCCTAGGAATTGCAATCAGGGCCGGTCCTGAGCTCATGGGGGCCCAGGATGAACTTTCAAAATAAGGCCCATATACATAATGTAAAAATATTTTTAAAAAAATTAGAAAAATAACTACAACCAAAGATTGAATCTAGACCTATAGTAAGTAGTCTAAAGTACTAACCACTACACCACAATAACTTTGTGTCTAAAATGGTCCATAGTATATACTAGTTCTATTTTGACATACAAAATTATTAACATATTTATCTTTAAACTATTTTTTGGATCCCTCATAATCCGGGGGCCCTGAGCGGTCGCCCTGGCCGCCCTGGGTAAGGGCCGGCCCTGATTGCAATTATGTAGCTCATACTCTTGTCCAATATGCTCTAGGTATCTCTGATGTTTGTATAGTTGGATGGTGCTCCTTCATTCATTGGGGTATCTCTTGTTGTCGACATTTTTGCTTAGTATTTTCCAATAAAATTTTACTTTTACCCCCCAAAAAAAATATATTTAGAAAATCTTTAAAATTCAATTGGGACTTGGAGCCCAAGGGTCCGCTTCTGCTTGTGCCCAAATTGATGGTGGATCCAACTATGTTGGCATACACTTGATGCGCCTATTGGGAGAGGTGTCCGAGATAAAGACAGGATATTCTCTGTAAATTCTAATTTTATGATGGATTTGTAAAACTATTTATTATTATAATTTCGTAAACTAAATATAAATTTGATATAATACTCTCACATTTTAAAAGGAGGGGTTAATGCCATTAGTGGGCAAAAAGGAAGGGTAATAAATGTTAATTTAAAAAAGTACATTACAACAATCTTAAAAAGGAAGGAAGGAAGGGTTGGAAATTTGTAATGATAATTGGCCTTTAGTTAGTAGTCATAAGCACAAATGTGAGCATTCCTAAGATGCTCTACAGTAGGCCAAAGGCCAGTTAGTCAAAAAGGGATGCTATTGACAATAAAAGTAGTGTCCTTCAATCCTCTGAAGTCTTAGTTCTTGTTAAGTCTTGCCAATCATCGAAAACATGTGTTTCTAATGGATTAAACTGAATTTTCCAAGTGCAGTGTTCAAATTCTTTGGTTTACAAATTCTATGTGCAACTCTGTTATTATTATACTATGCAAGTAGTACAAAATTCTAATATACGACTATATTATCATTCCTCTATGCACATAGTACTTAATTTTTATGGAAGTAGACAAATAATCGAACTCAAATGTCAACCCCCCTTAATTGTCCCCTTAACTAGTTGGCCAAAAAGTAGGGGTCAACGTTCTAGCAACCCAATTGAAAATAGTTAAAATACAATAAACAAAAATTCTAAAAATTCAAAATCTAAATCGGATTGAAATTGGTCATAATCAAACCGAACTGAACTGAAATAATCGATTCGGTTTATTCAATTTTTAAGATTGAGATATTTTTATTGTTTAATGAACTGGATCCAAAGTTAAAATTGTGGTTAGGTATATTAAGAATACAATTTTTAAACATAGATTTATTGTCCTTCAAAGTTGGCCCAAAGTTTCTAAATTGTGACTTCAAAACACAAACACACACATAAATAGAATTGTTGTTATATAACATTTTTAATCTAAAATATGCATAGAATTAAGAATATTTTATATAATTGTTTAAGTCTGTTCGATTCTCGGTTTTGGATCGAAGCCAAAATCCAAAATCAAAATCGAATTCGAATAATTTTTTTAGTATTTTTAAAACCAATCATTTTTTTTTTCAAATCAAACCGAATTTGTTATTGGATTCGATTCTGTTCTTCGTCCAAAACGGAATAATGCTCACTCTACTAATCCGCAAAGAGAGACACAAGAATGAGGCATTTCTCTTGACATGTAAATAATATAAATAGATTTAGAAGTCCCATTAATTTTAAAAGGAACTAACAAACTTTTTCCTTTCTTATAAAAGTTGTTGTAAGTAGTTTTTTTAAATATAGAAAGGTAAAGTATTATGATCCAATTTTTTATGTGGAGATGATAGTAGTGTTATGCGTTCGGTTTATTTAATTTCAACCAAATTGAAATAGTCAAAAATGAATAAATCGTAAATCTAAAAATTTAGATCGGTTCAAAATTAGCCATAATCGAAACCGAACATAATAGATAAACGATTTAATTTGCTCGATTGGACTATTTTTATTGTTAATAGACCAGACCCAAAGTTAAAATTTTGATTATATTATATTAAAAAATTGGTAATCTTTATAGCTATATTTGTTGTATTTCAAAGCTGGATCCAAAGTTGGACTATTTAGTAAATTATTAGATTTCAACTTCACAAACATACATAAATTTATTACTTTAAAATATGTACATTTTTAATTATAAAATATACATAAAATTGATAATATTTAACAATTTCATCTGTGTTATTCGATTTTTGGTTTTGGAACAAAAACGAAATCTAAAATCGACATCGAATAACTTTTTTTAGCATTTTGAAAATCAAAATTGAACTAAATCTCTTATTCATTTATGTTCGTTCCATTCTCAAATTGAATAATGCTCACCCCCGAGATGAGAGGCTCCAATTGCCAATTGGTCTTATAAATTGCTCTTTTTCAAAACTTTGGACAAAGAAAAGGTCATGTTGGCGATTTAGTCGGCCAAGAATATGGGACCATGATGTAAGGATGGACCCCAAAAGAAGATTCCAATAGTCCAAATACACGAACAGGCCAACCACCACAAACCATTCTCCCACCAATCTCTCAACATCACACATGGAAGAATGACAATGGCTGCACATGGCAATTGGAGGAGGACCAACAATATGTTACTCTCTTCTAATTATACATCACCTTCTACATATTAAGGAAAATTTTCTTTTAAGTACTTTGCAATCATACAAATTTAATCTATGTGCGGGGTACTTTGGTCAGCCAACACTCAAGCAGAGGTCTAAATTCTACATTTCCTAAAATTTCAAGTGTGCATCTCAATATAATGCTTCATCTTTATTTTGTCTTGTTCACTTAGGATGTGGTAGCCCATGTGGTTTGTGAGAAAATTCTCCAAGAGGACAAGGATCAAGACTCCATGAAAACAATTTTGTTTAGTCACTTGCTTATGTGAGAACTTCGGATTGGATATAATGCGCGTAACTTTTTGTGCACGTGACATAATATGTGCATCATTATATGAACGTATGCATTCCATGCATGGCATTATGTGCATGTCATATTATGCACGACATCTTATGTGCCCGACATTATGCGCATAACTGCCTACGCAAGACATCACGAGCCTGTATACACAAGAGCATCTACGCCTTTGCTCTTGGCATAAGTGCTCGCGTATAGGTCGTTGTGGACTTTGCCGTTGCGTGTGCATATCATAGGCATGCTACTGTCAGAGTAGACATCTGCAGATTGTGTGCGTCGCATATAGGTATATCACTGTCAAAGTTTGTGTGGAGACTGATGTGACAAGCCAATGGGACAGGGTATGGATGCGCATAGTGGTAGGTGAGAACCTTCCCTATAAATATGTGATCTCTCTATCACTCTTTGAAGATGGTTGTTGTTGTTGTTGTTGTTGTTGTTCTTCCTCCAAGTGAAACTAAAGATAGAGCAGCCAACCACCCTGCACGCATAAGATCATATGCACAGGAATTCCTATGCGCTTCAACAAGTTTAAGTGATATTTTCCTTGTCGAAGTTCATCCTAAATGACTTAGAGCGCTCCAGAAATTCTTTCTTTGAACTTGTTGGTTCCTGTGAGCAAATCGTCGGATAGGGTGATTCATGCTTTAAGCAACGATTATCTTTATTATCTAGCAAAGAGTTTTTCTTTGTATTTTTCTAGTTCTAGAACTTGTTCTTGTAAACGTTCTGTCTCATTGTAGCAACTGTGATTGCAAAGAGAAGAACATGTTTATTTTTTTTGTGTTTTTTTAACTCATTGTAGCAACTTCGATTGCAAAGAGTAGAACGTTTTTGCTTTCATTGTGTTAGTTTGTAACCTATTCGAAGGAGGTGCAAGGAGAATTCTCTATCAATTGCTGACTATTTGCATATGAACTTTGCACGACATTTCAGCATGCAAGTTCTATACATCGTGTGTAGTGTGTGTGTTAGTGATCTTTGTGGTTCATTTATGCACATGAGTCCTCTGCACATTCTGTCACTACCACATTTTTAGCCTAAGGGTATTTTGGTCATTTGTGACTTTTTGTGGAATTGAAATTTATTAATTAAATATGTGCTAATTAATTAATTAAGCCTTAACCTACAAGTTAACCTAATCTAGATATGATCATGAGACTAGATATTACATTAGAACCTTCTAAGCTAAGTGCCAAGATTAGAAATATCTAGATATTACCTTTATTAAGATATTTGTTAAGATATTTTAGCTAAAACCCTAATTCCTATGGGCCTTTCCTTAGAAAGCTTATATTAAATTGCTAAAGCCTACCCATGACTAAATATCTACCCCAAACCCTAACCTAACTAGCCTTGGCCGGCCATGCTAGAAATCCCCCTCATATATATATCAACACTTAATCAACCTTACCTCTTTTCATTCCTACATCAAACCCTAATTTGTGTTCTTCCCCAAATCATCCTCATTTTTTCATTTCTCCTCCAAATTGAGCCTAGTCTTTTGCATTGGACTCTGTTGCTGCATTAGAGACTATCGGAGGCTAGCTAGCTAGGATTTAAGGCCATTGGACCATAGCAAATTGGTGAAGGAGCTCATTCTAGGTATTTTACATTGAGATCTAACTCTCAATAGGTAAAACTCTTTAAACTCATTTAAATTCCTGATTTTTTTTCCATAGATGCACTCATTTAGGTGTACCCTAGCTGTAGACAAAGTTTGGTAGGAATTGGTGTCCATTTGATACGCGTATCGGAGGCGTATCGGGGTATTGTTCTTGTTGTTTGATGAAATGCCTCAAAGGATTTGTTTTTTGATTATTTTAAATTCTGTTTGAATAGGTTTGTAGCCATACATGTTAGGATCACAAATCTGTAGCTTTGAACACGTTTTACCCTGTGTTCGTGTCCAAAGCTGGATATGCAGACACTGCACGAGATAGTGCTCGAGTGCCCTGCTACCTGAGCACGAGAACTCCTCGTATCGGACACTTGGACACGTGCCACTTGGCACAGAGCTCGGGGACATGATTGACATCGTGTCCCCCAAGTCTCGTGTCTATTGGATTCGTATCGGACACGTATTTGGTTGTTTACATGTTTTGTGCTGTACAGTACACTGTGTGAAACTCGCACTGACACGGCCTTTCCACGTCGGCTAGGCTACACGTGGACCAGTGTTCATGTGTCGAACACCTAGCCCTACTACCCGTGCCCACATGGACACGAGCACGTAGACACATGTGCACTGTGTCGTGTCCTGTGTGACTCGACACACCCCGACCGTACTGTACCTACTATTCTGATACTCTGTATAGGACACTGCTTTGACACCTTGTTTTGGCATGTTTTTGACTCTATTTGGATACGAATCACACCCCTCCCCCCATATAGACATAGTTGTGTAGGTTAATTTCCTTCTTTTATTTTGAGTTTTGGTGCTTTGATTTGGGTTTTAGGACATGGTATCAGTAGGTTAGAGCATAAGTTGACTGTGGGTTTTGAGTTTGGGTTCAAATCTAGGATATGTAGATTTGTGATGTTAGATTTAGTTTGAGAATATATTTATATATGTATGTATTCATGTGTCTATATAGTATATGTATGTATCTATTATATGTATAGGTATATACTTATGTATATGTGGGTTTAAGGTATTTTTCGTATATGTATTTTTTTTTCATATGTATGTATTCATGTGTCATATGTGTGTGTGTGTGTGTGTGTGTGTGTGTGTGTGTGTGTGTGTGTGTGTGTGTGTGTGTGTGTGTGTGTGTGTGTGTGTGTGTGTGTATATATATATATATATATATATTTAAGAAACTCTCCTCTTTTTATTAATGAAGGCTCAAAATGCCGAAGCCAATATACGTATACAAGGCACAAAAAGAACAAGCCTATACAAGTATACCAACCAAAAGGGAGAAGAGGGGGAAAGCAGCTCAACCACCACTAGCTAGGGGTTGAGGGAGGACCAGAATGATCTCGGAATGTGGGAGCAGCCTGAGCTCCTTTTACGACATTGGCGGAGGATTTCCCAAAATAATTGGTCTGCCGAGTATTGGTGACCTTCGTATCTCGCCTTGTTGCGGTTCTTCCATATCGCCCACGTGGCGGCCGCTGCGACAATTTGGTGGCCGTGGAAAGCTATCCCCCAGGAGGCCGCGAGATCGTTGAAGCGTCCGCCCCCCGGCTCAATACTGTAGAGCTGATTCAGGGATCTCCAAATTCTGCTAGCGAGGCTCCCCTGACAGAATATGTGGTCAATGGTCTCCATCTGAGGCTCGGAACAACACGATCAGGCTGATGCTAAGCTGATGCCAATGATGTTTAGGATATCATCAGTGGACAGTTTCTTTCTAATGACTCTCCATATTAGGAAGGACCACTTCTTAGGGATGCATGATTGCCAATAGTGGGCGCTGGCGTGGTATGGTTGCCTAGTTCCCTGGACGGTGAATCTCGTCGACCGCATGGGATGCATGATTGCCAATTGTGTGTGTGTGTGTTTGTGTGTGTGTGTGTGTGTGTGTGTGTGTGTGTGTGTGTGTGTGTGTGTGTGTGTGTATTTATGTAGGTATGTTATTTATGTAAATATATTTATGTAGGTATGTTAAGGTTTTGAGTGATGAGATGGGTTTCAATGTGTAGAGCAGTAGACAATAGCAAGGCAGCAGGTTGTGGGTTTCTAGTGTGAGTTAGAGAGTGTACAGGGGTTGTAGTGTTAGTATCTAGGTATCACATGATTAGTTCATGTTAAGGGGGTATTGAGTTATTGAGTCTAATAGAGTGGTGTGAGTGTATATATATATATGAGGTTTTACCTTGTATGTATACTCATATAGTATATTGATACTAGTATGTATGTAAGTATAGGTAAAGTGCATGTAAACCCTCCTTAGAGTTGCCTCATTCGCAAAATAAGACCTTGCAGAAATCTTAAGCAGTTTGCACCTCCCGCAAAACCATTTTTGCTCGAAATGCCCCTTTCCGTCAAAATGACGTTAGAACAGCCGTTAGAGCCCATATTTTGGATTAAAAAAAAGTGCACTTCCCAAAATACCCCTAATGCTAATGGTTACATTGTGGCTGCAGCTCTCTTTCATTCTCTCTATAAGAATGTTTGAAACATAAAACCTAAGCTTTATATTTTCTATTTTTTGACCGGTTGGTTGGAAGAAAAAATAATATTTAATTTTTTTATATTCCTTTTTTTTTACTTATTTACTCTCATTTAATGTATTGAAGCTTTTTCTTACCTACAGATCTCAAATCCAACTGCAAATTTTTTTATATTCCCTTTTGTTTTTACTTATTTGCTCTCATTTAATGTTTGAAGCTTTTTTTACTTATTCCTTTTTTTTCTCAAGACGTCCAAATAGAAATTATGGAAGAATAATTTATTGCTATTGTGGATTAATTAGCCCATTGAAAATAAATTTAATATTAGTTACAGTAATTTTACGTCCAAATAGAAATTATGGAAGAACAATTTATTTTTGGATTTTTGACACGTTTAGTAATATTTAAGTTATTTGTTTAAGTAATACATGTGATGAAAATAAATTTGTACCAAGATTTGCAATTTCAGTTTGAATTAATAAATAAATAATTACGATAATAGTCATGACTAATAAATTATTAAGTAAGACTATAATAATGATTATAATGATGATTACTAAGTTATTAATTAAAATTATTATAATATATAAATTATTAACTATAATTATAATTATGATTAAATTATTATTAATTAATATTATAATAAAATTGTAATTAATAAATTATTAACTACGATTATAATTATTAATTAAGATTATAATTATTATAAAATATTAAATAATATAATATTAGTTACAGTTATCTAGCTCCAAATATGGTTTACAAAACAAGTCCTAAGTTAAATGGCTAGATAGTTCAGGACTAACCGGACATTTGTTAAAAGATTTTATTCCAGAAAAAATTTAAGATGAAAACCTACTATTTAGATTATAAACATTTATTTTCTAAAATGACGTCAAGCATGAGAATTCTATCATTTTAGGAACGGGAGGTTATTTTAATAATCTTTTTAATATTTTGTTTTTTGTTTCCATTTTTTTAGTTCTTATTTCATATTTTTTTTCAATCTTTTTAATAATCTTTTCTAGTTTTTTAAGAGTGACATTTATTTTCAAATTTGTATAGTTTTTGTTTTTGTCTTTTTTCATTGTTTAAGATTTATCCTCATTTTTTGGTTTTTTGGAATATTTTTTCTATTTTTTATTTTTTCCATATTTTAATAGTACTTTTTTTTGTTTTTTATTTGGTATTTTTCCCAGTTTTTCATCATTTCTATTTTTTAAGAATTGATTTTTTTTGTATTTATCAGTTTTGTTTTTCCCAAAAATATTTATATATTTGTTAAATAAAAAATAATTTATGACAAAATAATTTTAAATAATATTTATCCACTTTTTTGACTGAACTAACCGTTTTTAACAAGTTAATATCAATTAAAATAATTTTAAAAAATAATTTTACTAGCAAAGACTATTTTCCCTTTGTTAATATTTATCCACTTTTTAACAAGTATTTTTGCTTAACCGTTTTTAACAAAATAATTTTAGAACTAACCGTTTTTAACAAGATAATATTAGATAGCCCAGGGGTAAAATGGTCAACACAACCCCATTTTAACTCCCGTTAACAAAAAAATTAGCTTAGAGGGTGATTTGAGCATTTTCGTAACCTTTTAGGTTTTTCAGATCAGGGAGTCTTTAATTGCGTTTTCGTCACATCTAAGGAGGGTTTAAATGTACTTTACCCATGTAAGTATATATGTATAGGTGTTTGGTTTTAGCCTATGGCTAGTTGTGATTAGAAATAACCCTATAGGCCTATTTAGGCACACTTTGACTAGTTACTTGACCATGTTGTCCAAAGTCAACTATGGGTCAAACTTGACCCGGAATTGACTAACCTAGACTAGTTGACCATTATTGACCAAACCCTAAATAGTTTGACCACAGTTGACTATAGTTGATCTAGTTTGACTGTATAATTGACCAGAGTTGACCAAGAGTTGACTTTGGCCTAAATTGACCTAGAATCATATAGAATGCATTGTAAACTTTATTTTTACCATTGTGGATACATTGTGAGCTGTGTTGCTCTAAATATGACTCAATTACTCTGATTTGGACATCTATTCTCATCGGACGTTCAGGATATCAGGCGAGTATATTTTTTGATCGTTTCATACTTGCTGGGACTTATATTCTTGCTCTAGATTACTTTACTTGATGCTGTCATGTTGTTACCACGGATTGGTACAATATGGATCTTTTCATGAGATGTTATCCCCCTCGGGAGTATCAAATACGTCATTTCATATGCTTTTCACTTACTTCATGTTTTCCTGTGCTTCCACCATTCATGTATACTCATGTGATTCATGTACTCTCATGCTCACAGAACCTTCATGTATAACTATTCATGTACACTCATTTATGGAGCTTCATGTGAAATGATGTACAATAACATAACTTGTCTAGATCCTTGTGTATTTATTAGGGTACGGAAGAGTAGAAGGGGTTATGTGATCAATTCCAAAATAGGTATTCATGTGCAATTCTGTAGCTTATTCATGTGCAAATTTTAAGCCATTTACATAACCATCTTGTGCTCTGAATCACTAGTCACTTACAGTTCTTTACTTATAGTAGATATTTCCAATTACAGATACCTCTCTTACTTTTCATGTACATTTGTTACAGAATTTTATTTATCTTACTCTATTGCATGCTTTATATTTTCTGCCATGATATGAACTGTTTGAGATTATGTGCTCATTCCTGTCCTGACTGGACCTGTTGAAAATATTACAGAGGATGAGGAGGACTTCTGTACTATTTTCTATGGAGCAGGCTTAGATGACACTTACGACCTGGACCCTTAGCAGGATCCATCTGCAGCTGAGGATATTATCCCTGTAGTCTAGGCTAGTTAGCTGGACTGTTATCTTATTTGTTGTCTTATCTTTATATTGACATTCTGAGTTGTATTATTTCTGGATGTTGAGATGTTGGGTCGTATAGACACTTGGACTTATTTTCTTCTGTTTGTATGTTCTCTATTTGAGATTTTATATCTATCATATCGTGTTACTTCTACCTTAGAATTATAATTGAGATGTACCTTCTGTATTGTCCTCCGATTCGAGAGTATATCTTGAGCAGTTACAGTTATACTGTGTTAGATGTATGTGACCTAGGACAGCGTTCTACCGCCGATACTGTGACGTAGGCTGGACATACCCACTTCTCGTCCCCCTACATTGGGTGTGGGTCGTGACACGTTACTAGTGGTGGCCTATGCTGGTCTTGTGATCTGAGTTATGTCTCAGTTCGTAGTGGTACCCGAACTAGAGTATCACTGCAGCTTGTAGTAGGATATAGGATATAGTTTGAGGTACTCAATCATATTTAGGAAAAACTCTTATCTAAATTCCTGCCATCTAAATTCTTGTCGTTAATTGCTTCCTTTGAAAGAAAATGTCCTATTTTGATTATATCGCTTCTTTTTCGGTATTGATTTCCTTGTTTGATCTGTCTCCAGGATGGTGATTGAGACATGATCGCATCGCCCCAGCACGGGAGGTACTTCGGAGAGGTCATCCACCTCTCGCCCAGTTCAGCCGGGACCTGAGACATCAGCTCCCCTGGTACCTACTCATATCGGGGTTTCTGTAGCATTCGGGGGTGCACCTCCACCTGTTCGGAGGCCGACCCCGATTATCCCAGATGTGTTGCAGCAGCAGCCGCCTTCGAGATCGGTCGACACAGCTCAGTTATTCACCTTCTTACAGCAGATGATTGAGGCCCAACAATGCCAGTCTGCTGACTTCAGACAAGGTATAGATAATGTCCATCAGTTGGCCATGACGAATGTGGAGAGGGTTACTGCACAGTCGCAGGGAGGTCAGATTCAGCAGTATCAGCAGAGGATGCCGGGCATCCAGGAATTTCAGAAGATGCATTCGTGAGATTTTTGAGGCATAGAGGGGATTCTATATGCCGATGGTTGGATCGAGCATATAGAGAAGATTTTTCGACTGGCGGAGATACCAGCCCGAATTCAAATTGAGGCGACGGGCAGCCAGATACAGGACTTAGCCCGCACAAGGTATCAGACGGAACCTAGAGTGGGCACAAAAGGACAGACTTGGGGAGCCTTCAAGAAGCTCTTCAAGGAGAAGTTCTTTTCGGACACAGCACTTGGTGCCTTAGAGACGCAGTTTGAGAGTCTGGTTCAGGAGAGCCAGACCGTGGAGGAGTTTACCGGAGAGTTCTGCCGCCTGGGCAGGTTCGTCGAGGGCCTCAGCGAGACGGCGAAGGCTAGGAGGTTCAGGAAGGGATTGGTCAAGGAAGTCAAGTCCTTGACCAAGAGTGACAAGAGCGCCACTTTTGAGAAGATACCGATAGGGGCCATGGCAGCAGAGGATGAACTTGAGCTGAAGCTCAAGAGAGGTCGAGATGCACATAAAGCCAGAAGCAGTGGAGGTCAGGCCAAGAGGCCTCATTTTCAGCACCAGTAGAGGCCGTTCCAGCCGCAACAGTTTCAGGGACAGGCCCGTGCATCTTTTTAGCAGGTGCAGCAGCAGCAGCAGCCGAGACTTCAGCAGCAGGCACCCAGGTAGCAGCCTATCAGTTGCACTTTATGTAAGAAGTCGGGACATGGATGGAACGACTGCAGAAAGAGGCTAGACAAGTACCTACTCTGTGGTTCAGCGAAGCACCAGCTATGGGAGTGTCCCCAGTCTTTAGGATGTCCAGTTCATGGAGTAGGAGCCAAGGTTCCGGTAGGGCAGCAGAAGGGACCACCGCTGCAGACTCAGCAGCAGAGGTTCATCCAGCACCAGCAGCAGGCCAGGGGAGGCCAACAGGGATGAGCTTTCACCATGGTAGCTGAGGATGTAGTGGCTATTGAAGAGCTGATTGCAGGTTATGTTCTTCTCGACTCCATTCCAGCTTTTGTATTGTTCGATTCTGGTGTTTCCCATAGTGGTGTCTGTATCTTTTGCTATTAGACACCATCTATCTTCTGAATCGTTGCCTAGGATATGAAAGATCACGAATAGGGGTGGCATCATCCTCATCATTGATATTTATAAGGATCGAAGAGTAGTTTTGGGAGGCCGAGAGTTGGATTTGAGTTTGCTCATAATTCCATTACCGAACTACTATATCGTACTCGGTATGGATTGGTTGAGCAAGCACCATGCCAGTATAGATTATCGCAACGGCAGAGTTCTTTTTCGTATGCCAAGAGAGCCAGAGTTCGAGTTCACCAGACGGCAGGCGGAGCAGAGCAGCGGAGTCTTCTGCAGAGTTTCAGTAGAGGAGTAGACAGTGCCACATCCATTGATAGCAGAGTTCATAGATGTCTTTCCAGAAGACTTGTCAGGACTACCACCGGACAGAGGCATTGAGTTCTCTACAGACTTAGTGCCCGACACAGAGCCGATATATCAGCACATCTATAGGGTGAACAACAGCGAGTTGGTGGAGTCGAAGAAACAGGTGGATGAGTTGCAGGACAAGGGCTTCATCTGATCGAGTTCTTCACCATGGGGTGCACCGGTGCTTTTTGTGCCGAAGAAGGATGGATCGGTACGAATGTGTATCGACTATAGGGCACTCAACAACCTTACGATCAAGAACATGTACCAACTGCCAAGGATCGATCATCTTTTCGATCAGTTAAGTGGAGCGAGGGTATTTTTTAAAATTGATCGGAGGTCAGACTACCATCAGGTGAAGGTGATGAGGGATGATATCCCGAAGACAGCATTCAGGATGTTGTATGGCCAATTTAAGTTTATGGTGATGCCGTTTGGGTTGACTAACGCCCCGACGGTATTTATGAACCTGATGACCAAGGTGTTCCACCAGTACTTGAACAGGTTTGTGGTGGTGTTCACTGACAATATCTTAGTGTACTCGAAGACCAAAGAGGAGCATGAGGAGCACTTGAGAGTGGTTCTAGAGAGTCACTGGAAGGAGGAGCTTTATGACAAGCTCTCGAAGAGTGAGTTCTTCCTAAATTGGGTTGATTTCCTGGGTCATGTGGTGACTGGGGATGGGATCTCAGTTGACCCGAGGAAGATCACGGCAGTTGAGGCATGGACAGCATCGAGTTCAGTTGCGAAGATCAAGAGCTTCTTGGGATTGGCATGCTACTACAGGAGGTTTATTCAGAATTTCTCCTGGGTTGTAGCACCATTGACTAGGCTGACCCAGAAGGACGTAGAGTTTATCTGGTCAGAGGAGTGTCAGGTCACTTTTGATGAGTTGAAGAAGCGGTTGACGATAGCTTCGATTCTGACATTGCCATCAAGATCAGACGGGTTCACTATCTACAGTGACGCCTCTGGGAAGGGTTTGGGTTATTGCAGCAGCATAGGAAGGTAATCGTCGATGCTTTCAGGCAGTTACTGTTTGCCATTGACTGTGAAAGTACAGAACAATTTATATAGGAGAACTGAACTTAGACTCACAATACAAACTCGCTCGTAAAAAGAAAGCCTAGGGACAAAAACCTAGGTACAGCAATCTAAGTAAAATTATTTATTTTTGATTCTGGGGGGTGACGATAGAGGCTCGGGAAAGCGACGACAGCTCTGCCTTACTCCTTAGACGATTGGACACGATCTTGGCTCTGGAAAAGAAATGCTCTGTGTCTAGCTCTGTACGTGTCTCTCTGTGCTCTCCTTTTTTTGTGTATATGCTCCTCTGCGCACCTCTCTCTGTATGCATCTGTCTCCGTCTCTCCGTCCATTTGTAAGAGAATAGCACCTTGCTATTTATAGGAGTGGGGGGTGATCATTAGGGTTTGCAATGATTACCCATTTTGAAAAGTCGGCGGCTTAAGAGTTATCAATCTGGACCGTTCATCTTGAATATAATAAGTTTGAGCAATTAATGTGATTGCATCAAATCTCTGTGGGCAATAAATGTTGATTACCATGAATATTCGTGATTTGTGATAGCCTGCCACGTGTCTAATTTGCTTGATTTGACATGATCTGGGCAATTATGACGATCGCAATAAATCTGATTTTCTTAGGATTTGTTAGCACCCATAATTTCAGGGAAGATAAGACTGTCACGTGTCTCAATTGTCGCAAAGAGCGCCACGTGTCTTAACTGGACCGTCCTAGCAAAGCCGCATATAGGTGGTCCTCTTAGCCGCATGAAGCATGCAGCCCATAAGGATGGGCAGCCGCATGGGGATGGGCAGTCGCATGGGGATAGGCAGCCGCATGCAGATGGGCAGCCGTATGAGGATAGGTAGCTGCATGCAGATGGGCAGCCGCATGAAGGATGCAGTCGCATGAAGTGGACGGCCGCATGAAGTGGGCGGCCGCATAAATACAGCAGCCGTATGAAGTGACCTCGGGACTTGGTGGATCTTGCCAGCTGTAAGAAGATCTTCTCCTCTTTCCTAGGAACACGCCATCATGTCAGAGTCATTATTACGTCTTTCTGTCAGAGCTGTCATAGCTGTCATTTGTTAGAGCAGCCGTCAGGGCATTAAATGCAGCAAAATGTAGAGAAGAACTGTTGAAGGCCACGTGGCTTCTTTCTAGGCCGCATGGAACTATCTGAGCCGCATGGACCCTTGAGCCGCATGGACTCCTGAGCAGCATGGACTTCTGAACCGCATGGGGATCCTGAGCCGCATGGACTCCTGAGCCGCATGGACTTCTGAGCCGCATGGGGATCCTGAGCAAATGGGGATATTTCTGTCGGAGCCACATAGGCCTTTCTTTATTCTTTTCCATGCTTCTACAAGACCCCCTTCAAAGTTTTCAATTTGCAAAATTGAAATACTTTGAATAAGAAGCATGGCCATGTAAAAACTCTTTGGGCCGCATAGGATGTTCTGTCCGCATGGATGTCTCAGCCGTATGGCCTCCTCAGCTGCATAGCCATCTGAGCCGCATGGGCTTTCCAGCAGCATGGGCTGTCTGGCCACATAGGCTGTCTGGCCGCATAGGTTCCTTGCCACGTCTTCATGCCACGTGTGTAAATCTTTGCATTGATTGCCTCTGATTTGCTGTCAGATTTAAAGCCACTTTTTGGGGCAGGATCCCAAGAGTTTAGCCTTGAATAGTCGGATCGTCATGATAACCGAAGAGTCGGTTACACTGCACATGGATCGATGCGTCGGTCTATGGGCTCCGCCTATAAATAGTAGCGTGTTTGGAAAAAAGACTTCTTTACTTTCTGCTCTTGCCCTAGCTTTCTTGTCTTCATCTTCCTTCTCTGATCATCGGCAATGGCTCCCAAATCCTCTAATGTTGCGGCGAAGGCTGCGACGAAGGGTAAGGACGTGGCCTCGACGTCGGCTGTGGCATCCAAAGCTCATTCCTACGTTCATCCTGTCATTAAGGGTAAGGATTTGGTAAAGTCATATGTTTCAAAACCCTAACAAAGTCGGCTCTGTTGCATGCTTTATGCACAAGCCTTTAATACGAACTGTTTAAATTGTATGGGCCGCATACATGTCCATAACCGAGCCGCATGGGGGTATACCCCATGTCCGAGCCGCATGGGAGTTGTCTTAGTGGGCCGCATGAACACTTCGTAAACTGAACCGTATAATGACCTGTCGATCATAGCCGCATGGACTCTTTTGAACCAAACCGCATGGAGCCCCTCCTGGATTCATCCGCATAGGGCTGTGCAAAAACCGAACCGTATAAGCTCCTCTGAATTGAGCCGCATAACGCTCTTCTGATTTGAGCCGCATAACGCCTCGTTAAGCATAATTGCATAAGCGTACACGAAACAGAGCCGCATAAGCTTACACTAATTAATGCCACATAAGCTCATGTTCAACAATAGAACCGCATAAGTCCTTTGTAGGCTGGGCCGCATAAGCCAAAGCCCCTCTTTTAACTTTTTCCTTTTATCTGCTTCCAGTGAATCTGCCAGTTAATGCAGCGGGAGAACTTCTGGTGGGTCAGGCCCAATTTGCTATGGGCTATCGGTATGACCATATAGTAGAGCATATGATGAAGCAGCTTACTAAAGATCCTTCGGAGAGGTTGACTGCCATCAAGAAACAGCATTTCTACTTTCTCTGCGCCATGATGAACTCAGGACGATTGGATGGAAAATATCTGAAGCCGGCGTTCCTCTTTGGGGATGCTTTGTCTATAAAGAATACCCGAGTGCTTGAGGTATCCGAGAACTGGGATTTTACTCTTGATGGGGTGGAGATCCACATCCCTCCGATGGAGCACCATTTTCCTCCGTCATGGTTCAACATGTTACCGTTGGAGAGGAGGATGGTGGAGTCCCCGACTCCAAGCAGGTCAGCGATCTTTGTGGGGGACATCCATTACAACGAACAGTTGAGGTCTGCGTATACGGGAAAGGAACCGACCAGTCGGTGGATGACGGGATTGGCCCCGGGTTCCTTCATAAATGCACCGGGCCCCAACTTCACTTTCTCTCAAGCTGACACCTTCATAAACCAGCTTGCACAAAAGGGGTCCTATCCTGTCGGCTGGTTGGCGCTGCCGAACTGGATAAACCCTATCCCTACGTGGGCTAATTTGACTTCGTGGATTTTGCGGAAGTACGAGGTTACCCTGCGTGAGATCGGCCTCTACTACGCCATTCGGGGTACCAGTCATGGCTTACCTATAAATAAGCCGTTATTCATGGCCCTCTTGGAGATGTACAACCGACGGACGTGAACTTTCTTTACGCCTGCCGGAGAGTTAGGGCTTGCTCTTCACGAGATGTATGTTATCTCTAAGCTGTCCTGGGGAACATAAGTCTTTGAAGTATACACCCCTACGAGTGAAGAGCTCGAGGGTTTAGATCAGAAATTCCCGAGTTTTGTTGCCGTATATCGGGAATTGATATGTCACCATAGTACTTGCCACCAAACGGCCATCAAGAAGAATGGTAGCTCAGAAGGGACGATTCCTCACACCACGACCTGGGTCTCCTACCTTTTTACGTTGGGCGCCTCAGACCGGGTTTCCTCCCGAGATCCTCAAACCCAGGAAGAGGTGCAAACCCTAGTGTCGACCGCCAAGAGATCAGAGTCTACGAGCGACACATTTGGGGGTCAATCTGACACCTTCAGTTATTTTTATCATTGTACTGAGCAGCTGTCGGAGAAGGCGGTTCTTGCAGGATTTCTAATGGTATGGCTACGGAACTGCGTAGTCTTAGGAGGGGCAGGCTCTATCGAGAGGCTTAGTCGCCACTTCATCCTTTCTGCTATAAAACTCATTTTTGGGGTCAGACTGGCCCTTCTTCCGGCTATGGTGTGCACCAAACACCACGGCCTTCGCGCCTTTTCATCCAAGGTTATCGTCCGTGATACGGCGATGAATTTTGAGCACGTAGAGCTGCCATACCATTATCTAATGGGTGGCTGTTAATGCACTGCCGATCTTTGATGAGGCCTGGCCCAGAGGATGGTGTCACGGCTGATGATGCCTTCATTTTTCGATTCCGTCATCAGCCCTGGGAGTAGGGCACCATGCCAGCTTATCGAAGGGCGCTGGCGAGAGTGGACGGATACGATTTTTTGTGTCTGTTCCTTCTTTTACCGATGAAGACGTGAGGAGAGGTCATATTGATGGTACCGAACCTCCTCTTCTCTTGTACGAGAGACTACTCTGTTGGCTACGCAATATTCGTTCAGCACACTTAGTATATCATCACCGCAACAACGTTTACCTGGAGCCCTATTTGCCTAGCAGGTTCTTCCGCCAGTTCGGGTACAGCCAACTATCTTTTGACAGTCCCAGCCCTTGCCTGGGCTTTGAAGGTAGTGTCCTGGATGGTATCAGGGCATGGCATTATTATGATGCGGTTTATATTCGAACCACCTTCTCTGTCCCTAATGACGAGGTGCCAGTAGAAATTCTGTATATGGCGGCCCTATACCATGTAACGGTGAATAAGCCTCCCATTAATTTTGACCCGAGGATCAGTTTTATCGCCGGTACTGGCCTGGCAGAGAAGCCTCAGGGGTCAAGGACGAGGAAGCAGAGGGCGAATGCGGTTCCTGTGCCGGACTTAGAGTCTACCACTGCGGACGAGGAGGATGACGACCCTGACGACGATAGTTCCCTCCCTTCTTCAGAAGAGGAAGTGGCAAATCAATCGTCTATTGTGTATGATGAATTGGTGGCGGATCAGCCGCCTGATGTGCCTACTGAGGTGGTGGCGGATCAGCCGCCTGTTGCACCTAATCCTTCGTGCAAGTGAAGTAGACTTGACCCTGCTGGTGGCAGCAGATCATATTCTGTGATACGGGCCGCGATCAGGTATCGCGGGCTGTTCATTAAGGAGAAGGGCGAGGAGGTCGACGCTGTTTCAGAGGTGAGTTAATTTGTGGCTGTTTTCTCAATTCTTTAGTTCTTCTTTTTTTGAATTATGTCCTGATCAATTTTTTTTTCGCTGTAGGCATCAGAAGAGTCGGATTCTCGGGAACTGGCTGCTGCTTCTGAACTTGATCCGGCGCTGAGCACTTTGGTCAGTGACATGTGCGCCACGATCATCTCTTCTGGGGTTCTTCCGGAAGCGGCTGAGGCTCCTTCCGTCGCTAAGGTCTCGACTCAAGACGATGGGGTTTCTGAACCCATCCCTGAGACTGTCGAATTTCAGCAGGGTGACGCTGAACCAGTCATACCCCCCTCTGGGGCGGCTGGGGCAGAAGAACCAGTTGAATTTGACTCGAAGGTTGCTGGTGAGGGGACTCCGACGGTTATGAGCGATTCGCGGCCTCCATGCTCCTCCCATGGTAAGATAAGCCAAATCTTAACTTGTGAGGAGGCCTATCTGCTATATCATCACATCCTTTGGGTTAGACTGATTGATGGTTGCTCTGGACATACAGGTCCTGCCCCTACAGTGCCAATGATGGACATCTTCAGGGTGGGTTCTGCCGGAGGGGATCTGTCGGAGGGGAGCGTACCTCCTCCTCTCCCGACTCATATCAAAAGGCCTCCTGCTGGCTCAGGCTCGGGAAGTCAGATGGCGGCATAGCTGGAATAGGGGACAATGGTCCCTGCGTCCTCCTCTATTCAGGCGGCTCCGCAAATCGACTTTTCTACTTTGCCGAGTGTCCAGACTCTTCGGGTGGCGGAGGAGGAGTTAGCTGCTATCTGCACATCTTTTCGCTTGGAATTTGTCTCCCTGGTGGCAAGTTCTAGCGTGCCTCCTTCAACACTGCCAGCCACACTTCCTTTAACGCCGTCCTCTACGGAAGTTCTGGACGAAGCGTCACAGGATGTGGTTGACAGCTTCTATCGCCACCTGAAGAGAGGGGTCGCAGCTTCTGTGGAACGGGGGACCCCTTTTACCTTGGCCCGACAATGCGTCCGACAATGCGTCCAAGGTCACGTTGATATTCTTAAGACTCTTCCCGGTGGGGCGGGGATAGCTGCGCTTCTGGAGGCAAAATTGCTGGAGGCTGATCAGTTGTTGGCCGAGCTTCAGGTGCTGCGGCAGGCTGATCTTCCTGCTGCTATAGATCAAGAGCGCGGTTTCCTCATAATTGTCGTAGAGAAGATAAGGGCTGCTCTGGATAAGACCAAGCCGATCATACTGAAGGACCTTCGCGATCTGTCTCAGCTATATGATCAGTTGAGTCGCGAGAGTGAAGATATTATGGCTCGGGAAGCGACTGCCTCCCGTGGGGTCATTGACACGAGGGAGCAGATCCTTAAGCTTCAGAGGAAGTTAGCTTTCCTGGAGTCTGAGTTCTAAGATGCCCGTACCGAAAAGGGGCTGATTATCCAGGAGGCTGACAGAGTTAATCGAGCTTCTGCTAGCCTGGAGCTCGCCCTGAAAAAGATGGAAGATAGATGGCGGCGCACATGTATTTTGATGATGCGGAGCGGTTATCTCAGGGGGCCGAGCACCGAGCTAAGCAGCAGCTTGAACGGGGGACCGCCTTGGTGAGGAATCGTCTCCTGGAATTATGTACCGCCGAACCATAGATGGCTTTTTTCCTTCTTTTGTTTTCGTTCTTTTCTTCTTCTTTTTTGAGAGGGACGCAGTCCCAGAACATGTAGTACTTTTGGCTTTCAAATAAAAGAGTATGTTTTATTTTACCCTTTATTTGTATTGCTTATTGGGTTTATGGTGTTGTGGTGGTGTTTGCCCCGCTTGGAGGACTGTTTGTGGACCTGTTACCCTTGGCATACCTGGGGTTTAGGTATGGATAACAAGTTTGTTGGGGATACCTAGAATAATTCTACGGTAAGGTGGTCATGGACGTTCCTGGTATCGGGAGAGAATGCCATGGAGCAGCTGGACTCCCGGGGCATGATGAGAAATGATGTGCATGTACTAGGAAACTTAGTACAACATTTGTAGTCAGTAGAGGACATTTGTGGGCCTATTATCCTTGGCGTACCCCGGTTCAGGATACGGATAATAAGACGAGAGAAAACCAACGTACTTACTCAGAGGTAATAAGGACATGGCAAGTATGGGGGTTTTACCGCGGAGTCTTCCTACTCAGATGTAATGAGGACGTGGCAGGAGTGGACTCAGAGGAGGATATTTGTGGTCAACAGAGGACATTTGTGGACCTATTATCCTTGGCGTACTCCGGTTTTGGGTCCGGATAATAAGTCTAAAGGGAACCAACATACTTACTCAGAGGTAATGAGGACATGGCAAGCATGAGGGTTTCTTCGATGGAGCCTTCCCACTCAGAGGTAATGAGAACATGGTAGGAGTGGGCTCCATGAAGGGGTACATAGAATGACTCAGAGGTAATGAGGACATAGAAGTTCTATGTAGAGGGGTGATTTGTTTTTGGCGGAAGTGAGACGACTCAGAGGTAACATCGACGTGGTCGTTTTAGGAATTTTGTAGATCCGTTACCCTTTTTGTGCACTGAGAGTGCGGGTAGTGGATCATGAGGGAGGAGCTCTTTCAGGAGAATAAGTTCAGAGGTATGGTCATACATGACTTACTACCTAAAAGAGTGATCGAAATATAAGTTCAAAGGCACCTACGGGTACATAACTCAGCAATCTGGGATATTTGGGGGAAGAATGTGAGTTCAGCGGTACTGGAGGGTATATAACTCAATAATCTGGGGTTTTGTGAATGTGAGTTCAGCAGTACCGGTGGGTACATAACTCAACAATCTGGGATTTGGATAATGTCGTTTAGACATAATATTTCTTTAGGAACTTGCCCTTGACGGGCAGCATGAGCAAGTCTCCGTTTTGTTTTACGAGACGGTAAGCACCATTGGAGAATACAGCCTCAATGATAAATGGACCTTCCCACTTTGGCTGGAATTTGCCGACGGTTTTGTGAGTCATAACCATCGGCCTCCAAACTGCCAGAACGAGATCGCCCACTTGGAATGTTCTGATTTTAACCTTCTTGTTGAAGGCTCCGGAGATGCGTGCTTGGTATAGCTCGATTCGTTGCTGAGCCAATAGGCGCTTTTCATCTAAGGCCTCCAACTCTTGTAGCCGGCGACGGTATTTATCGTTCATCGTCAATTGGTAAGTGAGAGCGACGCGGAGCGACGCGGAGCGAGGTTATTTGAGTCTCCAATGGGAGAACTGCCTCACTTCCGTACACCAAGGAGAATGGTGTGTTCCCAGTGGCCGTTCGGACTGTAGTATGGTACGCCCATAAGCATTCACCAAGCTTCTCGTTCCAGTCGTGTTTGTTGGATGATACGAACGTTTTGAGCAACTTGATGATGGTTTTGTTGAATGCTTCTGCCAACCCATTCGCTGCCGATTGTATGGCATCGAAGCAACATTCTGAATTTGGTGTTTGTCGCAGAATCGATAGAAGGCATTGCTTGCGAACTGCGGACCATTATCGTGGATGATCCTTCGGGGCAGTCCAAAGCGATAGATGACGTGATACTTGAGGAAGCTGACCACGTTTGAAGTCTTTACTTCAGCCAGCGGAATAGCCTCCGCCCACTTGGAGAAGTAATCAGTGATTGCGAGTATGAAGTGGTGTCCCCTAGACGAAGTTGGAGTGATCGGGCCGATGATATCCATTCCCCATGCTTCGAATGGCCAGGACGCCACTGTCGGTTGTAGAAATTCGGATGGCTGGTGGATAAAATCTGCGTGGACTTGACAGGCTTTGCATTTTCGTGCATAATCTATTGCGTCTGCAACCATTGTGGGCCAGTAGTAACCCATTCGGCGAAGACGGTCTTGTAATTTTGGGCCAGGCTGATGGGCCCCGCAGACACCGTCATGAGCTTCGCGTACGGCTTCTTTGGCTTCTGCGTTTGACAGACATCAAAGTAATAATCCATCATAGGATCAGCGATACAGCATTTTCGTCTCTGTATCGTAGAAGAATCTGAGAGAACGCCTTCTGATAAAGGTGGCTTCCTTTGGGTTCTCGGGCAGGATGTCGTAGACTACGAAGTCTATGAATGGTTGTCTCCAGTCTAGTACTTCGTCGATCGTCTGAGCGGAATAACTCGCCATGAATTGAACGTTGTTCTTGGGACAGACCAGTTCATGGCCTATCACGTCCACCAAATGATAAATATGGTTCGGCACTGTTAGGGAAGCGGCAAGGCCTGCTAGGACATCGGCTTCGATATTTTAGAGTCTGGAGACGTGTACGATGAAGAACCCTTCAAATGACGAGATGATGTTGATCGTTATTTGGTGATAGGGGATCATGTCTTCATGGCGGACTTCGTATGAACCCCGGATCTGATTGACGATTAACTGTGAATCACCGTATGCTTCAAGATATTCTACCCCCATCTCTCTTGCAAGTTGGAGGCCAATGACTAAAGTGTTGTACTCGGCCACTTTGTTAGAGAAAGGTTCCGTGAGGGAGTAAGCGCATTTGATCACCAGTCCGGAAGGAGAAATGAGCACCACCCCGACTCCGACGACGATGTTGCCCTTGGGTCCGGTCCTTGAAGCACCGTCGAAGAACATTCGCCATATATCATCGTGAGAGGTCGCATGCGAGTCGGCGTTCTCATCTGGGATTTCTTTGTATATTCTGGCCGACTCCGAGCCTGGGTGGGCTGCTAAAAAGTCTGCCAGAGCTTGACCTTTAACAGCCTTTTGCAGGACGAAGATCATATGGTAGGGGGACAGTAATATTGTCCACGTAGCGAGGCGAGAGCTGAATGCCCCTGGTTTAGTCATGAGGACCCTGAGGGGGTTGACTCGTGATATCACATGTATGGTTTACCCCGTGACATAGTGTCGCGTCTTTTGAATGGCGAACACCAGGGCGAGGCATTCCTTCTCCACGACGGTATATCGGTGCTCTGGCCCGATCATCATTCGGCTGAGGTAATATATAGCTTGCTCATGTCCTGCATTATTTTTTTTGCTAGAAGAGCGTCGAGGGAATGCTCTATTACTCGTACGTAGAGCATGAATGGTTTTCCAGCAACCGGGGCCACCAGGACTGGAGGGTTCGACAAATATTCTTTGATGCTGTCGAAGGCACGCTGGCATTCCTCATCCCATACGAATGGGACGCCCTTCTTCATGAGATGGGTGAATGGCTGACATCGCCCGGAGAGGTTGGAAATGAACCTCCCGATGTAAGCTAACCTCCCTTGATGGCCTCGGAGTTCTCTGAGATTTCTCGGGGGACTCATCTCCATGATTGCCTTCGTCTTCTCAGGGTCTACGTAGATACCCGAGGAGGTGATGATGAAACCCAAGAACTTCCTGCTGGATACGCCCAAGAAGGATTTTGTAGGGTTTATTTTCAAATTGTGCACTTGTATCAGGTCGAACACTGTCTTTAGATCATGCAGATGATCTTTCTTAGAGCGGCTTTTGACGGCGATGTCGTCAACATAGCATTCCACTGTTTTGCGCAAGTGGTCTCTAAAGATGATGCTCATAGCTCTCTGATAGGTGGTGCCAGCGTTCTTTAAACCGAAAGGCATGACTGTGTAGCAGAACGTGCCTGTTGGTGTTCGAAATGATGTATGCTTTTCGTCGTTGGGAGACATCTTGATTTGGTTGTACCCCGAGAAGCCATCCATGAACGCCATACGTTCGAAGCCGCAGGTGTTGTCAATCATGATGTCTGTGATAGGAAAGGGGAACTCATCTTTGGGACACGCCTCGTTCAGATTACGGAAGTTGATGCAGATTCGAATCTTCCCATTCTTCTTGAGGACCGGTACTATATTGGCGACCCAGTCCGGATGTTGTTCCTCACGAATGAAGCCGCTGGCTATCAGTTTATTTACCTCGGCTTCAATAGCATTCATGACGTCAGGACGGAACCGACGTTGTTGTTGCTTGACTGGTTTTACGTCTGGACGGATATTGAGTTTGTGAAGTGCAATCTCGGGGTTCAGTCCAAACATATCTTCATAGCTCCAGGCGAACACGTCGATATATTCTCTGACGAGTTGTAGTAGTGATTCTCGCTCTTCATCGGTCAGATTCTTACTGACAAAGATGGGCTTTGGAGAGGATTCATCACTTAGATTGACTTGTACAACCTCATCCTCGGTGGGAGGCTCTCTTTGTTCAAACTGCTTCTCCCACTGCACATCTAGTTGTTGTGCCCACGGCTCTAACTCAAGAAGTTCATAAATGTCTTCATCTTCTTCGTAGGCGTCGGCAAATGCCATATTGACGGACCAGACTTCCTGAATACATCCCCGATGCTGATATCCGAATCAAAAGTTGGTGATCCAGTTGAGTGTGAATGCCAGTCGCATTCCTCATCTGAGCTTTCAGGGGTCGTTGCAGGCGTAACATATCCCAGTCCGCATCGGGTCTTGTTGTAGTAGTCATGTGGTTTGCCAGCCGAGACCTGCAATTTTAAAGGTAATCGTCGACCAGTGTCGTTGTTCAAACCTGGCGTAGTCTCCAGATCATACCCATGTTTTTGCATGAGGTATTTGGATTGGGGGCTATATAGATAGAGAGGCAGTCTCCCGGCGTCCGATTCGAGATCGACTTCTTCTATGGTGAAGGGCTGTGGATCATTCTTCCGACCGAAGATGATTGGATGGTCCCTTCCCTCGATTATGCGGTAAGCATCTTCTAGTGGAGTAAGTTGATTTGCGGTGTAAACATTTGTCACCTGTGTGTGTAGGTGAATGCCTATACCGTGTTCCATAGCATACATTGTACAAAGCTTATTAAGCTCGATGTAGTTCAAAGATAGCCCTTTAATGATGAAGTAAGGTATCTTTTCTAACAGGATTACATCATCTGCGGATGGAACATCAGTATAAGTAGCCACATACTTGGCCAATTCTAGTTCTTCTTCGGCCACCCCCTGTATAAATGAAGACTGAGAGGATGACTTGGACAACTTGATCATCAGGGATTTCGCTGGTGTAGCAGAACATGGAGTCGTTGGCAAACTAGCAACCCCCAGTTTGGTACTCGATGCTGGACGGAGAGTGGTTGGCTCGCTAGAAGCCCCAGACTTTACATCGGGCTGACGATTGTTTTTGGGAAGACGTATCGTCATTGGCTTGTCAGAGGGATTGAGCTTCTCCGTTTGTGGCTGGCCGACTCTAGGCAGTCTGATTGTCAGTGGCTCCGTTGTGGGTCTTGGCACTTGGTCGGACCTTGGCAGCCGGATCATCATTTGTCCCTCTTGTGCCGAGAGGCTGCTTGCGTCCTTACGCAGAGCGGCCGTATGGGGTACAGACTTGCCAGGTTTGCGAGCTTGGAGGTGGATCGTCATAGGTTCTTCTGATCCTGTGATCGTCTCAGTTCGAGCTTGCACATCTCCTTCACCAAGGTGCCTCTTCGAATTTTCGTATAAGCAGGAGTCTGAGTAGTAGGATTCGGCCCCTTTGAAGGGATCGATGTCGGCAAATTCTGTCCTCACGAAGCCGTGTTTGTCAACATACTTGAAGTACTGGTACAGCGTGGAAGGCACGATCATGTAATCGTGTATCCAAGGGCACCCCAGGAGGATATTGTAGGAAGTGTCCGCATCTATGACGTAACAGGTCACTTCTGACTGAAGATCGCCAATTTGGCACTTCAAGCGAATCTTCCCAATCGGGTAGCTCCTGACCGAATTGAAACCGCTGATGGCGGTGCTTGTTGGCGTCAGACGATGCATAGGAATACGGAGATGATGTAACAGATCCTTCGGGATGATGCTTATAGAAGAACCAGGATCAATGTGCATCTGATCCACCTTTACGTCACCGATGTATCCAGTGTAGTATAACGGATGATCGTGCAGATTGGTTTTAATAAGCATATCCTGCGGCGTAAAGACAACATTGGGCATCGCTCTTGTGCAAGTGCTGTCTTGGAGATTTGCAAGCGGACCCTCTCCCGTGTGGTTGACCTGAGCTAGATATGCGTCGACATTCTGGAGTGCATCGTTCAAAGCCGTGCAAACATCCTTGGAGAGTCTCAAGAGCTCGTATAATGACAATTTGGCCGGTGTGTTGGCCAATTGTGCCAAGATGTCAAAGTTGTAGGGCCTTCCTAGCCCATGAGATGCCTCTTTTCGGAGGGATTTGTCAAAGTGAGTCTCCTTCGGCCTAGGCTCGTCGGTCATCGGAGGTTGAGAAGGTTCCGGAGCATCAGCAGTAGCCGGCTAATGTTCTTCAGTCGAGTTATTTGGTGTAGGTTGGGCTTGAGCACCAGACCGAGTGACGACATCTGTGGCTTCTTCGACATCTGTCGAAATTGTACGACAGGATCGGACCTTTCTACTCTCTTTCTTGCCAATGGGGAGTGGTGCGAACTGAGTCACTTCAGGTACCAAGTCTGGATGGACCTACATGACCTCCCCTCGTGACGTGGTATAGGGTACCAGACCAGTAGCCTGATCTCGAGGAGGTAAAAGATTAGCAATCTCCATTGTCACCCGAGGGATGGGTACCACGCCGTCTTAAGTCTCTGTCGGAGGGAAGCTACCAAACTGTACGGACACCATGTTGGCTGCCACGGTTACCTCCTTGAAATCAATGGCCAGAGCCTTCGAATCGATGAGATGTTGGATGTATCGCTTCAGTTGGTAGCAGTCGTGTGTAGCATGGTGGACGTAGCGGTGGTAATGGCAGTACTTTAGGCTCTCCATTTCTGCCGGCCGAGGTTCCCGTCTTGGTGGAGGGACCTAAATTCTATCTCCTTGTATGAGCATGTCCAAGATGGGCTTGACATGGCCGTCTACGAAGGAGTAGGTCATTTGCGGCCATTACTTGTCTGCCGATTTTGACTCAGGTTTCTGGGCTGTGTCGGCCACCATAGCCTGCTTGTCCTTGTTGTCCTGATTGGTGGAGGAGTTACCACTATTGTTGTTGTTGGTATTAGGGCGCTTGCCCTTGTCCTCTCCCTCCGAGACGTGCGATCCTAGTTGGCGAGCCTTCTTCAACCTATCTTCGGCGCTAGTGGCACTGATGATGAACGTCTTCCAGTCCTTGAATTGACTTTCACCCATCCAGAGGCTGATTATTACGAGCAGTCACTTTTGGCAAATTTTAATCAAGGAGGAATCTGGATTACCCGACGGCAACTTCATTGCGGTTTGGCAAAATCGCTCAATATAGTTCCTTGTCAGCTCTTTCTCCCCTTAAACGACGTCCATGAGGGTGGACATTGTGACGTCCTGTCCTACTTCGTAGAATCTCTCCAAGAACATGCGCTTAAAGCTGGCGAAGGAGTGGATGCAGTTGTCTGGCAGGTTGCGGTACCAGTCGAAGGTGACCCCTTCCAATGCCCCGATGAATAATCGTGTAAGGATGGCATCGTCATGGGGCAGATGGTCGGTGGTGACCTCGAAGTAAGTGATGTATCGACTTACGGAGGTCTTGCCATCATAGGGATTGATGTTGAACGGCTTATATCTTCGTGGAAAAGGGACATCCCTCCATGCAGCAGGATATGGTTGCCGTGTTCTAAGGTCTTGAGAGGCTTCTCGAGCGTGAAACATAGCTCGGAGCTCCTGGACCTCTCTTCTCGCTTTCCTGGCCTCATTCGCAGCGGTGGGAGCTGATACTTCGGGAGGATTATTGCCCGGGTTTTGTGCCGCTGAGTTCGAGTCCGTATTGACCGCGGGACCCAAGTTTGTTTGGCCATGCGTCCCTCCTTGCAGAGTAGGAAGAGCTGTCCTACGTCGCAGTATCGGCGGTAGAACGCTGTCCTAGTTCACAACATCTAACAATATATCTCTAAACAGTTATACTCCCCGAATGGGGGTGACATAGCAATAGTAAACTCAATCACAACTAAGGAAGAGATAGCACGATATGAAATAGAACTCAAGGAATAAAATAGATAGAAATAGTCTAAGATAATCCCAACAATATCCAACAGTACAAGGTCTCAGATAAAAGAATATACACAACTCATAACTCCAAATAAAGTCTAACTAAGACATGTCTCAAGACTGCAAAAGTAAGATAAGCCTAACTAGTCTAGTCTAGGCAATCGGGGTGATCTCCTCAGCTAGAGCTGGGTCCTCCTGAGGGTCCAACTCGCAGGTGTCATCTAAGGCTGCCCCGTAGTAAGTGTCCAGGCAAGCCTCCTCCTCGTCCTCTGTAATATTTTCAACAGGTCCAGTCAGGACAGGAGCGAGCACAGTACATCTCAACAATTCATAGCAGGTTAGAAAATATAGACATGCAGTAAAGTAAGATACGGGTACTGAAAGAAATGCAGTATGTAAACAGAGAGAGAACTGTAATAGAAATATCTACTATACATAGGGAACTAGCAGTGACTAGTGAATCAGAGTACAACATGAACATGTAAATGGCCTGGGATGATTCTGATGCTATACTATGGAATGATTCTGATGCTACACTACTGGTGTATTATTCACATGCCATTTATACTCCCCCGTACCCCCAATCAATACACAAGGATCCAGCCAGGTTATGTTATATGATGCTATGTAACAGCCCCCGAAGGGTAGTAGACCCCGAAGGTGATAGACCCCGAAGGTGATAGACCCCGAAGGTGGTAGACCCCGAAGGTGGTAGACCCCGAAGGTGATACATAGTAGTCCCATAAATGGGATAAGGATTCTAGGAAGACTCTACGATCATAAGAGTATATGTCGTAAGTGATCAAAGAACCAATGAAGCATAGTGATACGCCATGTAAGTGAAACGCACAGAACATGTAGTACCCGATGCTCCCTAAGGATAACATTTCAAGAAAGGATCCATATAGTACCAATCCGTGTGACCATCGTGACAGTACAAGTAAAGTAGTCTACTGCAGGAAATAATTCTAAACAGGATATGAAATGATCAGAGAATGTACTCGCCTGTATCTGAGTGTCCAATATGAAAAGTATCGTCCGAGGAGTGGTGTCTGGCTCCTAATCAGAACAGCACAAGTCACAACAAGTCCAGAATAGTAAAATGGAGTCCTACTATGCATTCTACATGATTCTAGGTCAATCTAGGCCAAAGTCAACTCTTGGTCAACTCTGGTCAACCCTAGAAGTCAAACTAGGTCAACCTTGTCTAAACTAGGCTATACTAAGTCTGATAATATTGTACAAGCCCTATCTAGGCTTACCAAGCTATACCAACTACCTAGGCCTATTCCCATCACAAGTGCATACATTGCCTATTATAGTAGTATCCAAGTATACACCATGGCACAAACATAAACTTGCACCCATACAACCCATGGCCCACTATCATGGTATCCCCCCCAATCACCATATGTAACAATCTACATAAAACCATATACATCTATATAGGGACATATACATCACAATGCATATATTAATTTACATATATATAATACATTGTATTACATATGTATACAGTCACATATAGAGGCTGTGTATTAGGTAGGCATATAGGGACATGAGTAAATGTGTGTGTGTGATACATTACAGTGATCAGGAATAAAACAGAGAAGAAGGAGAGAAGTGTGTGCTACATGACATGAGTGAAAGGTGAGGGATAAATCAGTTGCTACTGGACTGTAAGCAGGGAATCACACACAGGAAAAACAATAGGTGCAGTCCATACACAGGTTTTCACTATCAAGAAAACTCAGTTCAATGAATTCACAGGTTAAGAAAAGAAAAGGAAATCAATTCAATGCCCCAACAATCTCAGTTAAGAAGGAAAAGGAAAGAGGAAATCAATTCATTGTCCCCCCTTCCCTTCAATCTCAGTTTTTGAAGAATACCCAAAATAGTTTATTAATCTCAGGTTTCAACATAAATAGACAAAAGGAGAAATCAACTCATGTATTCACCAACAGTTCAGAAATTTCAGTAAGGAAAGGAAGAATTTAATTGTTCAAAACAATATGAAATCTGAACCAAGCTTTAGTCCCCACATTTCCCAACTCCAAATTAAGTTCAACAAGACACCATCAACACAAAATTTGAATCCACAGTTAGCAAATGGGTTCCCAGGTTATCAGAATGAAAAGGAACAATGTGCAGTAGTTTAATGTTTTAGGAAGAAATGAACACAACTAAAAAAACCCAGGTTTCCTGTTGAACCTCCAGTTAAAGGAACATAACATATCCCGTATCCAGGAGGATTCTAACTCAGAAATCAAAGAACTAGGAAAATCAGTTACAGGGAAAGGACAGTAGCCAATTCAGGTGCACAAAACTGGGAATACCATCCCAGTCTCAGGTAATCAGTTCACCACAGTTCAATATAGGAATACTTGGAAAATCTCAGGTTCATTTCTGAACACAACCCAGCCCAACCATTTCGAAATGAATCCAAAAGTCAAAAGCTCATACACCTTACAAAAAGTTTATTTTGAATGTAAAATCTTAACTGGCATGTAGTGTGATATGTAAGGATCAAAATTAGTAGCTGAATTCATAATTTAAAGTATTAAAACAATCACACAATTTAACCCATATCAGGAACACAGTATCAGACATGGTTTTGAGAGTATCAGTGATACTCGAACATCCAAACTCCACACAAATCCTAACTTAATCATGTAAAACAAATCTACATACACTATACCACATATTAGGATCTAATTAATAAGTTAAAACAGGAATTAAACCTATAGGAATCGAAAGAAACATAAAACAAAAACCAGTGCACAGAACACACAGACCCTCTCCCCGTGCACACGAGATTTCGTGTCCGACACGACACCAACTGACACGAGGCTTGGAGAGTGTCACGACAGACACTGCCTCTTGCTCAGTGTCAAATATTACGTGCTCTCGTGTCCTGTGCAGCCCGCACGAGCACGCTGGTAGCAGGGGAGCTACAGTGCTCGTGCGCGCGCCACGAACCCGCGTGTGCACGTGTCGACCACGACTCGACACGACACAGGAATCACAAAATGACACTCGAATCCTCTAAGCAAACCCTAGGACTAGATTCCTATTCAAATACTTCCCTGAAAACTGAACGAAGTGTCCTTTGGGACATTTCGTCGAACACCCTATCAACCCACTGATACGTGTCCGATACGGACACGAAACGAATTCAAAATCTAGGGTTAGCCTATCCTACAGTTAGGGTAGGGCTAGGGCCTTCCTAAAATGGTTTTAAACAGGATTCAAATGGAGTATAAGAAGTTATACCTATTGGTGAACAAGCCTTCACAAAAACTCAATGGAGAGATTCCTCATGCCACCCAAACTCTCACAAATTGATGTTTCCCTGCACACAACCAATACCAACAGCAAGAGTATTGATTTTAGGTCCTAATGAAATTGGTTTGGAGAAGAAAGGATTTAAATTAGATTTTTAATGAATTTTGGAAGATGGAACTCACCTCTTTCCTTAGAACTTTTGGATAAACTCTAAAAGAGGCTAGCCCTAAAATCTAGGAGGGATTATATGGGGGGGCTGCATAGTGGCCGGCCAAGGCTAGGGCTAGGATTAGGTTGGCTAGCTTAGGTTGAGTCTTCTAAGGTTTAAGTCATAATCATGGCTTATGACTTCACAAGTCATAACTTAACCAATCTAATCCCAAATTACCCCAAACTAATTCTAATGAACTAGAAATCACTAACTTAGGTCATACTAGGGTTTCTTAACCTAACCAAGTTGTTCTGACCTAGGTTAGCCTATAGGGCAGTCTCCTAGTCAATACACCAGACAACATCTAAAACTAGCACCAAACCATTATACTAAAAATCACATTAATTAGAATTAATAATAATAAACCCCAAATAAATTCCAAAATTTTGAAAATGACTAAAATACCCTTAAGCAAGAAAAGTGGCAGTGACAAATCTACCCTCCTTAAAAGGATTTCGTCCTCGAAATTGAAAGGCGAAATGCAACTGATGAGAAGGATAGAAAGTATACCTCAAGGTCCAAAAAGATAAGGGTACCGCTCGCGCATCCCATCCTCCCGCTCCCAGGTAGACTCTCCTGGAGAATGATGCCTCCATGCGACGCGTACCAAGGGTATCACCTGGTTCCTCAGAACCTTCTCCCGTCGATCCAGAATCTCCACTGGCTGCTCTGGATAGCTGAGAGAAGGACCCACCTCAATCTCCGAATGATCGAGCACATGGCTAGGGTCAGCCACGTACCGTCTCAACTGTGATACATGGAATACGTTGTGGACCCCCATAAGTACAGGCGGCAAGTCTAGCCTGTAAGCCATGTCACCGACTCTCCCGCTGATAACGAAAGGGCCGATGAAGCGCGGGCTAAGCTTCCCGCCTCCACCAAAACGTATCGTACCACGAGTCGAAGATATCCTCAAGAAAACCTGGTCTTCGACCTAATCACAAGTAAGGTCTCAATTAATTATAATAAACAAATAAGATCAAAAATCACAAACAAACAACCTAAATCTAATCCTACTCTAATCGGTACCTCAAACTCCAAGGGCCTCCGGTGGCTATCGGCCCAGTGCCGATGTCTGTCCTGCGCCATGCGAAGTCTGTCCCTGATGAGCTTCACCTTCTCGGCCGCATCCACAATCATCTCTAGCCCCAGCAAAGCTCGCTCACCAACATCATCCCAGGATAAGGGTGTACGGCACCTACGCCCGTTCAGAGCCTCGAAAGGTGACATCTCAATGCTGGCCTGGAAACTATTATTATAGGCAAACTCCACCAAATGAAGATGATCCTCCCAGGAACCTCCAAAGTCCAGGAAGCACGTCCGCAGCATATACTCAAGGGTCTGAATAGTCCGCTCTGACTGTTCGTCCGTCTGAGGGTGGTATGCAGTACTAAACTTGAGCTGAGTGCCCAAGCTGGTCTGCAGACTCCTCCAGAAATGGGAAGTGAAACGGCTATCCCGATCTGAGACGATGCTGACTGGAACTCCGTGGATCCTGACTATCTGCCGCATATAGAACTCCGTCAGCCTCTCTGTAGACGTACCCACCTTGAATGGCAAGAAGTGGACCGATTTGGTCAACCTGTCTACGATGACCCAAATCGCGTCTTTTCCTCCTGGAGTACGTGGTAATCCTGAAACGAAGTCCATAGTGATATGCTCCTATTTCCACTCGGGAATGGGCAGCGACTGCAACAATCCATCGGGCCTCTGTCTCTCTGTCTTGACCTGCTGACAGACCAAGCACCTAGCTACGAAGTGGGACACCTTCCGCTTCATTCCTGACCACCAAACATGCTCCCGCAGATCTCGGTACATCTTGTTGGCACCCGGGTGTATAGAGTACTGAGATCTGTGGGCCTCCTGCATAACCTGCTCTCTGAGCTCCCCACTAGGCACACATAACCTGGCACCGTGCCTCAGGGCACCATCCTCTGCAAGTGAAAACTCAGCATCCCCCACTCCTATACTGATCTGCTCTCTGATACTCTGCAGGGCCACATCCTCGAACTGGGCCGCCTTGATCCTGTCTATCAAGTTCGACTGAATCTGCATCCCCCATAGCTGCATCTGCACTTCCGGCACGATCACTTCAATCCCAAGGCTCTCCAAGTCGGCAAGCAAATGCCAATCCATGGTCAAACACATGGTTGTCAGATACCTACTCAAGGCATCGGCAACCACGTTGGCCTTCCCTGGATGATACTACAGTGCAATGTCGAAGTCCTTCATCAACTCCAACCATCTGTGCTGTCTCATGTTCAACTCCTTCTGAGTGAACACATACTTAAGGCTCTTATGATCTATGAAGATCTCTACCCTATCACCATACAGATAATGCTTCCACAGCTTCAATACAAAAATTACTGCTGCCAGCTCCAGGTCGTGGGTAGGGTAGTTCTTCTCATAGGGACGTAACTGCCTGAAAGCATAGGAAATCACCTTCCCGTGCTGCTGTAACACACAACCCAGCCCCTTCCCTGAAGCATCACTATAAATAGTGAATCCACCTGATCCTGAAGGCAACGTCAGAATCGGAGCTGTCGTCGGCCGCTTCTTCAACTCATCAAAAGCTGCCTGACACTCCTCTGACCAAACATACTCAGCATCCTTCCGGGTCAACCGTGTCAACGGCTCTGCAACCCGGGAAAAATCCTGCACGAATCTCCGATAGTATCCTGCCAGCCCCAGGAAACTCCTGATCTCTGCAACTGAAGTCGGCGCTTTCCATGCCTCAACTGCTACAATCTTCTTGGGGTCAACTGAGATACCATCTCCAGTCACCACATGCCCCAAGAAGTCCACCCGGTCTAGAAAGAACTCACATTTGGAGAGCTTTCCGTAAAGCTGCTCCTTCCTGAGAATCTCCAGCACTATCCTCAAATGCTCCTCGTGTTCCTCCTCAGTCTTGGAATATATCAAGATATCGTCAATAAATACCACCACAAACTGATCCAGATACTGATGGAACACCTTGTTCATCAGGTTCATAAATACTGCGGGTGCATTGGTTAGCCCAAACGGCATAACCAAAAACTCGAACTGCCCGTACCGCGTCCTGAAAGCGGTCTTGGGAATATCCTCCCCCTTCACCTTCACCTGGTGATATCCCGACCTCAGATCAATCTTGGAAAATACCCGAGCTTCGCTCAACTGGTCAAATAGATCGTCGATCCGCGGCAGTGGGTATTTGTTCTTGATCGTGAGGTTGTTGAGTGCCCTATAGTCAATACACATGCGTACTGACCCATCCTTCTTCGGCACGAACAACACTGGTACACCCTATGGCGACGAACTCGAGCGGATGAAGCCCTTGTCCTATAGCTCATCCACTTGCTTCTTCAGCTCCACCAGCTCGCTGTTGTTCATCCGATAGACATGCTGAGAGATGGGTTCCGCTCTTGGAACCAAGTCTATCGAGAACTCAATGTCCCTGTCTGGTGGCAGTCCCGGCAACTCCTTCGGGAAAACATCCATATACTCTGCTATCAAGGGGTGTGGAATCGTCTGCTCCTCGACCGAGACTCCACAGAAGACTCCGCTGCTCTGTTCTGCCTGACGTCTGGAGTACTCGAACTCTGGCTCCCCCGGCGCTCTGAAGAGAACTCTACCCCCTCTGCAATCAATGCTGGCGTTATGCCTGCTCAACCAATCCATGCCTAGTACTATATCGTAGTTCGGCAGTGGCATTACGAGCAGGCTCACCGCCAGCTCACGGCCTCCCAAAACTACTCTCCGACCCTTACAAACATCACTTACGAGGATAATAGCACCCCCGGTCGTGATCTTGTAAGTCCTAGGCAACGATTCAGCTATAATACTGTGTCTAATCGCAAAAGATACTGATATGAAGCTATACGATGCACCAGAATCAAATAATGCAAATGCTGGACTGGAGTCGAGAAGAATTGCACCTGCAATCAGCTCTCCCGTCAACTCCGCATCTCCAGCTGCCATGGCGAAAGCTCACCCCTGGTGGCCACCCCTGGCCTGCTGCTGGTGCTGGACGAACCTCTGCTGCTGCGTCGGCAGGGCTGGTCCCCTCTGCTGGCCCACTGGAGCTCTGGCTCCACCTCCCGGAGCTGCTCGTCCCATACGGTACTCCCTCATCTGGTGATCTGCTGAGCCACACACTAGACACAGGCCTAGCCTCTTTCTGCACTCACTGGCAACATGCCCAGACCTCCTACAGTATCTACAAGTGGTAACCTGCCTCTGGCCCTGCTGCTGTTGCCTCGGCTGCTGCTGGTGCTGAGCTGGCCTCTGCTGGATCGGCTGAGACTGGAACTGCCTCGGCTGCTAAAACTGAAAGTGGGGCCTCTTGGCCTGGCCCCCGCTGCTGCTGCCTCCAACTGGGTCTCTCCCCCTCTTGAGCCTAAGCTCAAGGTCATCCTCTGCTAGCAAGGATCCCGTCAAGATCTCCTCAAACGTAGCATCTCTGTTCCCCTTGGTCAGGGTATCAACCCCAGTTTTTCAAATTTTTTCTTTATTTGGTCATTAGTGATTAAATTAGCTTTAAATTATTTTATTATAATTATTAGGAATTTTCTAGAATTTTTAAATAATTTTAAATGATTTTAAATAGGTTTTAAATACTTAAAATATCACTTTGCAATTTATTTGATTATTTTTAAATATGTTTGCAAATTAATATTTGCATAAACTAACTGCGGGAGGGCTTTTGCAATTAATATTTGCATAACCCAATGGAAAGGACCTATAGGAAATTTCCTAAGTTCTAGGGACCTAACCCTAATTATCCTTCGTTCCCACTGTGCGTCCCATCCCCGACGACCCGGCCGACCACGTCGAGCCCCGCGTTTTCCGGCAACCCCACCGCCTCAAAGTCCTATAAATAGGACCCCTGGCCGACCTTCATCACCACACCGACCATCGATCACCACCCCAACCGCCGTAGCCGCCATTCTTCCTCGATTTCCATCACCGGAAACCTAACTCCGGCGAAGCCTAGCCCGACGCCTACAGATCCTGTCGCCGTGAACCACCACCACCATTACATCCACCTCATCGAGCCGCGTCCAGCGCCACCGAAGCACCTCGACCACGACGCCGGAACCGGCCAATCGCCACCCCGACTCCCACTGCAACGAACGGACACGAAGGTAACAGTGACTGTTTCGTGTCGTACGTATCCAATACTTACGTATGTTGTTCGTCAGGACACGACGACCCCAGCCCCGTACTCGGACACGCGTAGATCGTGTCGTGCGTGTCATGCAGTGCATGGATACGTCGACACGGTGTCAGATCTCATTTCTCGTGTCCTGGACTGTATGGACACGAGACTAACTGTTACAATTAGTTTAACGGGTTTGGTTTTGTGCTAACGGGTTTAAAACCCATTAACTTAAAATCTGACTTATAATTAACCCGACCCCTAACCTAACACGCGAACCGAACCCGACCCACTGGCCAGCCCGAGCTCATTAAGCTCACCCCTGGCTTAGCCAGGAGGCCGAGTTCGAGCCCCCCTGCTGTTTATTTCTTTTCCTTTTCCTTTTCCTTTTTCTTTTTTTTTTTCTTTTTCTTTTCTTTTTTTCTGTTTATAAATTTATATATAATATATATATATAGATATATATATATATATATATATATATATATATTGCCTATATATATATATGTCCTCTTCTACAAAATATTAGTTAGCATTATTATTATTATTGTGTATATCTTGTATATATATATAGTGTATATATATCCCTATATATATACTTTTCCTATATATTGTATATATATATATATTATTCCTTTAAATATATGTATTTCCTTATGAATATATATATATTGTATAAGTACATATAATTGTACATAACTAGCCTCCATAAAAATATGTAAAATTACCTACTTACTATATTTTTCATGTTTGCATCTTCTATGTGTATTTTTCCTGAATAAAATAGTATTATATTTCCTGCTCTTTTTATACATTGTATTTTTGTACATTTAATTAACTGCAACCATTTTGGTGTCCAAGCCTAGCATGGGTTTTTGGGACCAAATGTGTTTTCACACATTCAAGGCCTGCACAAGTCATATTGGACTTGAATCATGGTCTTGGGTCCTGTATTTGAACCTTGGTTCATTTATATACATGGACAAATATACAAATAATTAATTATTTAATTTCAGAATTATGTAACTTGCTGTTTTTGGATTTTTATAAATATTTAGCTTGCTGTAAAAATTCTGGAAAAATAGTATTTAGATTCTCTGTTAATTTAGACAATTTAATATAATTTTTATAGCATTTTGTTGACAGTTTTGCCCCTGTTTAGCCATATCAAACCAGAACTCATTTTCTATATATTTATGAAAACTGATTTTTATAAAATACTTCTGTTGGGTAATAAATCCCAGAAAAATTATAATAAATTTCTATAATTAACAAGGTTTCTGTCAGTATATTATTTTGCATTTATTGGAGATTTCTAGTATTTTCTAAAATTGTTAGAACACAGTGCACAGAATGTTTATTTACCAATAATTATGACTAAGTCATGACTTGTGATTTTTGTGTATTTCTAGTATTTGGATTGCTAACCAGCCTTAATATGGGAGACCCATGTGTTAGTTTAGATGCCAAATCACTTCACTTTGAACCCCTAGGCTAAGTTCACCTAGCCAATGTCCAATTTGGCCTTCTCACATCACTAGTGTATTTATATTGTCTTGTAACTTAGAGTCTGAGTATATATGTTTTCAGTGCCAGGACACTCTACATCTTAGCTTTATTGTCATTGCATTGCTTTGCTCCAGGCAAGTACATCTACAAACTCATTTACTGTCTTTTAATGTTAAGTACATGTGACAACCTTGTGAATTACCATTAATCTAGTTGTAAGTCTTTTGTTAATTGTACATGTTAAAACACTGTTATTTGATAAAAGAATGTTAATCAACCCATGTGAATGCTGATCCTTGGAGTAGCAAGTCAAATCATAACACGTTTCATACTATTGCCAGTTCCCACCATGCTTTACACTATTTCCCGTATCTTTTACATGATGATTACTGGGTTATGAGAGAGTTGATAGTATAGTTACTGGACTCGTGGAATGTACTCACTTACATTGCAGTATGCTAATTGTGTAGTTTCTGAACTTGTGGAATGTACTCCCGTACATTGCAGTAAACTAGCAGTGCGGTTTCTGGACTTGTGGAATGTACTTACGTACATTGCAGTAAACTAAGAATATAGTTTCTGGACTTGTGGAATGTACATACATACATTACAGTAAACTAGCATAGCACATATTGACCGATCTCATACCTGCTCCAGTTTTAATACATAATGTACAATATGCCACAATTGACAAGAGTGTCTTAAAATGATAATCAAGATATACCATAATTTTCTGCTTTATATGATTTACCATGATTCCAGTATGTCTATTTTTTCAGTCTTATCATACCATGTTCCTGTTGTACATCTCTTGCATTATACATTCAGTACTTTAGTAGTAGAGGTTGTACTTGCTCCCGTCCTGACAGGATAACGTTGTAGGTATTTTGACCGAGGAAGAAATGCTTTGTGACCCGTACTATGGAGCTCCAGTTGAGGATATTCCTGCAGGGAATCCTGCTTAGCTGCTTAGTTTGACTTAGTGTTGGGTTATTATCACAGACGCTATTTTGTACCTTTAAACTGTACCTTGTCTCCAGTACTACTTTTGGTTGTGTACTATTTATAACAAACTTAGTAGTTTTTCATCTATCTATATAGAAGCTGTGTTGTGATCATTCTTAAACTATCTTAATTATTAGCACATTTATCATTATTACCTGACTGTCTAGAACAGCTTACTACGCTCTAATCAAGCGTAGGCTGGACATGGCTCGGCCCGGCCCAACAATTTGGGAATCGGGTCGTGACATGTTTTTAGTGGTGGCCCACGCAGGTCCTGACTAAAGTTGTTTGGTTACGTTACTGTACCAAACACGCCTGCAGAAATTAAGGATAACTAGACAACACTAGGAACAACATCTAGAACACCTAGAGGAATTTTAGGATTGCAACATAGGAAAACTCATCACAGCGTAGGACCGGTAGTGTAACTAAATTGTTTGCTTATGACTGCTTGCTTTATTCTTATAATTCCTTTGCCTTTTATAAATAGATGGACCCTACACACTCTTTCCATTCCGCCACCTCAGGTGACGGTACACCTTCATCACCTCCCCCTACCACCCGGATAGGTCCATTAGACTTTGCACCTCCACCACCTCCTACCCCGCAGACCCAGATGCCTCCACCCCCACCTCCTATCATGCCTCCCCAGACTATTGTTTCCCTTGACGGAACCCAATTACTGGCTTTGATCTAGGGGCTCCTGAATACTCAGCATACCCCCGTCTCGCAACCTATAGAACATCAATTGAGGCTAGGTAGTATCAAGAGTTTTATGAACCTAAATCCGAAGGAGTTTCTTGGGACGGAAGGCATAGTTGTAGCTGATGACTGGTTAGATTCCGTAGAGAGGAAGCTCATAGGGGCTAGATTACCTGACGACCTTTGGGTCGAGGCGGCAGGATTTTTGTTAGCAAACCTGGCAGGAGTCTGGTTCAGAAATGAGACGATGTTCATTGGCGGCAGAGGAAACTGGGAGCAATTCAAGATCCAGTTCAAGAGGAAGTTCTTCTCCACCACCGCTAGAGTTGCCATGGGATTGCAATTCCAGAACCTGCAACAGGGGAGCCGTACAGTCGATGAGTACGCAGGTGAGTTTAGCAGACTCAGTCGTTTTGCCCCGAGCTTAGTAGCCGACCCGGAGGAGATGGCTCGCAGATTCTGCCATGGTCTTGTCCCGGACATTAGCATCTTACTAGTGGCCAACGGGATCACAGACTACTACCAGCTACTGGAGAGAGCCCGAGGTATCGAGGAGCGTCTTTTGTCTTGCAAGAGGCCAGCTACCACACATCATGACGGGCCGTCCAAGCGCCAGACTTTCCAGCAGAGGACGACTACCCAGCACCAGCAGGCCTATTCTCCACCAGCTCATCCTCAGCATCAGTTATCATTTACCCGAGATCCGGGGCAACAGCAGCAGAAGTGGGTCTCTTGTGCCTTCTGCAAAAAGCCAGGACACGATGTCTCCATCTGTAGGAAGAAATTGAGCCAGTGTCTTGCTTGCGGGTCTTCCACCCATATGATTCGGGAGTGCCCGAAGGCGAAGCCATTTACCAGAGGACCTTCAGGGAGAGCATACCCTTTAGCCATCCAGGCAGCAGTACCAGTGCAGAGCCAGAGCCAGAATACTTGACAGACGGTGCCACAGGTTGGATTTATTTGCATATGACTGTTTGATTCAAGTGCCTCATTAAGTTACCTATCACTAGACTCATGCCAAACCATCATTTAGTAACTGCACCCATGAGACCAAGCCATTGACCAGTAGACCTATTTCATAGACGTTCCATCATTAGGAGATAGCCTTAGTCATCGCTGTAATTATTTTTAAAAATGTTAGTTGCCTCGCGTGTCTTCAGTTCTTGTAAATTTCGAGGACGAAATTTTTCAAGGAGGGAAGACTTGTCAACCCCAGTTTTTCAAAATTTTTGTTTATTTGGTCATTAGTGATTAAATTAGCTTTAAAATGTTTTATTATAATTATTAGGAATTTTCTAGAATTTTTAAATAATTTTAAATGATTTTAAATAGGTTTTAAATACTTAAAATATCACTTTGCAATTTATTTGATTGTTTTTAAATATGTTTGCAAATTAATATTTGCATAAACTAACTGCGGGAGGGCTTTTGCAATTAATATTTGCATAACCCAATAGAAAGGACCTATAGGAAATTTCCTAAGTTCTAGGGACCTAACCCTAATTATCCTTCGTTCCCACTGTGCGTCCCATCCCCGACGACCCGGCCGACCACGTCGAGCCCCGCGTTTTCCGGCAACCCCACCGCCTCAAAGTCCTATAAATAGGACCCCTGGCCGACCTTCATCACCACACCGACCATCGATCACCACCCCAACCGCCGTAGCCGCCGTTCTTCCTCGATTTCCATCACCGGAAACCTAACTCCGGCGAAGCCTAGCCCGACGCCTACAGATCCTGTCGCCGTGAACCACCACCACCATCACATCCACCTCGTCGAGCCGCGTCCAGCGCCACCGAAGCGCCTCGACCACGACGCCGGAACCGGCCAATCGCCACCCCGACTCCCACTGCAACGAACGGACACGAAGGTAACAGTGACTGTTTCGTGTCGTGCGTATCCAATACTTACGTATGTTGTTCGCCAGGACACGACGACCCCAGCCCCGTACTCGGACACGCGTAGATCGTGTCGTGCGTGTCATGCAGTACATGGACACGTCGACACGGTGTCAGATCTCATTTCTCGTGTCCTGGACTGTATGGACACGAGACTAACTGTTACAATTAGTTTAACGGGTTTGGTTTTGTGCTAACGGGTTTAAAACCCATTAACTTAAAATCTGACTTATAATTAACCCGACCCCTAACCTAACACGCGAACCGAACCCGACCCACTGGCCAGCCCGAGCTCATTAAGCTCACCCCTGCCTTAGCCAGGAGGCCGAGTTCGAGCCCCCCCCCCTGCTGTTTATTTCTTTTCCTTTTCCTTTTTCTTTTCTTTTTCCTTTTTCTTTTCTTTTTTTCTGTTTATATATTTATATATAATATATATATATATAGATATATATATATATATATATATATATATAGATATATATATATATATATATATATATATATATATATATATATATATATATATATATATATATATGTCCTCTTCTATAAAATATTAGTTAGCATTATTATTATTATTGTGTATATCTTGTATATATATATAGTGTATATATATCCCTATATATATACTTTTCCTATATATTGTATATATATATATATTATTCCTTTAAATATATGTATTTCTTTATGAATATATATATATATATATTGTATAAGTACATAAAATTGTACATAACTAGCCTCCATAAAAATATGTAAAATTACCTACTTACTATATTTTCATGTTTGCATCTTCTATGTGTATTTTTCCTGAATAAAATAGTATTATATTTCATGCTCTTTTTATACACTATATTTTTGTATATTTAATTAACTGCAACCATTTTGGTGTCCAAGCCTAGCATGGGTTTTTGGGACCAAATATGTTTTCACACATTCAAGGCCTGCACAAGTCATATTGGACTTGAATCATGGTCTTGGGTCCTGTATTTGAACCTTGGTTCATTTATATACATGGACAAAATATACAGATAATTAATTATTTAATTTCAGAATTATGTAACTTGCTGTTTTTGGATTTTTATAAATATTTAGCTTGCTGTAAAAATTCTGGAAAAATAGTATTTAGATTCTTTGTTAATTTAGACAATTTAATATAATTTTTATAGCATTTTGTTGACAGTTTTGCCCCTGTTTAGCCATATCAAACCAGAACTCATTTTCTATATATTTATGAAAACTGATTTTTATAAAATACTTCTGTTGGGTAATAAATCCCAGAAAAATTATAATAAATTTCTATAATTAACAAGGTTTCTGTCAGTATATTATTTTGCATTTATTGGAGATTTCTAGTATTTTCAAAAATTGTTAGAACACAGTGCACAGAATGTTTATTTACCAATAATTATGACTAAGTCATGACTTGTGATTTTTGTGTATTTCTAGTATTTGGATTGCTAACCAGCCTTAATATGGGAGACCCATGTGTTAGTTTAGATGCCAAATCACTTCACTTTGAACCTCTAGGCTAAGTTCACCTAGCCAATGTCCAATTTGGCCTTCTCACATCACTAGTGTATTTATATTGTCTTGTAACTTAGAGTCTGAGTATATATATGTTTTCAGTGCCAGGACACTCTACATCTTAGCTTTATTGTCATTGCATTGCTTTGCTCCAGGCAAGTACATCTACAAACTCATTTACTGTCTTTTAATGTTAAGTACATGTGACAACCTTGTGAATTACCATTAATCCAGTTGTAAGTCTTTTGTTAATTGTACATGTTAAAACACTGTTATTTGATAAAAGAATGTTAATCAACCCATGTGAATGCTGATCCTTTGAGTAGCAAGTCAAATCATAACACGTTTCATACTATTGCCAGTTTCCACCATGCTTTACACTATTTCTCGTATCTTTTACATGATGATTACTGGGTTATGAGAGAGTTGATAGTATAGTTACTGGACTCGTGGAATGTACTCACTTACATTGCAGTATGCTAATTGTGTAGTTTCTGGACTTGTGGAATGTACTCCCGTACATTGCAGTAAACTAGCAGCACGGTTTCTGGACTTGTGGAATGTACTTACGTACATTGCAGTAAACTAAGAATGTAGTTTCTGGACTTGTGGAATGTACATACGTACATTGCAGTAAACTAGCATAGCACCTATTGACCGATCTCATACCTGCTCCAGTTTTAATACATAATGTACAATATGCCACAATTGACAAGAGTGTCTTAAAATGATAATCAAGATATACCATGATTTTCCGCTTTATATGATTTACCATGATTCCAGTATGTCTATTTTTTCAGTCTTATCATACCATGTTCCTGTTGTACATCTCTTGCATTATACATTCAGTACTTTAGTAGTAGAGGTTGTACTTGCTCCCGTCCTGACAGGATAACGTTGTAGGTATTTTGACCGAGGAAGAAATGCTTTGTGACCCGTACTATGGAGCTCCAGTTGAGGATATTCCTGCAGGGAATCCTGCTTAGCTGCTTAGTTTGACTTAGTGTTGGGTTATTATCACAGACGCTGTTTTGTACCTTTAAACTGGACCTTGTCTCCAGTACTACTTTTGGTTGTGTACTATTTATAACAAACTTAGTGGTTTTTCATCTATCTATATAGAAGCTGTGTTGTGATCATTCTTAAACTATCTTAATTATTAGCACATTTATCATTATTACCTGACTGTCTAGAACAGCTTACTACGCTCTAATCAAGCGTAGGCTGGACATGGCTTGGCCCGGCCCAACAATTTGGGAATCGGGTCGTGACACAGGGACTTGACCTCCTTGACCAGACCCTTCCGGAACCTCTGGGCCTTCGCCGTCTCGCTCAACCCCCCAACAAACCTGCCGAGACGGCCAAACTCTCCCGTATACTCCTCTACTGAGAGGCTCCCCTGGACCAAGCTCTCAAACTGCGTCTCCAAGGCTCTGACTGCTGAATCTGGGAAGAATTTCTTCTTGAAGAAGCCCCTGAACTGTTCCCAAGTCTGTCCTGGTACCCCCATCCTGGGGTCTGACTGATACCAGGTGCGAGCAAGATCTTGCATCCGGCTAGCTGCAGCCTCGATCAGAAGGTCTGCTGGTATCCTGGCCAAGCGGAAGATCTCCTCCATATGCTCGATCCACTCGTCGGCATATAAGATCCCCACTGTCCCCAGAAAGTCTCTGGGGCTCATCTTCTGAAACTGCTCGATCCCCGGTGTCCTCGGCTGTTGCACCACTGCTCGAGCTGCGGCTGTCGTGACGGCCAACTCCATGCCTCTGTCCTGTCGAGCCTGCTGTCGGTCCATGAACTACTGGAAATATGCAAACATCTGAGCTGCGTCCACATATCCTGGAGGCGGTGGCGGCTAGAAAGGATCCTCTGGAATGACCGGGTCCTGCCTCCCAGTCGGTGGATGCATACCCCCTGCTGCGGCTGCCGAGGTCTCAACACGAGCTGAGGTGGCAGGAGCTGCAGTCCCCTGGCCTCGCCGTGCTGGCTGAGAGGTAGCAGTCCCCTCTATAGCATCCTCATGGACGGCACGCTGCGATCGAGTCTCTACCATCCTGAAGATAGACAAACAAGAGTATCAATTTCTGAGAAAAAAGCAAAATAACAAAGGCGGACAATTTTAATTCAAAGGATCAGCTGACAAAGGATTTAAATGGCAATAAAAGAAATTTTCCTAAGGTGATTGAGTATCTTAAAATTAATGTCCTATATCCTATAGCAGGCTGCAGTGATACTCTAGTTCGAGTACCACTACACTTCTAGTCTAGACCTGCATGGGCCACCACTAAAAACGTGTCACGACCCGCACCCTAGAGTAAGGGAACGAGACGTGGGTACGTCCAGCCTATGCCGCAGTGTCGGCGGTAGAACGCTATCCTAGGTCACAACATCTAACAATATATCTCTAAACAGTTATACTCCCCGAATGGGGGTGACATAGCAATAGTAAACTCAATCACAACTAAGAAAGAGATGCACGATATGAAATAGAACTCAAGGAATAAAATAGATAGAAATAGTCTAAGATAATCCCAGCAATATCCAACAGTACAAGGTCTCAGATAAAAGAATATACACAACTCATAACTCCAAATAAAGTCTAACTAAGACATGTCTCAAGATTGCAAAAGTAAGATAAGCCTAACTAGTCTAGTCTAGGCAATCGTGGTGATCTACTCAGCTAGAGCTGGGTCCTCCTGAGGGTCCAGCTCGCAGGTGTCATCTAAGGCTGCCCCGTAGTAAGTGTCCAGGCAAGCCTCCTCCTCGTCCTCTGTAATATTTTCAACAGGTCCAGTCACGACAGGAGCGAGCACAATACATCTCAATAATTCATAGCAGGTCAGAAAATATAGACATGCAGTAAAGTAAGATACGGGTACTGAAAGAAATGCAGTATGTAAACAGAGAGAGAACTATAATAGAAATATCTACTATACATAGGGAACTAGCAGTGACTAGTGAATCAGAGTACAACATGAACATGTAAATGGCCTGGGATGATTCTGATGCTACACTATGGAATAATTCTGATGCTACACTACTGGTGTATTATTCACATGTCTATTTATACTCCCCCGTACCCCCAATCAATACACAAGGATCCAGCCAGGTTATGTTATATGATGCTATGTAACAGCCCCCGAAGGGTAGTAGACCCCGAAGGTGATAGATCCCGAAAGTGGTAGACCTCGAAGGTGATACATAGTAGTCCCATAAATGGGATAAGGATTCTAGGAAGACTCTACGATCATAAGAGTATATGTCGTAAGTGATCAAAGAACCAATGAAGCACAGTGATACGCCATGTAAGTGAAACGCACAGACCATGTAGTACCTGATGCTCCCTAAGGATAACATCTCAAGAAAGGATCCATATAGTACCAATCCGTGTGACCTTCGTGACAGTACAAGTAAAGTAGTCTACTGCAGGAAATAATTCTAAACAGGATATGAAATGATCAGAGAATGTACTCGCCTGTATCTGAGTGTCCAATATGAAAAGTACCGTCCGAGGAGTGGTGTCTGGCTCCTAATCAGAACAGCACAAGTCACAACAAGTCCAGAATAGTAAAATGGAGTCCTACTATGCATTCTACATGATTCTAGGTCAATGTAGGCCAAAGTCAACTCTTGGTCAACTCTGGTTAACTCTGGTCAACCCTAGAAGTCAAACTAGGTCAACCTTGTCTAAACTAGGCTATACTAAGTCTGATAATGATGTACAAGCCCTATCTAGGCTTACCAAGCTATACCAACTACCTAGGACTATTCCCATCACAAGTGCATACATTGCCTATTATAGTAGTATCCAAGTATACACCATGGCACAAACATGAACTTGCACCCATACAACCCATGGCCCACTATCATGGTATCCTCCCCCCCCAATCACCATATGTAACAATCTACATAAAACCATATATATCTATATAGGGACATATACATCACAATGCATATATTAATTTACATATATATAATACATTGTATTAAATATGTATACAGTCACATATAGAGGCTGTGTATTAGGTAGGCATATAGGGACATGAGTAAATGTGTGTGTGTGATACAAAACAGTGATCAGGAATAAAACAGAAAAGAAGGAGAGAAGTGTGTGCTACATGACATGAGTGAAAGGTGAGGGATAAATCAGTTGCTACTGGACTGTAAGCAGGGAATCACACACAGGAAAAACAATAGGGGCAGTCCATACACAGGTTTTTACTATCAAGAAAACTCAGTTCAATGAATTCACAGGTTAAGAAAAGAAAAGGAAATCAATTCAATGCCCCAACAATCTCAGTTAAGAAGGAAAAGGAAAGAGGAAATCAATTCATTGTCCCCCCTTCCCTTCAATCTCAGTTTTTGAAGAATACCCAAAATAGTTTATTAATCTCAGGTTTCAACATAAATAGACAAAAGGAGAAATCAACTCATGTATTCACCAACAGTTCAGAAATTTCAGTAAGGAAAGGAAGAATTTAATTGTTCAAAACAATATGAAATCTGAACCAAGCTTTAGTCCCCACATTTTCCAACTCTAAATTAAGTTCAACAAGACACCATCAACACAAAATTTGAATCCACAATTAGCAAATGGGTTCCCAGGTTATCAAAATGAAAAGGAACAATGTGCAGTAGTTTAAGGTTTTAGGAAGAAATGAACACAACTAAAAAACCCAGGTTTCATGTTGAACCTCCAGTTAAAGGAACATAACATATCCCGTATCCAGGAGGATTCTAACTCAGAAATCAAAGAACTTGGAAAATCAGTTACAGGGAAAGGACAGTAGCCAATTCAAGTGCACAAAACTGGGAATACCATCCCAGTCTCAGGTAATCAGTTCACCATAGTTCAATATAGGAATACTTGGAAAATCTCAGGTTCATTTCTGAACACAACCCAGCCCAACCATTTTGAAATGAATCCAAAAGTCAAAAGCTCATACACCTTACCAAAAGTTCATTTTGAATGTAAAATCTTAACTGGCATATAGTGTGATATGTAAGGATCAAAATTAGTAGCTGAATTCATAATTTAAAGCATTAAAACAATCACACAATTTAACCCATATCAGGAACACAGTATCAGACATGGTTTTGAGAGTATCAGTGATACTCGAACATCCAAACTCCACACAAATCCCAACTTAATCATGTAAAACAAATCTACATACACTATACCACATATTAGAATCTAATTAATAAGTTAAAATAGGAATTAAACCTATAGGAATCGAAAGAAACATAAAACAAAAACCAGTGCACAGAACACACAGACCCTCTCCCCGTGCACACGAGATTTCGTGCCCGACACGACACCAACTGACACGAGGCTTGGGGAGTGTCACGACAGATACTGCCCCTTGCTCAGTGTCAAATATCATGTGCTCTCGTGTCCTGTGCAGCCCGCACGAGCACGCTGGTAGCAGGGGAGCTACAGTGCTCGTGCGCGCGCCACGAACCCGCGTGTGCACGTGTCGACCACGACTCGACACGACACAAGAATCACAAAACGACACTCGAATCCTCTAAGCAAACCCTAGGACTAGATTCCTATTCAAATACTTCCCTGAAAACTGAACGAAGTGTCCTTTGGGACATTTCGTCGAACACCCTATCAACCTACTGATACGTGTCCGATACGGACACGAAACGAATTCGAAATCTAGGGTTAGCCTATCCTACAGTTAGGGTAGGGGTAGGGCCTTCCTAAAATGGTTTTAAACAGGATTCAAATGGAGTATAAGAAGTTATACCTATTGGTGAACAAGCCTTCACAAAAACTCAATAGAGAGATTCCTCAAGCCACCCAAACTCTCACAAATTGATGTTTCCCTGCACACAACTAATACCAACAGCAAGAGTATTGATTTTAGGTCCTAATGAAATTGATTTAGGGAAGAAAGGATTTAAATTGAATTTTTAATGAATTTTGGAAGATGGAACTCACCTCTTTCCTTAGAACTTTTGGATAAACTCTAAAAGAGGCTAGCCCTAAAATCTAGAAGGGATTATATAGGGGGGGCTGCCTAGTAGCCGGCCAAGGCTAGGGCTAGGATTAGGTTGGCTAGCTTAGGTTGAGTCTTCTAAGGTTTAAGTCATAATCATGGCTTATGACTTCACAAGTCATAACTTAACCAATCTAATCCCAAATTACCCCAAACTAATTCTAATGAACTAGAAATCACTAACTTAGGTCATACTAGGGTTTCTTAACCTAACCAAGATGTTCTGACCTAGGTTAGCCTATAGGGCAGTCTCCTAGTCAACACCAGACAACATCTAAAACTAGCACCAAACCATTATACTAAAAATCACATTAATTAGAATTAATAATAATAAACCCCAAATAAATTCCAAAATTTTGAAAATGACTAAAATACTCTCAAGCTAGAAAAGTGGCAGTGATATACTCACAATACAAACTCGCTCGTACAAAGAAAGCCTAGGGACGAAAACCTAGGTACAGCAATCTAAGTACAATTATTTATTTTTTATTCTGGGGGTGACGATAGAGGCTCGAAAAAGCGACGGCAGCTCTGCCTTACTCCTTAGACGATCGGACACGATCTTGGCTCTGGGAAAGAAATGGTCTGTGTCTGGCTCTGCACGTATCTGTCTGTGCTCTCCTTTTTTTGTGTATATGCTCCTCTGTGTGCCTCTCTCTATATGCGTCTGTCTCCGTCGCTCCGTCCATTTGCAAAGGAATAGCACCTTGCTATTTATAGGAGTAGGGGTGATCATTAGGGTTTACAATGATTACCTATTTTGAAAAGTCGACGGCTTAAGAGTTATCAATTTGGATCGTTCATCTTGAATATAATAAATTTGAGCAATTAATGTGATTGCATCAAATCTCCGTAGGCAATAAATGTTGATTGCCATGAATATTCGTGATTTGTGATAGCCTGCCACGTGTCCAATTTGCTTGATTTGACTTGATATGGGTAATTATGACGATCGTAACAAATCTAATTTTGTTAGGATTTGTTAGCATCCATAATTTCAGGAAAGATAAGACTGCCACGTGTCTCAATTGTCGCGAAGAGCGCCACGTGTCTCAACTGGACCGTCCTAGTAGAGCCGCATATAGGTGGTCCTCTTAGCCGCATAAAGCATACAGCCGCATAAGGATGGGCAGCCGCATGGGGATGGACAGCCGCATGGGGATAGGCAGCCGCATGCAGATGGGCAGCCGCATGGGGATAGACAGCCTCGTACAGATATGCAGCCACATGAAGGATATAGCCGTATGAAGTGGAGGGCCGTATGAAGTGGACGGCCGCATGAAGTGGGCGGCCGCATAAATGCAGCAGCCGCATGAAGTGACCTCGGGACTTGGTGGATCTTTCCAAATATAAGAAGATCTTCTCCTCTTCCCTAGGAATACGCCATCATGTCAGAGTCATTATTACGTCTTTATGTCAGAGCTGTCATAGCTGTCATTTGTCATAGCAGCCGTCAGCGCATTAAATATAGCAAAATATAGAGAAGAACTGTTGAAGGCCACGTGGCTTCTTTCTGGGCCGCATAGAACTATCCGAGCCGTATGGATCCTTGAGCCGCATGGACTCCTGAGCCGTATGGACTTCTGAGCCGCATGGGGATCCTGAGCCGTATGGACTCCTGAGCCGCATAGACTTCTGAGCCGTATGGGGATCTTTCTGTCGGAGCTGCATAGGCCTTTCTTTATTCTTTTTCATGCTTCTACAGTTACGTCTGCATGAAAAGAACTATCATGCCAACAACTTAGAGTTAGCGGCAGTTATCTTTATTCTGAAGTTGTGGGAACACTATCTATACGGAGAGCGAGTGGAGATCTTTACAGACCACAAGAGCTTGAAGTATGTGTTTACATAGAAGGAGCTCAATATGAGACAGCGAAGATGGTTGGAGTTGATGAAGGACTTCGATATTTTATTGTGGTATCCTCCAGAGAAGGCCAACATGGTTGTCGATGCCTTGAGTAGGTATCCGACAACCATGTGCTTGATAGTAGACCGCCACTTGCTAGCAGACCTGGAGAGCCCAGGGATCGAGGTGATAGTGCCAGGAGTTGAGATACAGATATAGGGTCTAAAGATTCAATCAGAGTTTATAGAGAGGATCAAGTCGACTCAGTTCGACGATATTGCTTTGTGGTGTATCAGAGAGCAGGTTCGAGCAGAACTGGTGGATGAGTTTGTCATTACGGAGGATGGCACATTGAGGCACGATTTCTGACTGTGTGTGCCCAGTGGAGACCTTCGGGAGCAGGTTATGCAGGAGGTCCACCATTCTCCGTACTCTATGCATCCAGGTGCCAACAAAATGTATAGGGATCTAAGGGAGCATGTATGGTGGTATGGGATAAAACGGGAGGTAGCACGCTTCGTACCCAGATGTTTAGTCTGCAAGCAGGTAAAGGCAGAGAGGCAGAGGCCATGAGGACTGTTATAGCCATTACCCATTCCAGAGTGGAAGTGGGAGCACATCACGATTGACTTTGTTTTAGGATTATCGCGTATACCAGGAGGAAAAGACACGATTTGGGTCATCGTAGACTGGTTGACCAAATCAGCCCACTTCTTACCATTCATATTAGGTTTGTCTATGGAGAGGCTAGCTGAAATGTATGTACGGCAGATTGTCAGACTTCATGGAGTTCCAGTAAGCATTGTCTCGGATCGGGATGGTCACTTTACTTTCCATTTCTGGCGTAGTCTGCAGACTAGTTTGGGTACTCAGCTCAAGTTTAGTACTGCATACCACCCTCAGACAGACGAACAGTCAGAGAGGACTATTCAGACTCTCGAGGACATGCTGCAGACGTGTCATGGACTTTGGAGGTTCATGGGAGGATTATTTGTACTTGATGGAGTTTGCATACAACAACAGTTTTCAGGCCAGCATTGAGATATCACCATTCGAGGCATTGTACGGACGTAGATGTCGTACTCTCTTGTCTTAGGATGACATTGAAGAGCAAGCTTTATTGGGACCTGAGATGGTTGTGGACGCAGACGAGAAGGTGAAGCTCATCAGGGATTGACTTCGCGTGTCGCAGGACAGATATCGGCATTGGGCCGATAGCCATCACAGACCTTTGGAGTTTGAGGTACAGCTTAGATATAGGATTAGAATTAGGATTGGTTTCGTTTTATGATTTGTTTGATTATTATAGTTAATTTGAGACCTTGTTTGTTATTAGGTTGAAGATTTAGTTTTCTTGAGGATATCTCCAACACGTGGTACGATACGCTTTGGTGGAGGTGGGCAGCTTAGCCTGCGCTTTATCGGACCTTTCATTATCAACGGGAGAGTCGGTGACGTGTCATAGAGGCTAGACTTGCTACCTGCATTAGAGGGAGTCCACAATTTATTTTACGTGTCGCAGTTGAGACGGTACGTGGCAGACCCTAGCCATGTACTCGATCATTCCGAGATCGAGGTGGGACCTACTTTTAGCTATCCAGAACAGCCTGTGGAGATTCTGGATCGATGAGAGAAGGCACTGAGGAACCAGACGATACCCTTGGTTTACGTCGCATGGAGGCATCATTCTCTAGGAGAGTCTACCTGGAAGAGGTTGGATGAGATGCGCGAGCGATACCCTTATCTTTTTGGACCTTAAGGTATGATTTTCTATCCTTCTCATCAGTTTGGTTTTGCCTTCAATTTCGAGGACGAAATTATTTTAAGGAGGGTAGACTTGTCACTTCCACATTTTTAGCCTAAAAGTATTTTGGTCATTTGTGACTTTTTGTGGCATTAAAATTTATTAATTAAATATGTGCTAATTAATTAAATAAGTCTTAACCTAGAAGTTAACCTAATCTAGATATAATTATGAGACTAGATATTACATTAGAACCTTCTAAGCTAAGTGCCAAGATTAGAAATATCTAGATATTACCTTTATTAAGATATTTTAGCTAAAACCCTAATCCCTATGGGCCTTTCCTTAGAAAGCTTAAATTGAATTGCTAAAGCCTATCCATGACTAAATATCTACCCCAAACCCTAACCTAACTAGCCTTAGCCAGCCACGCAAGAAATCCCCCTTCTATATATATCAATACTTAATCAACATTGCCCCTTTTCATTCCTACATCAAACCCTAATTTGTGTTCTTCCCCTAATCATCCTCATTTCTTCATTTCTCTTCCAAATTGAGCCTAGTCTTTTGCATTGGACTCTCTTGCTGCAGTAGAGACTATTGGAGGCTAGCTAGGATTTGAGGCCATTGGACCGTAGCAAATTGGTGAAGGAGCTCATTCTAGGCATTTTACATTAAGATCTAACTCTTAATAGGTAAAACTCTTTAAACTCATTTAAATTCCTAATTTCTTTTCATAGATGCATTCATTTAGGTGTACCCTACCTGTAGACCAAGTTTGGAATTGGTGTCCATTTGATCCGCGTATCGGAGGCGTATCGGAGTATTATTCTTGGTGTTTGATGAACCTCAGAGGATTTGTTTTTTATTATTTTAAATTCTGTTTGAATAGGTTTGTAGCCATATATGTTAGGATCACAAATTTGTAGCTCTAAACACATTTCACCCCGTATCCATGTCCAAAACTGGACACGTAGAAGCTGTACAAGGCAGTGCTCGGGTGGCCTGCTACCCGAGTACGAGAACTCCTCGTATCGGACACTTGGATACGTGCCACTTGGCACAGATCTCGGGGACATGACTAACATCGTGTCCCCCAAGTCTCGTGCCCATTGGATTCGTGTCGGATACGTATTTGGTTGTGCACGTATTTTATACTGTACAGCACACTGTGAAACTCGTACTGACACGGCCTTGCGACGTCGGCTAGGCTACACGTGTACCTATATTTATGTGTCAGACTCCTAGCCCTACTAACCGTGCACACGTGGACACGAGCAATGGACACATGTGCACTGTATCGTGTCCTGTGTGACTCGACACACCCCGACCATACTGCACCTACTGTTCTGAAACCCTGTATAAGACACTGCTTTGACACCTTGTTTTCGTATGTTTTTTACTCTATTTGGACACGAATCACACCCCCCATATAGACACTGTTGTGTAGGTTAATTTTCCTCTTTTATTTTGAGTTTTGGTGCTGTAAAGCCCCTAAATTTCTACTGATTTTTATTTTATTTTATTTTGGTACTGATTTAAAATTTGGTATTGTACGTCGCGTGGTCGTATTTTATGTCGCGCACGAAATTTTATTTTTGTAATTGTTCGTCGAGTGCGAATATGTGCGAGGTACATATTTTGTAAAAATATTTTATTGGAGATTTTATAGAAGATTTTTTATTTCAAAATAATACGTGATAAATGTTTTAATTACATAAAGTTATAAAGACGTCACATCGAGACGTACTAAAACTTATGTTTTACTGTAATATAAGTAGAAATTCTTTTATGTAAATATATTAGTTGCGTGCAAGTGATATGAATTTTGTTTCATGATTTTACCACAATGAGTATAAATTATTGCAAAATAATATTTTAGTTATTTAAACATTTACCTTGATTTTCGAAATTAATTAATATTATATTTTAATATTTATGAAAAAGGTATTTGGAATCTTATTTTATTCAATATTTGATTAAATATGGTAGATTAAATTGCAAAAGATTTTATTAACTGTATTTAAAATATTTTAAAATTTAGTATAGAATTAATTTGGATTTGGATTTGATTTGAATTGGCTTTAAATCTATTTAAATTACATGATGATTTATCTAATTGGGATTTAATTAATCCCAATCCCTATCCAACTGGGAATTCCCACATCCTATAAATAGGCAGGTACTCCTCCAATTTTTCCATCCACAGATGTGCATCGTGTCTGTGTCTCCCATCCACTAAAATTTCTCCATTACAAATACAGATTTCCATCTCGTGTTCGACAGTCCGGACACCATCCTCCGTCATCCCCGTGTCACGCAGGACACCACCACACTATCCCTGTCGTGTCGGACAAACCGACGCGACGACACCCTAACCTAACTACATCAAATCACCACCATCACCATCGTCGCAACCACTCCCGCTCTCCTCCCGATCTCCATTGCCGAATACTACCGCATCCCCGTCACCACGACGACCACCAATCCGCCACCCTCGCCGTCGTCAGCATCCCGACAACCATCATCCCCGCCACCCTCGCCGTCGTCAGCATCCCGCCAACCATCATCCCCGCCACCCTCGCCAACGTCACCCCGGACACTACCATCGTCCCGACATCGCCCTCACTCCCGCCACCACCAGAAGTAGAAGAAGGGGGAGCCTAACCTGAGCCGCCGCCGTAGCCAACGCAGCACCTGCCACCGTCCGTTTGTCCCATACGGACGAGTCTGCTCGCTCCCGCACCGATCAAGCTGCCGGCGCCCGATCCCAGTGCTCCGCCGCAACCAAGCGTTGCGTAGCCTATCACCGAAACCTCCTCGACCGCATCTTCCTCCATGGCGCCCATCCGCCGCGGCCAGCGCCGTACACAGGAGCAGCCACGCGCCGCACCGGAGTTCTCCTCCGCGTCGGGTGTGCCCATCTCCTCCGCGCGCCGGCGTTGAGCACCGTGCTCGCCGATCTGGACCCGCCTGGCCTCCTCTGGAGAGCGTCGCCGCCACTGGGGCCGCCGCTCAAAAACCCAGTCGCCGTCGGCCGAGCCACAGCGCCGCCACCCGGCATCCTTTCCCGTGCCTCCTCTCCTTTCTGCCTCGGCATCACCGCCGTCCGCCGATGGAGGACCGCCGCCGCCGCCTTCACTCGACGTCCCTCCACTTGAACCCCCTTCCTCTGCCGACCTCCGCTCAGAAACCCAGCGGTCGCGCCGCCCTCTCCTCTCTGCTGTCTTCCCGCTGAGCGCCTCTCCACGCGCCGATCGCCGGCCGGAGCCGCCTCGTCCGCACTCGCCGGTGAGAAAACCCCCCGAAACTCTCGACCCCTCCGCTCCTCACATTCTCTCTCACTCCATTTTTTAGAAAAAAAGGACACAGCACATGCTGTTGTTCTTTTTAAGATATTTTCCTTATTTTATTTTTATTTTTTTGTGTATGGAAACCAGTATAGAGTTGAACCTACATGCATAAGTAAAATAATTTCGTTTATTATTATTATTATTATTTACTATTATTATTATTATTATCATTAGTATATTTATTATTATTATCATTGATTATTATTATAAATTGATGAGATTATTAATACTCTTAGATATATTCAAAAATTTTATTGTTATTTGATTAATATATAAGTAAAAGAATTTCTATATATGAGCTCCCTATACTAGGGTACGTGTTCTTTTTTTGACTCCTCTATTTTAAACAAATTCATATAAGGTTTGTAAATAAGTTTTATTAGATATAAATATTCAAAAATATATTGTAAATAGTTTTCAAATATTATATAAAATATATTCTAGTATTCTCCTTCAAATTCTATTTTCCAACTTATAGTAATTATGCCAAAAAAACGATTTGAGATTTTAGTATTTTCCAAAAAAACAAATCTAGTCTTAAATTATTATAAATATTTTCTAAAACTAAGTTATATTTATTACGCAAATTTCCTTTTCGATCATTATCATTGATCATGACTAATCACATGTTCCTATTCTCTCGCGAATTTGGACCCTGACTATGGCTATTGGACCAAGCTGGACTTGTCAGATTATCGCACACCATACGTAACAACAGGCAAGATACCTTGCCATTATACTGTTTATATTCAGTCTGCATTTTTATTACATATCACTGTTCATTTATTTTTAGTCTTGGTTACTGCCTGCTCAGTGATATTAGTTGTACCTTGTTATTTATCCTTTGATAAGGGACCACATCTAGTTTAGTGCATTACATAAACTTTGACACTGTTGTATCACGAGATGTGTGAGATATGAGTAGCATATAGCCTACGGACTTGCGTGTTGGCTGATCACTGATGCGTATAGGACGTGCGTTAGGTCTAACTGTCAATAGTTGTATGTTAGAAGACTTGACGGTTAGTAGTGTTACATGGTCGTGGATGCGACATGATAGGTGCATTGGGTGGGGAGGACATTACCTGACGTATGGGCTTCTATGCACTTCCCTTATTACCTGTGCGCTCCGCCGGAGACGCAGGCTCCAGGTGCCCTCTGACGTTTTCCAGAGCGTTATGGACGTAGCCCCTTGCACATGATGCCCTCTGACAATCTTCGGACGTTACGGACGTAGGCCCCTGGTACCCTATATGGGGACTATGCCGATCCTATTTACAGCCAGGGCTCATGCGTCGAAGGATTGTTTCTCAAACTGCATGATCACTTTAGTATGGTTAGGTTACCTCATTTATGTCTTGTCGCTTTCTTTGATTGTGGCATATTTTATATTCAGTATTATATGGCATGTTGATGTATCTTGTTGTCCCTCTGAGGACCTGGTTATCTCGCCAGGTGTGTGTTCTTATGATTTCTGCAGGTGCTCTAGCTAAGGCCATGACTTGCGCTCTATTCATCGAGATGTTGCACTTGGATCGTCATTTCCTTGCTCTACTAAATTCCTTTCCTTGTATATTTTGTTCTTATTAAAATCTGTTGGTAGTGGACTTTGTCTCCGTCCAACGATTGTATACAGGACAAATTCAAAGTTGCTTTTATATCATTGTTTATTTTTGTGGATGAGATTTAGTATATTGGTTACTGCATTTTACAGATTATGTATATATACGAGGGTCCATATACTTCATATATATACAGCTGGCATGATTACGTTCTAGTCCTACGTATTTTGGGACTGGGATGTTACATGTTTTTGTGGTGGCCCATGCAAGTCAAGTTTGCCGTTTCGGTTACATGACTGTACCGAACGGGCCTGCAATATAGGATTAGAGTTTAGAATCTCATCCATCTACATGACTTCACTTCTTGACTTCAAATTTTGAACTCTCGTTCGACCTTCTTGAATTGCATCTTGCTTGACTCCTTCTACCGTAAATTCTTATTTTCGTGTTTAGCAAGATGACTACACGTGTATATGCCCATAGGTTAAACACATGGCTAGATGGATTGTATTGACAATTAGTATGCATTGGGGTTTTATTTGAGTTATAAAGGAATTTATTTTTCTAGAAAGTATGATTTTAAGGATTAGTTAATTTCAAGTTGGGTAGTAGCATATTATCGCCTTTAATGGATAGTTGGAATTTTATTTTGCTATTACGAGGTGGTATACACAAGAGGACAGCTAGATCGCGAAAACAAATTTACGATTTATAGTTTTTTGAAATTGCAAAATAGTTTATGATTTATTGGGATATGAAACCGATTGGAAAATATCTTTAAATTGTGACACATGATTTACGTTGAGTTCAAATATTGGATTGTAAAAGTTTTTAAAAGAGTTTTAATTATAAGAGAATATGGAGGGTTTAGGATTTATGGTTTATTAGAGAGCTTGAGGTTTTAAATTGAGTCATATGAATTTTTAAATTTATTTAATCTTGAGCTTGAAGAGATAATGGTAAAAATTTTGTTTGAAATATTTTTGGAAGATATGAAATCGACTTTGAAGGAAAAATTTAAATATTTAAATTTGCTCATATGATCTATGATATATAAAGTTATTTAGATTTCAAGTTTAAAGCCTTGATTATGAATATTTAGATTTTGGTGAAAAAAAATTCTTGGAGAGTAGTTGTGACTTATGGGAAGCTAGATATACACAGTTGAAGGATATATAATTAAATTCGGGAGTTATTTAAATGTTTCATTTGTAGTATGAATTCCGGCTGGTAAAAGTATTTAAATGTTGAGTTTAAGATTTGAGAGGAAAAAAAAATCTACTTGCGATATACAAGGGTTGTTTCGCGACTGACTAGAGGTTTAAAATTGTGATTAAAGTTGACAGTCTAAGATAATTGAAATTTTGGCGAAGTATCTTGGAAATTTTATTGAGAAACTTTCGAGGAACTTGAAATTTTAGTTTAGAACATATATTGGTGAGGGACCAAGAAACAAGTAAGGTCACCCTAGTAAGATAGAAGTATTCCACATTAGATTGCCATGCCACCTATGACTATGATATTGCATATACACAAGTCATCGACCAAACCGATAAACATATCTTTGACTTACTCGACCTTCCCTCAAAACTAGATCATTATTTGTGACCATCTAATTGTTTGAAACTTAGAAATGATTAGAGTCGTTTCCTTGACCATACCCTTATCTATGAGACTATTTTCTCTCTAGAAACTGTACCTATAACTTACCTTAACTTGATCTACGAGATTTCTTAAATTATCTTTATCCATGCTTTAACCTTTTATTTTTGGTGCATTAAATAGTACCTTATGAAAAAAAAACCCACTTTCTATTTTTGATCATTTGGCATTCCCCATCGTGACTTTGATAATTGGAGCACAACACTAGACTTTTCCTTCCAACAAATTTTACATGCAAGACCTAGACGAGCCCACCTTCATATAGGTATATCATGTCCCACTAAAACACGTCCCCTTAAAACACGTCCCCTTGTACTTTATTTATATGATACGACTTTTCGGCCATAAAGACTCAACTATAACCCTTACCATGGTACCAATATACTTTGACTATATATTTGGACTCAATCTCGACTCAAATCTTCGGCCCGACTGCGATCTACTAAATCCGTTAAATACTTAACCTTGTGTTTTTATCTCGACTGCTTAACCATTGTCATTTTATTTTCTTGTATTGATTTACTTAGACACATAACACTGTTCACACTCCAATATTGCCACCTTTACCTTTCTCCCTTCCAATTAAATTGCTTTCTCATATTTCAATATGATTTCTCCATTGTTTATGCAACCATTGTTCCTTGTATAATTCCCTTATGCGAAATAATTTTTGATCATGACAATCTTGAGTTAGTAGAAGCTAGATTAGAGAGCCCCACAGCATGGATAAATAATTACGAGATTACGAGGTATAAATGGGACATAATTAATTATGCGATAAATCCTAAAGTGAGGAATGTGATATAGTGTTTTGATCAAATAATATGATCAAGGGTAGATAGACCCCTCGGCTAACGAAGAGGATATTGAGGTAATCAAATATTATGGAAATTTCTAAAAAGCTTGGGTGGTTAAGAACCAAATTTATATATATTAAAATTTTGGATGCAAATTTTTTTTGATAAAGACAATGTTGACGTTACCTTCAACAACATATAACGTTATGATGATATTATTTTTCAAGGATAACCAATTTTTGAAGAAAGAAACCTTTATATTTTTGAAGTTCTAAAATGATTATGAATAAGAAGTTATGAGTTTCCTTTTTACCATCAAGAAACTGAGATTGTTGAATTCAAATTTTTGAGAGAGACTAATAAATATTTTAGGAAATTTTTAATTCTGATAGAAGATTGAGTTATGAAGGTATACTGCTAGTTTTCGAGATTTATCGAACATTGAATACGGACTTTTATTCTGGTACTTAGGGATGCATTGTGTATTGACCAATAAATACAAAGTTGTAGTAAGAAGATTCTAACTTTTACTTGGGCCAAATTGGTTGGAGATTTTGGAATTTTAATTCTAGAGGAAATCATAACTTGGAAAGATATATATAAGTGAGCTAGTATAAATAGAGATTATGGAATTCAAAATTTGTGACTATTTGAAATTCTACGACGAGATATAGGAAGTTAGGGTATATTTATAATCATATTGGATTTTGTTAAATGTTAAGGGGACGTAGAACGAATTTTTTTTTAAATAGAACGATTTATGATAAGAGAGATTTCATGAATATTGACGATATCAAAGGATTAAGGAGTTTATTACCTGCTCATGAGGTTGTCCCTTTTTGAGGTTAATGTTAGGGATGATCGAGCTTAGTCATTGATCGATTGTCATATGCATGATCGTAATCTAAAACCATCGGAATTTTGTTCTAATCGATCGAATGACATATTGCCATTGAAATGTCACTCGCCTCCTCGGCGAATATTACGTTGCATTCTCGTGATCTCGTATATCTATTCAAATAAACACTTTCCACCCCCTTCACCCTACCTACCCTAATTTTTCCTAAATTTCGAGGACGAAATTCTTTTAAGTTGGGTAGGATGTAAAGCCCCTAAATTTCTACTGATTTTTATTTTATTTTATTTTGGTACTGATTTAAAATTTGGTATTGTACGTCGCGTGGTCGTATTTTACGCCGCGCACGAAATTTTATTTTTGTAATTGTTCGTCGAGTGCGAATATGTGCGAGGTACATATTTTGTAAAAATATTTTATTGGAGATTTTATAGAAGATTTTTATTTCAAAATAATACGTGATAAATGTTTTAATTACATAAAGTTATAAAGACGTCACATCGAGACGTACTAAAACTTATGTTTTACTGTAATATAAGTAGAAATTCTTTTATGTAAATATATTAGTTGCGTGCAAGTGATATGAATTTTGTTTCATGATTTTACCACAATGAGTATAAATTATTGCAAAATAATATTTTAGTTATTTAAATATTTACCTTGATTTTTGAAATTAATTAATATTATATTTTAATATTTATGAAAAAGGTATTTGGAATCTTGTTGTATTCAATATTTGATTAAATATGGTAGATTAAATTGCAAAAGATTTTATTGACTGTATTTAAAATATTTTAAAATTTAGTATAGAATTAATTTGGATTTGGATTTGATTTGAATTGGCTTTAAATCTATTTAAATTACATGATGATTTATCTAATTGGGATTTAATTAATCCCAATCCCTATCCAACTGGGAATTCCTACATCCTATAAATAGGCAGGTACTCCTCCAATTTTTCCATCCACAGATGTGCATCGTGTCTGTGTCTCCCATCCACTAAAATTTCTCCATTACAAATACAGATTTCTATCTCGTGTTCGACAGTCCGGACACCATCCCCCGTCATCCCCGTGTCACACAGGACACCACCACACTATCCCTGTCGTGTCGGACAAACCGACGCGACGACACCCTAACCTAACTACATCAAATCACCACCATCACCATCGTCGCAACCACCCCCGCTCTCCTCCCGATCTCCATCGCCAAAACCTACCGCATCCCCGTCACCACGACGACCACTAATCTGCCACCCTCGTCGTCGTCAGCATCCCGACAACCATCATCCCCGCCACCCTCGCCGTCGTCAGCATCCCGCCAACCATCATCCCCACCACCCTCGCCAACGTCACCCCGGACACCACCATCGTTCCGACATCGCCCTCACTCCCGCCACCACCAGAAATAGAAGAAGGGGGAAGCCTAACCTGAGCCGTCGCGGTAGCCAACGCAGCACCTGCCACCGTCCGTTTGTCCCGTACGGACGAGTCTGCTCGCTCCCGCACCGATCAAGCTGCCGGCGCCCGATCCCAGTGCTCCGCCGTAACCAAGCGTTGCGTAGCCCATCACCGAAACCTCCCCGGCCGCCTCTTCCTCCACGGCGCCCATCCGCCGCGGCCAGCACCGCACACAGGAGCAGCCACGCGCCGCACCGGAGTTCTCCTCCGTGCCGGGTGCGCCCATCTCCTCCGCGCACCGGCGCTGAGCACCGCTCGCCGATCTGGACCCGCCTGGCCTCCTCTGGAGAGCGCCGCCGCCACTGGGCGCCGCCGCTCGAAAACCCAGTCGCCGCCGGCCGAGCCACAGCGCCGCCACCTGGCATCCTTCCCCGTGCCTCCTCTCTTTTCTGTCTCGGCATCACCGCCGTCCGCCGATGAAGGACCGCCGCCGCCGCCTTCACTCGACGTCCCTCCGCTCGAACCCCCTTCCTCTGCCGACCTCCGCTCAGAAACCCAGCCGCCGCGCCGCCCTCTCCTCTCCGCTGTCTTCCCGCGGAGCGCCTCTCCACGCGCCGATCGCCGGCCGGAGCCGCCCCGTCCGCACTCGCCGGTGAGAAAACCCCCCGAAACTCTCGACCCCTCCGCTCCTCACATTCTCTCTCACTCTATTTTTTGGGAAGAAAGGACACAACACATGCTGTTGTTCCTTTTAAGATATTTTCCTTATTTTATTCTTATTTTTTTGTGTATGGAAACCAGTATAGAGTTGAACCTACATGCATAAGTAAAATAATTTTGTTTATTATTATTATTATTATTTACTATTATTATTATTATTATTATCATTAGTATATTTATTATTATTATCATTGATTTTTATTATAAATTGATGAGATTATTAATACTCTTAGATATATTCAAAAAATTTATTGTTATTTGATTAATATATAAGTAAAATATTTCTATATATGAGCTCCCTATACTAGGGTACGTGTTCTTTTTTTGACTCCTCTATTTTAAACAAATTCATATAAGGTTTGTAAATAAGTTTTATTAGATATAAATATTTCAAAAATATATTGTAAATAGTTTTCAAATATTATCTAAAATATATTCTAGTATTCTCCTTAAAATTCTATTTTCCAACTTATAGTAATTATGCCAAAAAAAACGATTTAAGATTTTAGTATTTTCCAAAAAAACAAATCTAGTCTTAAATTATTATAAATATTTTCTAAAACTAAGTTATATTTATTACGCAAATTTCCTTTTCGATCATTATCATTGATCATGACTAATCACATGTTCCTATTCTCTCGCGAATTTGGACCCTGACTATGGCTATTGGACCAAGCTGGACTTGTCAGATTATCGCACACCAGACGTAACAACAGGCAAGATACCTTGCCATTATACTGTTTATATTTAGTCTACATTTTTATTACATATCATTGTTCATTTATTTTTAGTCTTGATTACTGCCTGCTCAGTGATATTAGTTGTACCTTGTTATTTATCCTTTGATAAGGGACCACCTCTAGTTTAGTGCATTACATAAACTTTGACACTGTTGTGCCACGAGATGTGTGAGATATGAGTAGCATATAGCCTATGGACTTGCGTGTTGGCTGATCACTGATGCGTATAGGACGTGCGTTAGGTCTAACTGTCAATAGTTGTATGTTAGAAGACTTGACGGTTAGTAGTGTTACATGGTCGTGGATGCGACATGATAGGTGCATTCGGTGGGGAAGACATTACCTGACGTATGGGCTTCTATGGACTTCCCTTATTACCTGTGCGCTCCGCCGGAGACGCAGGCTCCAGGTGCCGTCTGACGTTTTCCAGAGCGTAATGGACGTAGCCCCTTACACATAATGCCCTCTGACGATCTTCGGACGTTACGGACGTAGGCCCCTGGTACCCTATATGGGGACTATGCCGATCCTATTTACAGCCAGGGCTCATGCGTCGAAGGATTGTTTCTCAAACTGCATGATCACTTTAGTACGGTTAGGTTACCTCATTTATGTCTTGTCGCTTTCTTTGATTGCGGCATATTTTATATTCAGTATTATATGGCATATTGATGTATCTTGTTACGTCCCTCTGAGGACCTGGTTATCTCGCCAGGTGTGTGTTCTTATGATTTCTGTAGGATCTCTAGCTAAGGCCATGACTTGCGCTCTGTTCATCGAGATGTTGCACTTGGATCGTCATCTCCTTGCTCTACAAAATTCCTTTCCTTGTAAATTTTGTTCTTATTAAAATTAGTTGGTAGTGGACGTTGTCTCCGCCCAACGATTGTATACGGGACAAATTCAAAGTTGCTTTTATATCATTGTTTATTTTTGTGGATGAGATTTAGTACCTTGGTTACTGCATTTTACAGCTTATGTATATATACGAGGGTCTATATACTTCGTATGTATACAGCTGGCATGATTACGTTCTAGTCCTACGTATTTTGGGACTGGAGTGTTACAGGTGCTTTGATTTGGGTTTTAGGACATGGTATCAGTTGGTTAGAGCATAAGTTGACTGTGGGTTTTGAGTTTGGGTTCAAATCTAGGTTATGTAGATTTGTGATGTTAGATTTAGTTTGGGAATATATTTATATATGTATGTATTCATGTATGAGTGTGTCTATATAGTACATATATGTAACTATATATATATATATATATATATATATATATATATATATATATATATATATATATATATATATATACGGTGATAGTAGTCTTGTGGCTTCCTTTTTGGTGCTAGAAGTCGTAGGAAAAGGCGTCAACCTTTGCCGTACTTCATACCTTGGTCGCTCTTTAAGTTGTAACCCATCTTTTGGATGAGATACTTGGCCCGATCGTTATACCGGTAGATTTAAATTCTGTCGGTGTCGGGTTCTGGCTCTTACGGTGGGAGGTCTTGGTGACGCTCGACTTTACCGAAGATAATGGGCTTCTCGTCCTTGTTCCGAGGTAGGACTATATAACAGACTCCTTGGTACATGACGACTCGATTTGCATAACTCACAGTCGTTATTTGTGTTTGCAACGACTGTAGAGCATTATCTAGAGTGTACATGGTATTCCAATGTGGAAGACTAGAATAATTGAAAGACACTCTATTATTGATAAAATACAGGATCTTGTCCCGAGGGATTACATCATCGAAGGATGGGGCATCGACGTTAGCCGATATGTACTCTCGAACTTCTTCATCAGTGAGCACTGGAGCAGCCTTGGGAGGTTTAGGAGAGTTTTTCGAGAGCTTTGCCCGTGCTGGCTCCTGGGACTGTGCTGAAAAGGACGCCGAGGTCTTCTCTTGTGGCTTAACGGGCGCTGACAACTGAGGTGGCTTGCCTTTGAGCTGCACCTTACGGGAAGCCTCGGTTGGTATACCGGGAGCTGGAGCCTTTCCTCGAAGCTTGGCTACAAGGGGAGCCACCACTTGAGGGGGCTTGCCTTTGAGGCATATCTTCAGTGGAGCTACATTGGGTATAGTGCCCGAAGAAGCTGGCGCCTTCCCGTGGAGTTTGACTACCATAGGAGCTGGTATTTGAGGCGACCTCCCTTTGAGTCGCACTTTTAAGGGAGCATTGATTATCATGTCTGCCCCTGAGTCAGCTTCTGCCTCGTCATCAACATCATTGGCTTCATCTTCGAGATGAATTGATTTATACAGGTCAGCGTCGATGAAAAAGGCTTCAATCCCTCTGAAGGGATCAACATCAGCAACCTCTGTCCGGATGACGTCGCTGGTTGATACGTATTTCATACATTGGTGAAGGGTGGATGGCACCACCATGTGTTCATGTATCCACGGCCGTCCCAATAGGATGTTGTAGTTGACGTCTGCATCCACAACATAGTAAGTCACTTCGATCTGGAGATCGTCGATATGATACTTCGAGCGAATCTTCCCCTGTGGCTCGCTCTTACTTGCGTTGAAGCCAATGATGGTAGTGTAAGGCACCGTCAGGCGATACATTGGGATCCCTAGCGTCTGAATTAGAGTTCGGGGGATGATGCTGAGAGAGGACCCAGGGTCGATCTGTATTCGATCCACCTTGATGGCCCCGACATACCCTGTATAATATAGGAGTCTGTTGTGCCTGTTGTTCTTGAGCAGCCTGTCCTATTGAGTGAATGTGATGTTGGGGATGATCTTCTCCATATTATGACAGTGCGGACATGTTGTAGGATCGTCGTCAGGCTGCTTGACCTGACTGATGAATGACTCGGCGTCCTTCAGGGCTTCGCAGAGAGCTTATCGAGTATCTTTGGATAGGTTGAGGAGCTCGAATAGGGAAGGCCGTGCTGGAGTACTAGCCAGCTGTGCCAGTATGTCGAAGTTGTGGGGCTTGGTTAACCCTAGAGTATTATCTTTTCGAAGAGGCCTGTCGAAGCGGGCCTCCTTCTGCTTTTGCTTGTCAGCTGTAGGAGGTTGGGATGAACCTTCTCCTTGGACAGCTGAGGTGATGATGAGAGGTGCCACTTCGGTCGGAGCCTCCTCTGGCTGGGCGTTCTTCTGCGAACGCATTTTTACAAGCAGTGCTTCCTTAAGGGAGGAAGTCACCATTCGGCAAGACTTGGTCTTTTTGCCTTTACTTTTGGAGGTAGAGGGTATCCCCGGTTGAGTTAGTTCTTGAACGAGATCCGGATGAACCCACATGATCTCCCCTTTGGATGTTGTGAGTGGTGTGAGCCCACCCACGTTGTCATGAGTTGGTGGAAGGTTGAATACTTCTATTGTCACCTTTGGGATGGGGACGACACCATCTTGAGCTGTGGTAGGCGGTAAGGTGCCGAACTGGAGCGACACCATATTGGCTGAGACTGTCTTCTCCTCGTAATTGACTGAGATGACGTTGGCATTGATCATGTTATGTATGTAGTCTTTGAGGATGTAGAAGTCTTTGGTTGATTGTCCGATAAACCGATGGTAATGACAATACCTCCGGTCACCGACTCTGCCTACTTCGTCAGGACGCTTGGGATCAGACAACTTGATTTTATCTTCCTACTTCATCATCTCGAAGAGTTGTAAGGTATCTTCATCGTTGAAGGAGTAGACCATATTCGGCCTGGGTGCAGGAGGAGGCCTCTGAGAAGGACCTTGCATTGTGTTAGAAGCATTGACAGTCAATGCCTGCTTCTCTTTCGCTTCACGGCTGCTACTGCTGGTCGCAGGCCGTTTTCCTTTGTCGTCAAAGGTGGGGAAGTTATCCCCCAGAAGACGAGCGTTATACGCCTTTTTCTCAGCAGCTTCGGCTTCGATGATCAATGAACTCCAATCTGGCGTAGGAGTGGAGTTGAGCCGAAGCTTGATCGCAGGGATCATGTTCATGCTGCAGGAGTCGATGAGTGCATGTTCCGGCATGCCTGAAGGCAACCTTAGGCATGCTTGTCGAAAACGCTCGATGAATTCTCGAACAGTCTCCTTCTCAGTCTGTCGCACTTCTCTTAGAGACAATATGGTCATGTCTCTCCCTCCGTCGTAGAACTGATCAAGAAAGAGGCGTGCCAGGTCGTCGAAGAACGATATAGAGTTGTCCGACAGACTGCAGTACCAGTCGTAGGCAACTTCCTTCAGAGCCCTGACAAACAGGCTTGTGAGCAAGGTGTCTTCTTTTGGAAGATGCTCCATCTGAGACTGGAAGTAGGTTAAGTACCAACGAGGAGAGTCCTTTCTGTCGTATGGCGTCAGCGTATGTGGTTTATATTTGGGAGGATAAACCACCTTGTTCCACTCCAGAGGGTAGGGTTGAGGAAGTCCTAACTTCTGACGTTCTTTCTGCTTGTTACGGGCCTTGAAGCGTTCACGCAGGTCCCTGATCATCTCGACCAAGTCTTCTGTCGAGCTGGGAGCAGGTAAAAGCAGAACGGCCTGAAGTTGGATATTGAAAGGAGCTGACGCTCGCAGTACAGTGTGATGTTCTACGCCTGAGGATACCCGTTGAGGGGGTATAGTTGAATCTCCATTGGCCCCTAGATCGGGGCTGGTGGAGACAGGTGCCCTTGCCAGAGTAGTTCGAATATCGAACACTGCCTGGGTCAGGATCTGCGTGGAGGCAGAGAGAGTCTTCAGACTCCCCTCAAGGGTGTCTATGCGCTGCACGATGTCCAGCGTTGGAGCGTCTGATTCTCCTTTGTCACCACCTCCTGCCATGTAGGCTGTCATGACATGGGTGGAAGTAGTTGGATTGGTCGAGTCATCACTCTCGACCTCACTTTCCTGTAGAGGGGCTTCTTCTTCCGAGGCCTCGTGTTGGCTACCCTCAGCTACGTCGGGGTAGATTTGTGGAAGCGCTTCTTCGTCTTCGAGGGGAGAGTTGTCAGAGGCTTGACTACCCCCCGGCTATTGCTTCTGCCAGGGCCTTGTTCCTCGCTCGGGTGCATTCGTACATCCCTGGGGACGAGACCACTGTTTTGCTCTTCCTCAACTGAGTCTTGGATGCAGAGACTGAGGAGTTGGTGGTTGTCTTTCTCACGGATAAGGAGACAACATGACAGGAAGCATTCTTGGGTTCCGTTTCATCTTCAACTGGCACTTTCTTTTCGAGGCTACGTCGGATAGGTGCCGTAGTTTGTAGTCGCTGAAATACGGACTGTCTTTGTGGTGGAGCCTCTGTTTTGCAACAACAACAATTGATGGTGACCATGGCACAGGTGTGCCATGTAAGGGACACATCGTGCTTATTGGTCGTGTCACTACCACATTTCTAGCTTGAGGATATTTTGGTCATTTTTGAAATTTTGAGAATTATTTGGAATTATTATGTATTATTTCGATTTATTAGAATTAATGTGATTTTTAGTGATTTTTAGTATAATTGATTTTGGTGCTATAGTTGACTTTGACTAGTGTTGACTAGGAGACTAACCTAGAGACTAACCTAGGTCATGACTACTTGGTTAGAATGTGTAACCCTAGTTTGACCTAAGTTAGTGACATTTTAACTCATTAGAACTTATTTGGAGAGATTAGGAATTGATTAGGCAAGAATGGCTTGTGACTTCACAAGTCATGACTAATGACTTAAGCCCATAGAGGCCCAACCCAACACTAGTGGAACCCTAGCCCTATTCCAACAGCCCATGGCCGGCCACATTGATCCCTCCCTCTATTTAATGCTCCTCAAAGTTAGGGCTAGCCTCCATTAGGAATTTTATAAAGTTTTAGAAAGAGGTTAGTCTCCATCTTCCTTAATTCATAGAAATTCCTATTTAACTCCTTTTTCCTCCAAACCAATTGCTATAGATTCTAATTTTTCTGTTCTTGCTGATTATGTAAGGATATTTCAAAGTTTGGACAATTTGGAGAAGTTTGGCTATCAAGAGGAACACCCCTCTTTGGAGAGTTTTTGAGCTTTACACACTTATAGGTAACTCCTTCAAAACCTATTGTAATTGCGGATTTTATTGCATTCTAACCTAGATCTAGGTGTCCTCTAGTTAACCCTAGATTTCTGTAGAATTTTGTGTCCTATTCGTGTCCTATTTGGACACGTATCAGTCCTATTATACAAGTGTTTGATGAAATGCCCCAAAGGGCATTTCGATTGGTTTTTAGGAAACTAATTGAATAGAAAATTAGGTTTTAACGTTGCTTATGGGTTTCTAGTGTCTTGGTGTGGTTTTCGGGTCGTGTCGAGTCACCACGGACACGGGAACACGCTGACACGTGCGCACGTGCACGGGCACTGTAGCTGTCCTGCTACTCGGGTGCACTTGCGCGCAGGACACGACACATCGACACATGAGAATTGACACACACTACGGGGTACTGACTGACACCACGTGTGTCAATTCCTTGGGCCTCTCGTATCGTGTCGGATACGCACAAGGCCGTGCATTGGTTTTGTACTGAATCGGGTGTGGCCGATTCCAGCGCTGATACGCGTGTCGTATCGCACGCACACGTATCGTGGACACGTGTCAGGGTGCCCTAGCCCTAGCCCTAGCCCTAGTCCTAGTCCTACTCGACACTGGGACACGACCACGAGATCTGTGTCGTGTCGTGTCGTGTCGTGTGCACGAGCACTAGGAACACGTGCACGAGGATTTCCAGTTTTTGCACTGTTTCGTGTTTTAAAATCGTTTGGACACGTTTGTGTCCACTTTGGTGGACACAAACACATTGTATGACACGTACACTATAGGTATTTACTTTACGAACCATTGGTTTTGCATTTTAGTTTAATTTTGTTGATCAATTCTCAATTTACCCAATTTCCTGATATCCCTAATATCAGTCTCTTTATTCAGTGTTTCCAGATTTTTAAAATGTGAATTTGAGCATCAATTTAACCTATCTAATACTGTTAATTAGTATGGTTTAAGACCTAATGTGGTACACCTATATGTTCACCAATTGTGTGTTGAATTTGGGATGATTTGTGTACTGTTTTGGGGCTTAAATCTGGGAGTTTGTGTTTGGACTGAAAACTGAATATTTACACTGTTTGAGTGATATTAGATTCATTTCCTTCATGATGTAAACTGTGAAATGATTTTCAATGTATAAACCTGAGTTGTATGTTTCCTTAAAAACCTGAGATTGGTTATGGACTGGAAAACTGAGTTTTTGTGAACTAAGTTTCCTATGTTACTTCACTGTTATTTCATTCCCATTTTACCTGAGCATTAGCCCTCACTTTACTGTGTCCCAATGTGTACATAATTCCAGATTTCACATTGTATATAGCTCACTGATTTGCCTAATATTGCTTACTGTTTTACTAATTCCAGATTTTATATATGTGGGTAGTTCACTGTTTTAGGTTCCAGATTTTACATTGTAATACTCACTGATTTTTATTCATATGCACACTGATTTCTTGCACTGTTTTCCTGATTTCAGGATACCATATCACACACCAGTGTCTCACTCATATACACTACACTCTCCCCTCACACCCTCAAGCTTAACACATACACACTTGGCACTATGTGACACTCACACCCACTCTCATGTATCCTCTCACACTCACACATCTTCTCATGTCACACACTCATGTCTCCCTAACACACACACTCATGTCTTCATTCACATACACATGTACACCACATTTCCCTTCTGTCACGCCCCAGAACCAGAATACTGGAGAGCGGGGGCAGACATAGCCAGCTACGTATAATGAAATGGGATCCACTCCACTATACGGTCACGGCTGTCTAGATATATGAGGGTTTATCTACAAGCCATCAGTCTCTTAGGGTCAATAACAAGCCAAGTGTCTCAATCACAAGCAAGTAAGTAAATATTACAAGAGGTAAGATCACCAAATATACAATAGTAAGGCGTCCCAAATATTACATATTCGGCTGATCATGAAGCTAGTCGTTACAAAATGTGAGGACTAGCAAGAGTTTAGTCATACATGATCAACCCTAGGTTGCCAATCACGTTACAGCCCGCAGGCAGACAGTAAGTAAAAATGTACACGAGCTAACACTTGTTCGGCGGCAAAACGCCTCAAAAGAATAATTTTACAATAGAGTGAGAGAGCCAAAATAAACCCACTCGTTGCCCTGGTTACGCCTGGTGTTCACCATCGGGCTGGAAAACCGGTAGATCCTATGGAGCTGCTCTGGTATCTGGCCATACAAAACCAGCTGGGTCAGACCCTAGAAAGAGCAAGTGCCACAAAGAAGGCTTCACTTAGGAACTAAAACTAGCAATTAGCACAGGAGTAAAAATATATAAAAGACAGTAATTAAAGAAAAGCAGGACAGGTGATATACGATAAGATAACCATGGGACTATTCATATAACCAGGTTACAACCCGTAAACCAAACAAGGACCGGGGTTGTAACCCTTCGTCTGAATCGAACTTGGTTTCTTCCACCATTTATCGGCAAGATAAAATAAGAAAACAGGTCATGTGACAATCTTGTACAGGAACAAGACAAGACTAGACTGATTATACCGCATCCAATCAATCACGGCCAAATAATTAGTACGGCTTGATACTTTAACTAACTAGGGTTATCACAGGCCTAGTTACTAGCAAGATGCAGTGAGATTTTTCCACATCCACAAGCCCTGCAGACCATCCAGGCTATCCGGACGCAATTAGGATTGAATTCAAGTGGGTACATCGTCCAGGAAACGCATGTACCCTTAGGTGACTTAGAGGGTGCAACACATGACAGTGTGCTGGAAATGTGTCCTACTCGACGGCAGGCTACAGATCCCAAGTGGGGCGCCCAGATAACGGGATTGCCTGTAGCTGGAAAATCTCCTCATGACTACTGGATTTATTCTAGTTGTTAGCCTTAGTTGATTTCAGTGGGAACCCCTGACCGTGGTACTCAGGGATCCCCGTCCTAGACATGATGCAAGACAAGACGGGTTCATTTGTACAAGCACAATTGTCCACGGTGTCCAAGTTATTCAATCTTGTCATGTCGTATTAGCCGTCGCGACAGCATTTCGAGAAATATCATGCCAGGTTTATCATGTCAAGAGTGCGCCACGACGGGCCACTATCATGGCAGGTATATTATGTCAAGTTCACTGTCAAGTTATTATGTCAAGTTCATTGTCAAGTGTGCACCACTACGGGTCACTGTCAAGTCATTATAATTTATCAAGGAGGGAAGAAACGGGCATAATTCAATAATAATAAATATATAATATATATATTTTCTTGAAGCCAAGGAGAAACTCTACAACTTTTATGTTGGGAGTGGGAAGAAATTCGGACCACAATTCACGCAAATAAGATATTTAAACAATCAAAGTGGGACCCATGCGGTCCAAAAGTGGAAGAACAAACATGCGGTCAAAGAGAGTGGAAGGCCACCCATGCGGCCAGCCAAGCTTATGCGGCTAGAAAATAACTGAATGGGGCCATGCGGCCAAGAGTAAATGCCTACAAGAAATATTCACGCACCCAGAAAAGACCGAGAGTGGGAAGGCAATAAAGGCGAGCTTCCACTCAAAAAAAAAGGGGCACGTGGCCACTCAAGTATAGTGGTCATGTGGGACCCAACAATAATCAATAAATTAAACCCACGTGGCCAGCACATAATGGCAATTTGCCATACGGCCCAGGAATAACCAAGGCCATGCGGCTCTCCTCACATTTACTTGCATAAAATACAACAATTAAATAAATAAATAACTAATGATCATGCAGTTGATGGCAAGTATGCTTGGCAAGTGTATGCGGCTCCTTGCAAGCATATAAGTATGTATTGGCAAGCATATGCGGCTCCTTTTTCTTTTCCTGTAAGATAAAAAATATCACAGTACAAGTGAGCCATGCGGCTCTCAATTGCTCCCATATGCGGCTGAATTGCATTAGAGAATGCATAAATTATATTCTATTGCTCTCTTTTGGAGAATGCATTTAATAATGCATTGAATTCATGCATTTGGAGAATGCATCAAACTCTTGTATTATATGCATGCGTTGGAGAATGCATTTAATAATTCATTGAATCCTGCTGAATGTGTTTTGTTCCATGCGGCTCTCAGTTTGGAATAATATGCATTATAAGAATGCCATTTGGAATAATATGCATTTAATATGCATTATAAGAATGCCATTGGAATAATATGCATTTAATATGCATTATAAGAATGCCATTTGGAATAATATGCATTAAGTGCATGCATTAAGAGAAATGCAATAAAATATTGCATTATATGCGGCTCGTTTATTTGTTCCATGCGGCTAACACTATCAGCATGCTCTTTTGCATGCAAAAGTAGGCAAAAGCAAGCTAAGGCCATAAACCCATAATATTAGCTAATTAAGCAAATGCTTTAATAAAAGCATTAAAGTATGAAATGACAATATATTAAGTTAAGGCATTGAGAATGAGACAACAACCAAGCCTTATGCGGCTAGCTGTTCTCATTGCATTAAATAATGCATGCAAAAATAAATGCTGGCTATTGCATTTATATGCCATGCGGCTGAGAGCAAAAATGTTCATGCGGCTCAGCAAAATTTCATAGGTCAAAATTTGGACCAAACAATATTCTCTGCACATGGGATCATCAACTTAGCAAAATACGCAAGTTTGATAGATCAAAAGTCCTGGAAACTAGAAATACCACAAAACTAGATCTACAAAAATTTAACCATGGAAATGAAAAATGCCAAGTACTAAAGTGGGTTAGAAACACATGAGAAAGACAATGAAACAATAAAAATAGGGTTCCTCCATGAAGCAAGATGCACTTGCCTAAGCTCTCCACTCTCTCCTGGTAGGTGGAAATTAATGGGGAGGAAGAAGAAAGAGTAATGAGTAATAATGGAAGAGAGAGAGAGTGGAAAGATATTTATAGTGGGAGTGGTGGTAGGTGGGAGTGGTTCTCCACATAAAACCAAACCAAGCCAAACCCACTAAACCGAACCAAACCAAGCCAATGCAATGCCATGATGAACTATGCTAATGCAATATGCAAAATAAAACCCAAGGCTAACTAATTATAACAAACCAAAAATATGCGCCCGAAATACGTACACGTATTCCCAATACGTAATGCGAACTACGGGCATTACAACTCTACCCACCTTAAAAGAATTCTGTCCTCAGAATTTAATCAAGGGGCTAAAGTGGCAAAGACAAGCTATACTAGTCTCAGGCAAGCTATACTAAGCAATCAATCATGCAATCATGTATGTAAGCAAGGAAATTGAAGGCACGAGAAAGAGGGAAAATATCCTGCTAGGAACCTCTCTGCCGGTTCTGGATCTGAGCTTGGACCTGGGCATACTGCTGGGGTCTCTGTAGCTGGAAGGCTAGGGCCTGAGGCGACAATGGCCTCGGAGGCTGGTACTGCTGCTGAAACACTTGGGCCTGAGGCGACAATGGCCTCGGCAATGGATACTGCTGCTGCTGCTGGACTAGGGCTGGTCCCCTTACCAAGGGACTAGTCTGGGCCGATGATGAACTGGCCCTATTCGGACAGGATCCTATCTTGTGGTCCGGCGCTCCACAAGCCAAACATAATCCCTGAGCTCTGCGACACTCTGAAACAACGTGTCCTGACTTCCCACAATGAGTGCAGCCCATTGCGGAAGACTGCTTCAGCTTTTGTTACTGAGGGGACGTGACCGACGTCACTGAGGCCGCCTGCCTCGAAGTTCCAATTGTCAAAGCCCTGACTGCCGGGGATGGTGCTGTTGACTGGGTCATCTGGCCGTGAGATCGCTTTCGACCTCCGGTCCTGTCCACTATCCTGTGGGAGGTATACTCGTGCCTCCTAGCTGCCCTCAACACTGCATCAAAAGTCTGATGCTCAAACTGTTCCACTGCCAACAAAATCTCGAGATGGAGCCCTTGTTGGAACTGCTTGGCTCTGTCAAACTCGGTCGCCACCAAGGTGGAAGCAAACCGACTGAGCCTCGAAAACTCGGCCTTATATCCGTCGACCGTTCTGCCTCCTTGCTTCAGATTGGTAAACTTGGTCTGTAGATCGTACCGAGCCACCGCATCGAAGTACTTGGTCTGGAACCTCTCTCTGAATAGTGCCCATAGAATAGGGGCCACTAATCCCACGGCCTGTGCTGCCCACCAACTGCGGGCAAGATCCAATAACTGTAGATGCACCACGGCCACATTCTCGTCTTCTGGGGTTCTGGCTGCCTCTAGAATGACTTCAGTATCCTGGAGCCACGCGTCAGCAGCAATAGCATCTTCACTGCCATCGAAGAACGGAGGGTTCAGGCGTTTGAAACTGTTCGCTGCACTGTTCCTTGGATGAGTGTCTCTGTTCAGAGCATCTGCCACTGCCTGTTGCAAGGCATCTCCTTGGTGGTCTTGGGAAGCTAACAATGATCTGATAAGACCCACCAAAGTGCCATCATCAGGCTCTGCAGGCTGGACTGGCTGAACTGGCGGCTCTCCTCCAGTAGGTACGACTCGGGAGGCTGCTCCTGAGTGCTGGGCCTGATCTTCTGGTTGGTGCTGGTCCACGGGAGGTGATCCGCCTTGCTGATCGGCAGGTCCAGGTTCAATGCTGCTGAAGAAGACGACATGGAAACAATAAGGAAGGACCAGGACAGATCAACGATTACAAGCATGTGATCAAGACAAGAATTTTAAGAATCAAGAGGATACGAGCAGAGATCAAGGACGAGTACTGATTGAGACATCTATTCGGTAAACCCTCACATATCTTGATTTACAAGACCTGCATGGGCCACCACTTAAACCATGTCACGCCCCAGAACCAGAATACTGGAGAGCGGGGGCAGACATAGCCAGCTACGTATAATGAAATGGGATCCACTCTACTATACGGTCACGGCTGTCTAGATATATGAGGGTTTATCTACAAGCCATCAGTCTCTTAGGGTCAATAACAAGCCTAGTGTCTCAATCACAAGCAAGTAAGTAAATGTTACAAGATGTAAGATCACCAAATATACAATAGTAAGGCATCCCAAACATTATATATTCGGCTGATCATGAAGCTAGTCGTTACAAAATATGAGGACTAAAAAGAGTTTAGTCATACATGATCAACCCTAGGTTGCTAATCACGTTACAGTCCGTAGGCAGACAGTAAGTAAAAATGTACACGAGCTAACACTTGCTCGGCGGCTAAACGTCTCAAAAGAATAATTTTACAATAGAGTGGGAGAGCCAAAATAAACCCACTCGTTGCCCTGGTTACGCCTGGTGTTCACCATCGGGCTGGAAAACCGGTAGATCCTCTGGAGCTGCTCTGGTATCTGGCCATACAAAACCAGCTGGGTCAGACCCCAGAAAGAGTAAGTGCCACAAAGGAGGCTTCACTTAGGAACTAAAACCAGCAATTAGCACAAGAGTAAAAATATATAAAGACAGTAATTAAAGAAAAACAAGACAGGTGATATACGATAAGATAACCATGGGACTATTCAGATAACCAGGTTACAACCCGTAAACCAAACAAGGACCGGGGTTGTAACCCTTCGTCTGAATCGAACTTGGTTTCTTCCACCATTTATCGGCAAGATAAAATAAAAAAACAGGTCATGTGACAATCTTGTACAGGATCAAGACAAGACTAGACTGATTATACCGCATCTAATCAATCACGGCCAAGCAATAAGTACGACTTGATACTTTAATTAACTAGGGTTATCACAGGCCTAGTTACTAGCAAGATGCAGTGAGATTTTTCCACAGCCACAAGCCCTACAGACCATCCAGGCTATCCGAACGCAATTAGGATTGAATTCAAGTGGGTACATCATCCAGGAAATGTATGTACCCTTAGGTGACTTAGAGGGTGCAACACATGACAGTGTGCTGGAAATGTGCCCTACTCGACGGCAGGCTACAGATCCCAAGTGGGGCGCCCAGATAACGGGATTGCCTGTAGCTGGAAAATCTCTTCATGACTACTGGATTTATTCTAGTTGTTAGCCTTAGTTGATTTCAGTGGGTACCCCTGACCGTGGTACTCAGGGATCCCCGTCCTAGACATGATGTATGACAAGACGGGCTCATTTGTACAAGCACAATTGTCCATGGTGTCCAAGTTATTCAATCTTGTCATGTCGTGTTAGCCATCGCGACAGCATTTCGAGAAATATCATGCCAGGTTTATCATGTCAAGAGTGCGCCACGGCGGGCCACTATCATGTCAGGTATATTATGTCAAGTTCACTGTCAAGTTATCATGTCAAGTTCATTGTCAAGTGTGCACCACTACGGGTCACTGTCAAGTCATTCTAATTTATCAAGGAGGGGAGAAACGGGCACAATTAAATAATAATAAATATATAAAATATATATTTTCTTGAAGCCAGGGAGAAACTCTACAACTTTCATGTTGGGAGTGGGAAGAAATTCGGACCACAATTCACGCAAATAAGACATTTAAACAATCAAAGTGGGACCCATGCGGTCCAAAAGTGGAAGAACAAACATGCGGTCAAAGAGAGTGGGAGGCCAGCCAAGCTTATGCGGCTAGAAAACAACTGAATGGGGCCATGCGGCCAAGAGTAAATGCCTACAAGAAATATTCGCGCACCCAGAAAAGACCGAGAGTGGGAAGGCAATAAAGGCGAGCTTCCACTCAAACAAAAAAAAGGGCACGTGGCCACTCAAGTATAGTGGTCATGTGGGACCCAACAATAATCAATACATTAAACCCACGTGGCCAGCACACAATGGCAATTTTCCATACGGCCCAGGAATAACCAAGGCCATGCGGCTCTCCTCACATTTACTTGCATAAAATATAATAATTAAATAAATAAATAACTAATGATCATGCAGTTGATGGCAAGTATGCTTGGGAAGTGTATGCGGCTCCTTGCAAGCATATAAGTATGCATTGGCAAGCATATGCGGCTCCTTTTTCTTTCCCTGCAAGATAAAAAATATCACAGTACAAGTGAGCCATGCGGCTCTCAATTGCTCCCATATGCGGCTGAATTGCATTAGAGAATGCATAAATTATATTCTATTGCTCTCTTTTAGAGAATGCATTTAATAATGTATTGAATTCATGCATTTGGAGAAAGCATCAAACTCTTGTATTATATGCATGCGTTGGAGAATGCATTTAATAATTCATTGAATCCTGCTGAATGTGTTTTGTTCCATGCGGCTCTCAGTTTGGAATAATATGTATTATAAGAATGCCATTTGGAATAATATGCATTATAAGAATGCCATTGGAATAATATGCATTTAATATGCATTATAAGAATGCCATTTGGAATAATATGCATTAAGTGCATGCATTAAGAGAAATGCAATAAAATATTGCATTATATGCGGCTCGTTTATTTGTTCCATGCGGCTAACACTATCAGCATGCTCTTTTGCATGCAAAAGTAGGCAAAAGCAAGCTAAGGCCATAAACCCATAATATTAGCTAATTAAGCAAATGCTTTAATAAAAGCATTAAAGTATGAAATGACAATATATTAAGTTAAGGCATTGAGAATGAGACAACAACCAAGCCTTATGCGGCTAGCTGTTCTCATTGCATTAAATAATATATGCAAAAATAAATGCTGGCTATTGCATTTATATGCCATGCGGCTGAGTGCAAAAATGTCCATGCGGCTCAGCAAAATTTCATAGGTCAAAATTTGGACCAAACAATATTCTCTGCACATGGGATCATCAACTTAGCAAAATACGCAAGTTTGATAGATCAAAAGTCCTAGAAACTAGAAATACCACAAAACTAGATCCACAAAAATTTAACCATGGAAATAAAAAATGCCAAGTACTAAAGTGGGTTAGAAACACGTGAGAAAGACAATAAAACAATAAAAATAGGATTCCTCCATGAAGCAAGATGCACTTGCCTAAGCTCTCCACTCTCTCCTGGTAGGTGGAAATTAATGGAGAGGAAGAAGAAAGAGTAATGAGTAATAATGGAAGAGAGAGAGAGAGTGGAAAGATATCTATGGTGGGAGTGGTGGTAGGTGGGAGTGGTTCTCCACATAAAACCAAACCAAGCCAAACCCACTAAACCAAACCAAACCAAGCCAATGCAATGCCATGATGAACTATGCTAATGTAATATACAAAATAAAACCCAAGGCTAACTAATTATGACAAACCAAAAATATGCGCCCGAAATACGTACACGTATTCCCAATACGTAATGCGAACTACGGGCATTACACCTTCCTATCCCAATATATATATATATATATATGTACATACATGTATACAGGTATATACATTTGTCTAATGTGTATATATAGATAATATATGTAAATATGTTTAGGTGTACTTCTATATTAGATTGTGTAATATCAATATGTGCATTCCTATATTAGATTATATAATTATATCTATGTGTATTATATATTAGATATATATATATGTGTTATGTGTATAGGTGATTTGTAGGTTGGTTAGGCATGGTATTGCCTAATAGCCTATGGCCTAGTCTCTTAGCCTATTGGCGTATCTGTATGTCAGTTTAGAGTCTAGTTAGACTTGTGTGGTCTAGTTAGGCCTAGAATAGACTAGTTAGACTAGTATAGACTAGTTTGACTTAGGTTTGACTTGGTTGACCTAGTTTGACTTCTAGGGTTGACCAGAGTTGACCAAGAGTTGACTTTGGTCTAGATTGACCTAAATTCATGTAGCACGCATTGTAGTGCATCTTATTACCTTTCTGGACTTGTTGTGACTTGTGCTGTTCTAATAGGAGCCAGACACCACTCCTCGGAAAGTACTTTCATCTTGGACATTCAGATAGCAGGCAAGTACATTCTCTGATCTTTTCATACTTATCTGGACTATATTCTTGCTCTAGATTACTTTACTTGATGCTGACACGTATCTTCACGGATTAGTACTATATGGATCCTTTCCTGAGATGTTATCCCTCTACGGGTGCATCGGGTATTTCATGTTCATGTACTTTATCATTTGCATCAGGTACTCCTTGTACTCGTACTAGTTTATGTTTTTACATGTTCTCATGTGCTTTCATGTGTCTCATGTACTACTCATTACATGAGTTCACGTATCTTTAGCTGTATTCATGTGCCTATAACGTAACTTGAATGGATCCTTGTGTATAGATTGGGGCGGGGTGAGTAGAATTGGTTATGTGATCATTATCCCTAGTAGCTGTATTCATGTGCCTCTTAGTTGTATTCATGTGCCCCTAAGTCGTTTACATAACCATATTGTACTCTAAATCACGTAGCCACTTACAGTCTCTACTATCATGTATTTACTTTCAGTTACAAAATATCTCCTGTTTACTCGTACTTCCTTTTCAGCACTTCCTGTATTTTACTTTATTGCATGATTTATACTCCTAACCTGTTATGAACTGTTTTGAGAGATATGTGCTCGTTTTCGTCCTGACTGGACCTGTTGAAAATTTTACAGAGGATGAGGAGTAGGCCTGCATAGACACTTACTATGGGACAGCCTTAGAGGACACTTGCGATCCGAACTTCCAGTCGGATCCCTTAGCAGTAGAGACAGCTGCTCCATAGATGTCTTTATCTTATTTTGTAGTATTTGGAGTTTAGTTGTATATATATTGGATCTGTATTATGTCTGGATGATTAGCGGAGTTTATCTAGACACTTAGCTCTCTCTATTTGTATTTCCTGTAGATTTTGGATCTTGTATCTTTATATCATTCTATCTTTATCCTGTTCTACCTTAGCTGTGATTGAGATATATTCTGTTATGTCACCCCCATTCGGGGAGTATAACTGTTTATTACCTTAAACTGTTAGATGTTATGACCTAGGACAGCGATCTACCACCGACACTGCGGCGTAGGCTGGACGTACCCACGTCTTGTGCCCTTACTCTAGGGTATGGGTCGTGACACATTTTTAGTGGTGGCCCATGCAGGTCTAGATTAGAAGTGTAGTGGTATTCGAACTAGAATATCACTGCAGCCTGCAGTAGAAATTAGTATATTTTTGAAGGTACTCAATCATACAAGGAAAATCCTATCAGATTTTGTACATCTACAATTTGCTACTTATTGTCTTCCCTTGAGTATAAACTGTCCTCCTTTGAAAATTTTGCTTCATTCTCAGAAAATTGCTTCTTGTTTTGATCTATCTTCATGATGGTTATGAAGACACGATCTCATCGCTCCAGTTCGGGGGATACTATCGGGAGGCTGGCCACCTCTCGTCCTGTTCATCAGGGCCTCGAGACCGTAACTCTTGTTGTGTCGACTCAGGTTGGCATTTTTACTACATTGGAGGTGCACCTTCGTCTGTACAGAGACCTTCTCTCCCGTCATTCCTAAATTCTCTCAGCAGCAGAGGTTCCATCAGCACCAGCAACAGGCACGAGGTGGATAGCAGGGGCGAGCTTTCGCCATGGCGGCCGAGGATGCAGAGGCCATCTGAGAGCTGATAGCTGGTTCGGTTCTTTTCGATAACCTTCAAGCATTTGCACTCTTTGATTTCGGGACTTTCCACAGCTTTGTGTCAGTATCGTATGCTATTAGACACAGTCTGGTTTCTGAACCATTGCCTAGGACCTGCAAGATCACGACCGGAGGTGGGGTCATCCTCGTGAGTGATGTTTGCAGAGGGTAGAGCGTCTTATTGGGAGGCCGAGAGTTGGGAGTGAGTCTACTCGTCATGCCACTACCGAACTATGACATTGTATTAAGTATGTACTGGCTGAGTAGACACCACACCCGCATTGATTGCCGAGGGGGTAGAGTTTTGTTTGGGGCGCCAGGAGAGCCAGAGTTTGAGTACACCAGACGGCAGGCAGAGCAGGACGGCGGAGTCTTCTGTGGAGCTTCCGTTGAGGAGCAGGTGGCTCCGCATTCCTTGATCACAGAGTTTATGGATGTATTCCCAGAGGAGTTGCCAGGGCTTCCACCGAACAGGGATGTAGAGTTCTCGATAGACTTGGTTCCCAGCACGAAACCAATTTTCCAGCATGTCTATCAAGTGAACAACAGTGAATTGGTGGAGCTGAAGAAGCAGGTAGATGAGCTGCAGGATAAGGGCTTCATCCGATCAAGTTCTTCACCTTGGGGAGCACCGGTACTTTTCGTACCCAAGAATGATGGATCGGTACAGATGTGTATCGACTACAGGGCACTTAACAACCTGACGATTAAGAACAAATACCCACTGCCGCGGATCGATGATCTCTTTGATCAGTTGAGCGGAGCTCGGGTGTTCTCCAAGATTGATTTGAGGTCAGGTTATCACCAAGTGAAGGTGAAGAGGGAGGATATTCCCAAGACCGCTTTCAGGATGCGGTACGGACAGTTTGAGTTTTTGGTTATGCCGTTTGGGCTGACCAATGCACCAGCAGTGTTTATGAACCTTATGAACAAGGTGTTCCACCAGTACTTGGACAAGTTCGTGGTGGTATTCATTGATGATATCTTGGTATATTCCAACATAGAGGAAGAACACGAGGAGCACTTGAGAATGGTTCTGGAGACACTCAGGAGGGAGAGATTGTACGGCAAGCTCTCGAAGTACGAGTTCTTTCTAGACAGAGTTGACTTCTTGGGTCATGTGGTGACTGGAGATGGTATCTCAGTGGACCCGAAGAAGATCACAGTAGTTGAGGCTTGGACAACACCAATTTCAGTGGCAGAGATCAGGAGTTTCCTGGAGCTGGCAGCGGTGATTTTTGCTCTGAAGTTATGGAAGCACTATCTGTATGGCGAGATAGTAGAGATTTTCACAGATCACAAGAGCTTGAAGTATATGTTTACACAGAAAGAGCTCAACATGAGGCGGCGCATATGGCTAGAGTTGATGAAGGACTTTGACATCTCACTTCAGTATCACCCAGGGAAGGCCAACGTGGTTGCCGATGCCTTGAGTAGGTATCCGACAGTCATGTGTTTGACTATGGATCGGCACTTGCTTGCAGACATGAAGAGCCTTGGGATTGAGGTGATTGTGCCAGGGGTGCAGATGCAGTTATGGGGCCTTCAGATACAGTCGGACTTGATGGAGAGGGTCAAGGAGACACAGTTCGAGGATGTGGCTCTGCGGTGTATCCGAGAGCAGGTTCGTACAGGGTTGGTGGATGGCGAGTTTTCACTTGCAGAGGATGGTGCCCTAAGGCACGATTCCCGGTTATGTGTGCCTAGCGGGGAGCTCAGAGAGCAGATCATGTAGGAGGCTCACAGATCGCAGTACTCTATACATCCTGGTGCCAACAAGATGTACATGGATCTGCGAGAGCATGTCAGGTGGTACGAGATGAAGCGAGAGGTGTCCTACTTTGTAGCTAGATGCTTGGTCTGTCAACAGGTCAAGGCAGAGAGGCAGAGGCCCGGAGGATTATTGCAGCCGCTGCCCATTCCAGAGCGGAAGTGGGAGCATATCACCATAGATTTCGTATCCGGGTTGCCGCGTACACCAGGAGGGAAAGACGCGATTTGGGTCATCGTTGACAGGTTGACCAAATCGGCCTACTTCTTGCCATTCAAGGTGGGTACGTCTACAGAGAGGCTTCCAGAGTTGTATATGAGGCAGATTGTCAGGATTCACAGAGTTCCCGTCAGCATTGTCTCAGATCGGGATAGTCGCTTTACTTCCCATTTCTGAAGGAGTCTGCAGACTAGTTTGGGTACTCAGCTCAAGTTTAGTAATGCATACCACCCCCAGATGGACGGACAGTTAGAGAGGACTATTCAGACACTTGAGGACATGCTGCGGACGTGCGTCCTAGATTTTGGAGGTTCCTGGGAGGATCATCTATATTTGGTGGAGTTTGCTTACAACAACAGTTATCAGGCCAGCATTGAGATGTCACCGTTTGAGGTTCTGTACGGACGTAGGTGTCGTACACCCTTATCTTGGGATGATGTTGGAGAACGAGCTTTACTGGGACCAAAGATGGTTGTTGACACAGCCGAGAAGGTGAAGCTCATCTGGGACAGACTTTGCGTGGCACAGGACAGACATCGGTACTGGACCGATAGCCACCGGAGGCCGTTGGAGTTTGAGGTACAGATTTAGAGATAGGATTAGAAGTAGGTTGTATTATTTTGTTTTGTTTGAGTGATCGTGTTTGATTTTTAGTAACTTGAGACCTTGCTTGTGATTAGGTTGGAGACATGGTTTTTTTGCGCATATCTTCGACTCGTGGTACAATACGTTTTGGTGGAAGTGGGAAGCTTAGCCCGCGCTTCATCGGCCCTTTCGTTATCAGCAGGAGAGTCGGCAAAGTGGCATACAGGCTAGATTTGCCACCTGTACTAGTGGGAGTTCACAACGTATCCACATATCACAGTTGAGACGGTACGTGGCTGACCCTAGCCATGTGCTCGATCATTCGGAGATTGAGGTTGGACCTACTTTCAGTTATCCAGAGCAGCCTGTGGAGATTCTGGATCGCCGGAAGAAGGTATTGAGGAACCAGGTGATACCCTTGGTACGCGTCGCATGGAGGCATCATTCTCCAGGAGAGTCTACCTGGGAGCGGGAGGATGAGATGCGCGAGCGGTACCCCTATCTTTTTGGACCTTGACATATACTTTCTATCCTTCTCAGCAGTTTAGCTTCGCCTTTAATTTCGAGGACGAAATTATTTTAAGGTTGTCACTACCACATTTCTAGCTTGAGGGTATTTTGGTCATTTTTGAAATTTTGAGAATTATTTGGAATTATTATGTATTATTTAGACTTATTAGAATTAATGTAATTTTTAGTGATTTTTAGTATAATTGATTTTGGTGCTATAGTTGACTTTGACTAGTGTTGACTAGGAGACTAACCTAGGTCATGACTACTTGGTTAGAGTGTGTAACCCTAGCTTGACCTAAGTTAGTGACATTTTAACTCATTAGAACTTATTTGGAGAGATTAGGAATTGATTAGGCTAGAATGGCTTGTGACTTCACAAGTCATGACTAATGACTTAAGCCCATAGAGGCCCAACCCAACACTAGTGAACCCTAGCCCCATTCCAACAGCCCATGGCCGGTCACATTGATCCCCCCTCTATTTAATGCTCCTCAAAGTTAGGGCTAGCCTCCATTAGGAACTTTATAAAGTTTTAGAAAGAGGTTAGTCTCCATCTTCTTTAATTCATAGAAATTCCTATTTAACTCCTTTTTCCCCCAAACCAATTGCTATAGATTCTAATTTTTCTATTCTTGCTGATTATGTAAGGATATTTCAGAGTTTGGGCAATTTGGAGAAGTTTGGCTATCAAGAGGAACACCCCTCTTTGGAGAGTTTTTGAGCTTTACACACTTATAGGTAACTCTTTCAAAACCTATTGTAATTGCTGATTTTATTGCATTCTAACCTAGATCTAGGTGTCCACTAGCTAATACTAGATTTTTGTAGGATTTCGTGTCCTATTCGTTTCCCATTTGGACACGTATCAGTCCTATTATACAAGTGTTTGATGAAATGCCCCAAAGGGCATTTCGATTGATTTTTAGGAAACTAATTGAATAGGAAATTAGGTTTTAACGTTGCTTATGGGTTTCTAGTGTCTTAATGTGGTTTTCGTGTCATATCGAGTCACCACGGACACGGGAACACGCTGACACACGTGCGCATGCACGGGCACTGTAGTTGTCCTGCTACTCGAGTACACTTGCGCGCAGGACACGACACGTCGACACGTGAGAATTGACACACACTACGGGGCACTGACTGACACCACGTGTGTCAAGTCCTAGGGCCTCTCGTGTCGTGTCGAACATGTAGGACCGTTGAGCACCTCTAGAGGGGGTGAATAGAGTATGTGTGTGCAGCGGAAAATAATCACCAATTAAAACTTTAAACTATTGCAGTGAAATAAGAGACAGTAAATATAATGCAGCAAGAGATAGAGAATTCAAACTCAGCGACACAGCGATATATACTGGTATCCCTCTGAGAGGACTAATCCAGTCTCGAGTACTCTTGCTCGATGTTAATCCACTATGGCACAAGCTTTAACTGAGAGCTTGCAGTCTCTTACAATGCCGTGCTTGGTGACAAGTGCACGATCGACTTCACAACACCGTGCTTGGTGACGAGCGCACGACCAGCTCCACAACAAGAAAAGTTGTTGAACTTGGAACGACCTCTTTACAACTCTTGGAATACCAAAAGACTCTAAATCAACTCTGATATTACTGGCTTTTGGCTAAGAGGTGTATAGGTATGATTTGAAAATCTTGGATCGTTTGAAAATACTCGAATAGTAGAGAAGAGAAGATGAAGAGTGAATGAATGATTTTAAATGAAAAGTTCTTCTCTATTTATAAGTGTTTTCTGGGACCAAACTCAGACAGAGTTCGGGCAGAGTTCGGATGCAGATATCTCGCAAAGAGATGTTGCTCGCAGATTTTGAGGCAACAGAAGTTTGAATACAAACTGACCGAACTCGGACAGAGTTAGGTCCGAACTCGGGCCGAACTCGGTTATGAGTTCTGTCAGGAGATTTTCGAAATATTTTATCAGAAAATGTTTTCAAAGAAATTTTGGAATATTTTGTAAAATGATATATGAGTGGTAATGGGTAGGCTTTTTAGAATGTGGACTGAGATAACCCTAAGCCAGTATTACCAAAACTGATTTTACAAAATAAATCCTAGACTCAATAAAAAATAAAATACATAATAAAATATAAAATGAGTCATCTTCAGATTTGATGATGTTGATGCTTCGTTGATGCAGTACAACGTCTGTTGAAGTTGATTTCATATATCCTGAAATGATTAGCAGCAGTTTGTATATTTTGTGTATTGACTTAAGTGCATGTTGATTATCGAAATCGGGTGTGACCATGTAATGGGCCAGCAATCTCCCCCATTTTGATAATTGACAAACTTGAGTCTATACCAAAATATATCTTTATAAAATAACAAAATACAAGTACCTGAATAAAATAGATGGTTGATTTTGTTTTTGGATTTGTATGCTTTTTGGTATGTGTACTCTTTTTCTCACCCTTTGTCAAATAGTAAAATGACTTGGCTCCCCCGTAATGTGTGAAGCCAACAATAGAAAACAAAAGACAAAGTGAAGCAAAAGAGACATGATCACAGCATAAAACAACTACTATAGAAAGAAAATGCTGGAAATAAAGTACTGAAAAAGTCATACTAAAAAGTGCTGAGTACAATCATCAGAAAATGTCTAACTAATGAGTTTAGACAGAAAAAGAAAAACTACATCAAAGCATAAAGATCATCATCTAACAAGTATCCACTATCCAAAAGCTGAACCCACGTCACATAGTGGGGTCGTCAGCACCAGGAGCCTCTGGAGGAAAGTAGGCTGCAGTAGGGTCGAAGTGCTGGAAGGAAGCCTCATCTGTGAACCGAGGACCCGGAAAGCCTGGGTGAGGCAGGATGGTGATCGGATGGACTGGATCATGGGCTAGGCTGTAGTGGAGGTCAGCAATCCCATTCCTCAGCACCTGAGCCTGAGAGATGCGTTGGAACTCCGAATCAAGATAATCTTGATAATGTTGCGCAGATATAGCAACAAAATCATCAAAACGCTGATAGAAAGCCGGATCAAATCCCGGGGCAGGGGCTGGAGCAGGAGCAGCATCAGGAACCTCAGCGTCAGCAGTTGGAGCAGGCTGAGCTCCAGGAGGCAGAGGTGGAGCAGGAAATCGGCGGGACTGGTAAGCTCGATAGGAGTGGAGGAGAATGCACAAGTTTTAAGATCAATCTCAAAACGGCGAAAGATAAACGCCAAGTGCATAGGATATACCAGATTCCTTCCTGCATTTCTGCAGTCCAGCATCCAGGACATCATGGTCTTTGGGATAGAAAATGGAATACCAAAATGAATATGGTATAAAGCAGAGAGTTCCAAGAAGGTCACTTCATCTGTGGATCCTTTCTTTGGAAGGAGTACAGAGAAAATCATGCGATGAAGTTCATAAAAAGATTGGTTCAAATGATTTGAATAAACCCTACGAGGAACAGGGTTTGGATGACAAATAAGTCCCTGAAAGAGGCAAGGGTAACATCAGCAGGGAATTGGACATGGGTAATGTCAACCAATGCTTCACCAAAATCAGGAACATAAAAAAATTCACTGATATCGGTAGCACTAAATTCTAATTCTTGCCCGGCAACGCAAGAATAGAAGTTTTCATTAGGTTTTACTTGTAAGTTGCAGTAAAACATTCGGACAGCATTGTCAAAAATATTTTCTGCTACCTCGAAAAAATCTCGGTAGCCTAAGTGGTCAAAAGTAGGAGCATATTCAGAAAATATGGTAAAGTTAACAAAAGCTCCATTGCAAATCTTACGGCCAGAAAAAGAATCGAACCAAAGATCAGAAAACTCTTTGTCCGGAAACAAAGTAGAATCATAGTCTTCTGCATCTATTGGTCGTGCTGGACTGAATAGACTAGCTGGTGTATAATCAGAAGAGGAGGAGGCACCTTGGGAAGATGATCCTCTATGACGTTTAGGAGCCATGAAGAAAGTAGAAGAGAAAAAAGGAATACCTTTTTGAGAAAGGAGGAAGATGAGGATGTTGAAACGCCCACCAGATCTCTTAGATTCCTTGCTAGGATGGAGGAGGAAGAAATTTTAGGGAGGAAGGAGATGTTTCCACGGGTTGGTGTGTGGAAAAGATGGTTGAAAGAGTTGAATTTATAGAGTTTAGGGTCGGCCATTCGGTTCTGGAAATTAATACAGCGTCGACCGAACTCGGTCCGAATTCGGTCCGAACTCGGTCAGAGTTCGGCCCGAGTTCGGTCACTTGTATTCCCGAGACAATAAATGCAGTTCTGGTTGGTTAAAAGTAACTTTATGACTTTTGACTCTAGTATTTAATAACGGACTCTATTTATGGGTTAACTGTAGGGGTTGTCCCTGCTAACGGAGGTTCACCGGAGAACTCTTAAGTATCGCTTCGCTTCGACCGTAGTCATGGTGACAGACATACCCTTTTTAGGTTTGTACCCAAAAATAATTTTCGTTAAATAAATTTCAAAGTTGCAAGTCATAAAATTAATTTTAATTACCATATTACATTATGAATCTAAAAATTCAAGTATACCGAGCTCACGCCTCATTATGTTAAAACGGTCTTCAGCCAATGGTTTTGTGAATATGTCTGCTAGTTGATAATCTGTGTCAATAAATTCTAAGCAGATATCCCCGTGTTATTGATGATCACGAAGAAAATGATGTCTTATCTCTATGTGCTTTGTGCGTGAATGACAGATAGGGTTCTTAGTCAGATTAATAGTGCTAGTGTTGTCACAATAAATAGGAACTTTAGTGTAGTGCAGATTGTAGTCTTCTAAGGTTTGCTTCATCCACAAAATCTGAGCACAACAACGTCCTGCGGCGATATACTCAGCCTCAGTTGTTGATAATGCTACTGAATTTTGTTTCTTGCTAAACCAAGAGACTAAGGCCTTTCCTAGGAAATGACATGTGCCGCTGGTACTTTTACGGTCAACTTTGTATCCTGCAAAATCCGCATCCGAGTAACCTATCAGGTCAAAGGATTTGGTTTTAGGATACCATAAGCCGACTGTAGAAGTTCATTTAAGGTATCGGAAGATACGCTTAATGGCACTAAGATGTGATTCCTTAGGATTTGCCTGATAACGTGCACAAATACAAACACTAAACATAATATCAGGACGACTAGCAGTTAAATATAATAAACTACCAATCATACATCGATACTTACGCTGATCGACAGGTTTACCACTTTCATCAGCATCAAGCTTTATAGATGTAGCCATCGGAGTCCCGATTGGCTTTACATTCTCGAAGTCGTACTTTTTCAGTATGTCCTTCGTGTACTTAGCTTGGTTGATGAATGTTCCTTTTGAGTGCTGTTTGATTTGAAGTCCTAGGAAGAAGTTTAGCTCTCCCATCATACTCATCTCAAATTCACTCTGTATACACTTAGCAAAATCTTGACAGCGTTTTTCGTTAGTAGAATCGAATATTATGTCATCTACATAAATTTGCACAAGGAGGATATCATCATTCAAGGATTTTATAAACAAAATAGTATCAACCTTTCCTTTTGAAAATCCATTATCAAGTAAGAAGGTACTTGGGCGTTCATACCAAGCACGAGGTGCTTGTTTGAGTCCATAAAGGGCTTTCTTAAGCTTGAAGACGTGATCAGGTTTTTGAAAATCTTCAAAACCAGGGGGTTGTTTCACAAAAACTTTCTCTTTTAAAAATCCATTTAAAAATGCACTTTTCACGTCCATTTGAAATAATTTAAAATCATTATAACATGCAAATGCACAAAATATGCGGATGGCTTCTAGTCTAGCAACAGGAGCATAGGTCTCATTATAATCAATTCCTTCTTCTTGATTATAACCTTGTGCCACTAGACGTGCTTTGTTGCGTAGAACTTGTCCACCTTCACTGAGTTTATTTCAGAACACCCATTTGGTACCAATTATCGATTGACCAATAGGTTTAGGAACGAGTTCCCAAACTTGGTTTCTCTCAAATTGATTTAGTTCCTCTTGCATGGCATGAATCCAAAACTCATCAGTAAAAGCATCATCTACATTTTTAGGTTCTATTTGAGAAATAAATACTATATTTGCTGCTATATCAGAATCTTTAAGAGATGAACATGTACTTACACCTTTAGATACATCACCTATGATGAGCGTTTCTGGATGATCTGGCATGAATTTTAATGATTCAAACTTTTGGGTCAGATCTTTCACAAAACTCTTCTCAGTCCTTGCATTTTGGGTCAGATCTTTCACAGAACTCTTCTCAGTCCTTGCATGTGTATCTTCATCATCACTGTCGCTAGATCTGTGACTATTTAACTCATCAAAAGTAACATTAATAGTTTCTTCAACAATCATAGATCTTTTATTGAAAATTCTATATCCCTTACTTTTAGCAGCATATCCGAAAAATATCCCGTCATCTGCTTTGGAGTCGAACTTTCCCAAGTTATCCTTGGTGTTCAGGATAAAACAGCGACATCCAAAAACTTTAAAGTAAGAAATGTTTGGAATTCTTCCAAACCAAAGCTCATATGGTATTTTCTTCGAGATTGGTCGAATTAACACCCTATTCAAAATATGACAGGCTGTACTAACAGCTTCTGCCCAAAAATATTTAGGAAGATTATACTGATTCAGCATGACTCTAGCCATTTCGCTTAGAGTACGATTCTTCCGCTCCACAACACCATTCTGTTGGAGAGTTCTAGGACAAAAAAATTCGTGGTAATATCCACTATCATCACAAAACTTTTTGAAATCAGAATTTTCGAATTCGCCACCATGATCACTTCGGATACGAGTAATCATGAAGCCTTTTTCGTTTTGTACCTTTTTGCAAAATATCTGAAATTCAAAAATTGCATCACTTTTGTTTGATAAGAAATAAACCCAAGTAAAACGAGAGAAATCATCAACAAGAACAAAAGCGTTGAGCTTACCGCCAAGACTAGCGACTCTACTAGGACCAAATAAATCTATGTGAATTAACTGCAAAGGTCTAGAAGTACTTACAGCGTTGATGGATTTAAAAGTAGACCTATGTGCTTTGTTCTTTTCACAGTCAGCACATACCATATCTCTCTTGAATGGAATCTCAGGGAGTCCTCTTACCAACTTCTTTGTACTTAGTCGTGAGATAGTATCCATGTTTGCATGTCCTAGTCTCATGTGCCATAGCCAGCTTTCATCTTGATTGGCTACTAGGCACCTACCTGCATTATTAGTATTCTTCAGAAAGAAAACATAAATATTGTCTTCTCTAATCCCTTTAAATATGGGATCACCAGATGACATATCATATATGGTACATTTATCTTTCACAAAATTGATACCATAACTATTATCTGCCAAATGACTTATGCTTAATAGGTTATATTTTAATTCTGTTACTAGACAAACATCCTTTATTACTGGATAGGAAGAAATACCTACAGTACCATTACCAATTATATCACCTCTCAAATTATTTCCGAATGAGACATATCCTTCTTTCTTTATCGACAGCGTAGCGAACAAAGATGCATCATCGGTCATGTGTCGCGAACATCCGCTATCGAGGATCTATTTGCTTCTAGCATTAGAGGGTTGGGGGTCCACCTACAAGACAAGTAGATGAATCCTTTGGTACCCATTTTCTGAAGGGTCCATTCTAATTAGCTTCAGGTCTCCAGATTAAAGTGTGATTGTCAACAAGCTTTCTTGCAAAACAATATTGTGATATGTGTCCGTGCGTACCATAATAAGTGCAAGTCAGTTTAGAACCACATGTGGTTGAAACTGTGTTTACATGCTTGTTTGGTTTGGAGAACCTATAAGTGAAAGTATGATGATATTCGTGTTTCTTCTGTGCTTTCTTATTTTTAGTCCTCTTAGGTGTATGCTTAGCATTAGGACTAAATTTAGGCTGTGTCACAGGTATTGCCTGTTTGCCTAACTTGATTTCTAACTTTTTAGAAATCGCAATAGACTCTTCATATCTAGCAGTCATATCTGAGAGTCTTTATTCTGTTATTAGGTGCTTCTTCTTCTCTATGTCATATAGTTCTTGCATCTTGACATAGTCTATTTCTTTCTTTTTAATTTTGAGGATAGCCTCATGATAGTCTACCTTGAGTTTGGCTATCTCTTCCGTGTTACCGGTAGTAGACGTCTCTCTAATATCTTCAATAAGATTGGACAGTCTAGCTAACTCGGTTGTTTATGCATTAATCTCTTTTCGAGATTGCTTATACTTGTCGAGCACAGTTTTGTGATCTTCAAGTAATTCGCTAAAGGTATTTTCTAATTCATCGAAAGTAAAATCATCATATAGAGGGTTTGAAGATACCTTATCAAATGCCATAAGACAGACATTTGTATTGCCACAGGGTCTATCCTCTTCTTCTGTATCATTGGCATCACTTTCATGCCAGATAATTGTGTTGGCATACTTTCGACCAGATGTTGCTTTTCTGCTTGATCTTGATCTGTCATATGGACTGCTTTTCTTTGAAGTTGGACAGTCCTTCTTCATGTGCCCCGTCTTGTTGCATCCAAAGCAAATGGTTTCATCTTTATTGCTTTCTTGGACATCTCTCTCCCTTCTGTTTGATTTCTCAAACTTTAGGAATTTTCGGAAGTTCTTCACAAGTAGGGCCTGTTCGTCACCACTTGATGATTCTTCATCAGAGTCATTGTATGTTGATTTTCTTGCTTGAGCTTTGAAAGCAATAGATTTTTCTTTTGGTGTTGCTTCTTCAAACTCTTACAAATCAAGTTCATGGGTCATCAGCTTCCCCATCAGTGTTTCCAAGGATATAGTGGTGAGATCGTTTCCTTCAATAATTGCTGTGGCTTTTGGATTCCAGTTCTTGGTTAGCGCCCGCAGCACTTTTCTGATCTTCTCGTGATTGCTGTAATCCTTACCAAGAGATTGCAAAGGATTAGTTATATCAAGGAAACGAGGTAAACATCTGTGTAATTGACTCACCGGGTTTCATCTTGAATGATTCATATTCCTGTGTCAGTCTACTAATTTTGGATTCCTTCACTTGGGAAGTACCTTCATGAGTTACCTCAAAAAGTTTCCAAATTTCGTGAGACGTCTTACAGGTTGAAACTCTGTTGAACTCCGTTTTGTCAATTGCACAGAGTAGTGCATTGATGGCACGAGCATCTAGACTAGCCTTAGCTTTTTCAGCTTCAGTGTATTTGTCACGAGGCTTGTCTACAAGCTGGCCTTCAACCACTGTGGGTGCTGGTTTCTTATAACCATCAATGACTATAGACCAAAGATCAAAGTCAAGAGATTTTAAGAAGAAAGTCATTCGTGTTTTCCAATAGGTAAAATTTGTTACATCAAATAGGGGAGGTCTATTTGTGGATTGCCCTTCACCGTTGAATATTGATTTCATGACTGCCATATATACTCTCTGAGGTTTGTTATATAAAAATATAACCTGCTCTGATACCAATTGTAGGACCGTTGAGCACCTCTAGAGGGGGGTGAATAGAGTGTGTGTGTGCAGCGGAAAATAATCACCAATTAAAACTTTAAACTATGGCAGTGAAATAAGAGACAGTAAATATAATGCAGCAAGAGATAGAGAATTCAAACTCAGCGACACAGCGATATATACTGGTATCCCTCTGAGAGGACTAATCCAGTCTCGAGTACTCTCGCTCGATGTTAATCCACTATGGCACAAGCTTTAACTGAGAGCTTGCAGTCTCTTACAACACCGTGCTTGGTGACAAGTACACGACCGACTTCACAACACCATGCTTGGTAACGAGCGCACGACCAGCTCCACAACAAGAAAAGTTGCTGAACTTGGAACGACCTCTTTACAACTCTTGGAATACCAAAAGACTCTAAATCAACTCTGATATTACTGGCTTTTGGCTAAGAGGTGTATAGGTATGATTTGAAAATCTTGGATCATTTGAAAACACTCGAATAGTAGAGAAGAGAAGATGAAGAGTGAATGAATGATTTGAAATGAAAAGTTCTTCTCTATTTATAGGTGTTTTCTGGGACCGAACTCGGACAGAGTTCGGGCAGAGTTCGGATGCAGATATCTCACAAAGAGACGTTGCCGCAGATTTGGAGGCAACAAAAGTTTGAATACAAACTGACCGAACTCGGACAGAGTTCGGTCCGAACTCGGGCCGAACTCGGTTATGAGTTCTGTCAGGAGATTTTTGAAATATTTTATCAGAAAATATTTTCAAAGAAATTTTGGAATATTTTGTAAAATGATATATGAGTGGTAATGGGTAGGCTTTTTAGAATGTGGACTGAAATAACCCTAAGCCAGTATTAACAAAACTGATTTTACAAAATAAATCCTAGACTCAATAAAATATAAAATACAGAATAAAATATAAAATGAGTCATCTTCAGATTTGATGATGTTGATGCTTCGTTGATGCAGTACAACGTCCGTTGAAATTGATTTCATATATCCTGGAATGATTAGCAGCAGTTTGTATATTTTGTGTATTGACTTAAGTGCATGTTGATTATCGAAATCGGGTGTGACCCTGGAATGGGTCAACAGGACCTGCACGAGGCCGTGCATTAGTTTTGCACTGAATCGGGTGCGGCCGATTTCCAGCGCTGATACGCGTGTCGTATCGTACGCACGCATGTCTTGGACACGTGTCAGGGTGCCCTAGCCCTAGCCCTAGTCCTACTCGACACTGGGACACGACCACGAGATCTGTATCGTGTCGTGTCGTGTGCACGAGCACTAGGAACACGTGCACGAGGATTTCCAGTTTTTGCACTGTTTCGTGTTTTAAAATTGTTTGGACACGTTTGTGTCCACTTTGGTGGACACAAACACATTGTATGACACGTACACTATAGGTATTTACTTTACCAACCATTGGTTTTGCATTTTAGTTTAATTTTGTTGATCAATTCTCAATTTACCCAATTTCCTGATATCCCTAATATCAGTCTCTTTATTCAGTGTTTCCAGATTTTTAAAATGTGAATTTGAGCATCAATTTAACCTATCTAATACTGTTAATTAGTATGGTTTAAGACCTAATGTGGTACACCTATATGTTCACCAATTGTGTGTTGAATTTGGGATGATTTGTGTACTGTTTTGGGGCTTAAATCTGGGAGTTTGTGTTTGGACTGAAAACTGAATATTTACACTGTTTTGGTGATATTAGATTCATTTCCTTCATGATGTAAACTGTGAAATGATTTTCAATGTATAAACCTGAGTTGTATGTTTCCTTAAAAACCTGAGATTGGTTATGGACTGGAAAACTGAGTTTTTGTGAACTAAGTTTCCTATGTTACTTCACTGTTATTTCATTCCTATTTTACCTGAGCATTAGCCCTCACTTTACTGTGTCCCAATGTGTACATAATTCCAGATTTCACATTGTATATAGCTCACTGATTTGCCTAATATTGCTCACTGTTTTACTAATTCCAGATTTCATATATGTGGGTAGTTCACTGTTTTAGGTTCCAGATTTTACATTGTAATACTCACTGATTTTTATTCATATGCACACTGATTTCTTGTACTGTTTTCATAATTTCAGGATACCAAATCACACACCAGTGTCTCACTCATATACAATACACTCTCCCCTCACACCCTCAAGCTTAACACATACATACTTGGCACTATGTGACACTCACACCCACTCTCATGTATCCTCTCACACTCACACACATCTTCTCATGTCACACACTCATGTCTCCCTAATACACACACTCATGTCTTCATTCACATACACATGTATACCACATTTCCCTTCCTATCCCAATATATATATATATATATATATATATATATATATATATATATATATATATATATATATATATATATATATTTATATATATATATATATATATATATATATATATATATATATATATATATATATATATGTGTGTGTGTGTGTGTGTGTGTGTGTGTGTATGTGTGTGTGTACATACATGTATACAGGTATATACATTTATCTAATGTGTATATATAGATAATATATGTAAATATGTTTAGGTGTACTTCTATATTAGATTGTATAATATCAATATGTGCATTCCTATATTAGATTATATAATTATATCTATGTGTATTATATATTAGATATATGTGTTATGTGTATAGGTGATTTGTATGTTGGTTAGGCATGGTATTGCCTAATAGCCTATGGCCTAGTCTCTTAGCCTATGGGTGTATCTGTGTGTCAGTTTAGAGTCTAGTTAGACTTGTGTGGTCTAGTTAGGCCTAGAATAGACTAGTTAGACTAGTATAGACTAGTTTGACTTAGGTTTGACTTGGTTGACCTAGTTTGACTTCTAGGGTTGACCAGAGTTGACCAAGAGTTGACTTTGGTCTAGATTGACCTAGATTCATGTAGAACGCATTGTAGTGCATCTTATTACCATTCTGGACTTGTTGTGACTTGTGATGTTCTAATAGGAGCCAGACACCACTCCTCGGACAGTACTTTCATCTTGGATATTCAGATAGCAGGCGAGTACAATCTCTGATCTTTTCATACTTATCTGGACTATATTCTTGCTCTAGATTACTTTACTTGATGCTGACACATATCTTCACGGATTAGTACTATATGGATCCTTTCCTGAGATGTTATCCCTCTACGGGTGCATCGGGTATTTCATGTTCATGTACTTTATCATGTGCATCAGGTACTCCTTGTACTCGTAGTAGTTCATGTTTTTACATGTTCTCATGTGCTTTCATGTGCCTCATGTACTACTCATTACATGAGTTCACGTATCTTTAGCTGTATTCATGTGCCTATAACGTAACTTGAATGGATCCTTGTGTATTGATTGGGGCGGGGTAAGTAGAATTGGTTATGTGATCATTATCCCCAGTAGCTGTATTCATGTGCCTCTTAGTTGTATTCATGTGCCCCTAAGCCGTTTACATAACCATATTGTACTCTAAATCACTTAGCCACTTACAGTCTCTACTATCATGTATTTACTTTCAGTTACAAAATATCTCCTGTTTACTCGTACTTCCTTTTCAGCACTTCCTGTATTTTACTCTATTGCATGATTTATACTCCTAACCTGTTATGAACTATTTTGAGAGATATGTGCTCGTTCTCGTCCTGACTGGACCTGTTGAAAATTTTACAGGGGATGAGGAGGAGGCCTGCTTAGACACTTACTATAGGACAGCCTTAGAGGACACTTGCGATCTGGACTTCCAGTCGGATCCCTTAGCAGTAGAGACAGTTGCTCCATAGATGTCTTTATCTTATTTTATAGTATTTGGAGTTGAGTTGTATATATTTTGGATCTGTATTATGTCTGGATGATTAGTGGAGTTTATCTAGACACTTAGCTCTCTCTATTTATATTTCCTGTGGATTTTGGATCTTGCATCTTTATATCATTCTATCTTTATCCTGTTCTACCTTAGCTGTGATTGAGATATATTCTATTATGTCACCCCCATTCGGGGAGTATAACTGTTTATTACCTTAAACTGTTAGATGTTGTGACCTAGGACAGCGTTCTACCGTCGATACTGCGGCGTAGGCTGGACGTACCCACGTCTCGTGCCCTTACTCTAGGGTACGGGTCGTGACAGGTCGTCTCTCTTGATCTACGTTTGTGACTGATCACATTACGCAAATCATGTTAGGAGAGTTTCACTTTCATATCCCCATCCGGTGCATGGCAAAGCCAAGCACCGGGATGGTCATGTGAATGATGTACACCCTGATCTGGTTCACATGCATGAGATACGCCCAGATCATTGGTAGAGGAACAGCATTTACGGCAACTTGAGTCCAATTTATACGCGTCATCCAGGTGGGCGCATGGACTCAACATCGCAGTTGCCCAGCCAGACTTCGTTCGAAACGCAGTAGATGCGCCCAAGAGGGACAGGGACTTCGAGAGTTGACTCGTTTCTGGCACAGATGCACCCGAGTCGACTCTATACAGCTTACCATCAGCAGCGCACATGATTTTGAGCACATGCTTCTGGTTTGCTGTTGGCGTAGCACGTTTGTGGCGTATGGCCTGTGCTGTCTTAGATTTATTTATACTAGCTTATGAAGCCATATAGTACTCAGAATCTAATGGTGTCTCGTCATGACAGCGAGTGAGTCTGTTGAAGACAGACGTTCTCTCCTGCATACCAGAGCTCATGCGCTGGAGATTGGTTTCACCTCTGCTCCGTTGGCGCATCTTCTTCGGCTAGAAAGAAGACAGTTGTGGAATGTAGTTAACACTGTGCTTTCCAGACAGATGCGCGGCACCAGTGGGCGCATCCTTGTTGCTGAGAGCGTCAGCAGGAAGGGCCAGCTGCGGTGGCACGTCCCTTTCGGTGATAGTGCCAGGCACATCGGTCTTGCACACCCAGACTTGGCGAGTCTTCTTCGACTTTGGCAGCTGCTTCGAAGGACTCGCGCTGCCTTCAGAGATGAACTCCTCATACGCCTGTTGATTGAAGCGTACCACAAGTATTTTATGGGAGGTGCCGAGTTTGATGTCGTCAGATTGCGACACAACTTTTTTATTGGAGGAGAAAGATGTCCCTAGCAGAGTCGTCAGCTTGTTTGCCATCGAAAATACGACAAGGTTTTGTTAACTAAAACTTTGGTATTTCAATTACAAACACAATAGTATACAATGTAAGACTTAGACGTAGTCCTTGGAGTACACTTTTATTTTTATCTGGAACTATGTCGATGGAGCGAGTGGTAATACGTTGACTCTGTTGACGATCTGACGATGGTCTTGAACTCTCTGAAGATCTGGGTTACTCTGGATGTCGGAGTGTTGCTAGGAGAAGCGGACGTTAGGTGTCTCTTCTAGCCTCTGTGGAGGTGCTTCTCTCTGAGTGTGCACGTTTATCCTTGTCTGTGTATGTCTCCATCCGTGTGTTATGAATGAATGATCCTTCTATTTATAGATAGCAGGCTGGCTGCTCATGTGCACATATGTCGGATGCATCTGGATATGGGAATGCCACATGACTGATGCTAGCGGGGGCGCATGGTTGACGCGCCCTAGATTGAAGTTGAATCTGCTGGACTGCTGTGCTGGAATGCGATAGAGCTGACACATGGCAGTCGCGGAGATTTGGTTGTTGCTGGGATCTTGGGTGGTTAGCACCCATTCTTTGAACAGAACTGAGTCAAGGGACGCGTAGCGTATGCCTGTGGCTCAAAGATCTCGGTTTTGGAGGAGAGTGATTTGTCGGTGTGCGCCTAGGAGGGTGCATGAAGGTGACTTAGTCTATGATTTTTAGGCATCATAGACGAGTTTGGGCGCATGGATTTGGAGGCGCATGTAGAACTTCGCATCAGGGTGCGCCTAGGATCAGGCGCAGGGGAGGCAACTTGGTCTTATGATTTTTTTAGGAGTCATGAGCTAGTCCAGGCCCATGGCTTTTGTGGCGCATGAATAGCCTAATCTTCTATTGCTTGGGATCAGAAGTAAGCCGGGGGGCGCATGACCACTGGGGCGCATACAGTCTACTGGGTGTATGACTACGAGGCGCATACAAATGGTCGATCTGCCACGTGGCAGTAGTTGCCGACCCAAGGTGTAATAATGGTGTTGTTATCAGCGGCGCTTCATTTTCTGCAAGGGCTGTTGATTGGGCATCTTCGGGAGACGTATAGCCGCCCTTTCTCATTCAGCATTAAATATTTGATGGAGAGGGTTGCATTGGTTAATGCCAATCTGGGCACATGGCTATGGCCCGCTGGGTGCGCCCATAGTAGAGCGCATGATATTGATGAAGCATCTGCCAATGTGTCGCATCCTCTTTGGTCTACCTGTTGAGTTCTTCGAGGCGTTAATAGCTGCTTTGACTTAGCCGAATACGAGACGACAGATATATTTGCTATTAATGTCGATTCATTGCATGGAATTTGAAATGTTGGCCATTTGGCACTAGGGTGTAGGCTTTCCGTGCTTATAAATAGCCGCATGAGGGAAAGCTTTGCTTTCATTCTTCAAAAGATGAACTTGGCCGGAGCTCTGTCTTGGCGAACTTTCGAACTCGAGCTTTTTCCGAGGGTGAAGATGCGCTGCCCCAGTCTTTCCATCGCTCTGAGCTTCTATGATAGTGTCCGTTGCATCCAAATATCGGGACCATCGAGTCCCAACACAGGCCGATAGTGCCTGTTGCATCCAAAGATCGGAGCGGCCACGCTTCGTCTTTCATTAGCTGGCAGAGCCACAGGTTGTCGAGTGTGCCTGTTGCTTCCGAAGGTCGGAGCATAGTGCCGCGATCCTTATCGAGCTAGGAGAGCTCCTCTTCCTGCTACACAAGGACTGATTGGTGCTGATGAGAGGGAGTGCTTCGTTCTGACCATGCACGGAGATGTGCACACACTTGAGATACTTAGAATGATGCACCTGGACGAGACATCAGAGTGATGCGCTTAACAGATGACGCGCCAGGCAGGGGGCACATGACAGTTTGTTGCGTCTAGCTGTAGCTTTAGGATTTTCCTTCTTTGTAGAATTTCTTCTTTGTAAAGCTTTTCTTTAGACATGTAATAAACTTTCATATGAATAAAAGCCTTCTTTTGATGTCTATATTTTTGTTGTGCCAAGTATCTGTCTGTGCTTTTCCTGGCGCATTTGAGTTGGTCGCATGGTTGGATTGAGTGCATAGGATTCTGGCCTATAGATGCGCCTGAATTTCCATGCTTCTACAATCCGGGTCAGGCGTACATATAGTCGTAGCTCCGTAACGGAATCTCAACGGTAACTAAGAGAGAAACGTGGATCACAGGAAACAGGTAATCTTTTCGAATAAATGTATATACATATATAAGAATGTATGTGCATAGCATGGCCCGCACAAGTAGTAGTCATCCTCAACTCTCAAGAAACAATAAATTGCAACCACAACTTACCGTTCTGACCTCTATCTAGACGGCAATCCTACGACACATCTAAAAGAAAGATAAATTGACACAAACACCCTTAATATATATCAGGAATCAGGTATCTCAGGTAATCTAGCTCAAGTATCGGGTTAATATATGTGTCAATCACGTGTCGTAACCTACAGGTCTTTTATGGAAATAAATCAATAAATCTCAGGTAGGCTCTATATATCAATACTGGACAACTCATTAGTTGAATGGCACCCAGATGTAATCCGGAAGCCCGTATCGATATAACTCCTAAGGTCAAGTGCAAGAGATAAAATAGAAAGAAATAAATAACAGAATGAAACAAGAACTGTATGATAGCAAGGTGTACTTTTCTGATTCCGCGCTGTGAATATGAAACGCCGCTCCCGCGTCCACGCCTCCGGAACCCGACGCTCCTAGATAATTAATTAACTAGATTAAGTCACTACTCAAGAAACTTACGATACGACTAAATTAGTCAAAGTAATGTGTTAAAATTATATTCAATTTTTTATGGAACCATTTAGATCCATACAATCACACACAGGTTCCACGAGACATCGAAACATAGTTTTTGGGTTTCCAACTCTTAATTAGTCGGTTATGTCCCTACTTCAATAATATACTTAAAAATCATAAAAAATCATAAAAATTATATTTTAATTAATTTTCTACAGATTTATCTCTGAAATTCCAGAATTAATATTTTTAAAGATATTTATGACTAGTTGATTACTAAGTCAGCTAGTCTACCCAAAACTCGTCCGAAACATAGTTAATGACTCAATATTGCTAAAATAACCAAAAATATATTTTTAAAAGAAATAAAATATCTTATTTCACAGAATAATATCAGAAGTACAAGAGTTGAGTTATACTACAAGTTTGGGATATTCTAGGTTAGTAGGTTGCCCGAAAATAGCTAGTTTTGACCTATATTTTCCTGACCAGATTAGAGTTGATAAAATCATGGAAACTTAAAAATCATATTTTCTATATATTAACACACATAAATTTCAGTTTCGAAGAGAACCATCAATAACTTATAGTTCCTTCACAACGGGGTTGGAATCGACCCTACCGAAACATGAATGTTACAACCATAATTCATGAAACTTTTATAGGTGAAAATAAATAACAAAAGGTACCAAAATAATATTTTTACAGATTTAATAGCAGAATTTCTACAGAATTAAAGCATGGGTTTAAGATGGAAAAAGTAGGGTTTCTTACCAAAAGTCCTTGCTAGTTGGGTTGTGGAGGTTTCTCCTTGCCAAAGCTCCCACCTTTCTTGCTATCCTGGATTGCTACTCCCTTCTTGGTGAGTTTGAAGGAGTTGGCAATGGCTATAGATGGTTGGATGGGGAAGATGGAGTTTCTAGGGTTTGTTTCGGTGGTTGGATGGATGTATAGTGAAGGAGATGAGTTTTTATGGTAGATGGAGAGATGCGTAATGGAGGGGATGATGTTATGAGGGCTATGGGGCTTGGTGCTGTCAAAATTTGAGGGAGGAAGAGAGTATGGTCGGCTATAGAGGTGGGAAAGAAGGAGAAATTAAGTTAGGGTTAGGGTACAAGTTTATATATATATATATATATATATATATATATATATATATATATATATATATATATATATATATATATATATAGGCTTTTGAAAGAAAACGAGAGAGAAAACGTACAAAAGTACAAGTAAATTCTAGGAAGTATTGCTATGGAAGTCTGATCTGAGAGCGATCACTTTGTTCCTTGGACCACACGGTGATAATGAAGAAAACTGCTTGGAGATGAACAACTGGAAGAACTAAGTCACCAGAAAGGTATCGACACAACTGGTACTGATGGCACGTTCGAATGATTTCTTGCTTTGCTTCACTCTGTTCTTGAAGAAAAGTTGAAGAGAAATGCTCTGGAAAATCACTTTGCTTTGAAAGTATAAATTCTCTCAAGATATCTGGCCCAAAAAACCAAAAGTTATATATCCTCTCTTCTAAAAAAGAAGTCTTTATATAGGCTTGTCCTTCTGTGCATAAAAAGCACCAATATTGAGTCTCTACGCAGGCTGGTAGAATAACTGCCACCCACGTATATAAATTGGCCTCTACGCAAGCTGACACATGTCCCATAATCTAATAAAATAAGGAGAACACGTACATACCTTCTTCGAGAAGTGTGGCATGAAGGCCACGTCAGAAAACCATGTTCCCACACAATCAGGACAGACGGTGCGTAAGGGATGCTATTTAGGCATGTCTGAATGTAAAATAGCTTAAAGTAAGCTTCCTGCGTAAAATGGCTAAAAATAGTCTTGAGCGTAAAGGCTCAAATAAATTTTATGCGCAAAAAGAGTGGCTGAGATAGCCTTGAGCATAAAAGCTCAAATAACTCTATTGGGAAAGAGGAGGCTGTTCCTCGAGCGTAAAGCAGCTCGTTGGCACACTAAACAATCCTGGGTTGGTGTGAAAAATCTTCTTGGCTTATGTGCAATTATTTGTCAGAGAATCAATCTGTCAGAGCAGTATCTTCGTACATTTACTACAGCATGGACAGCTCATTCTTCGCGTAGAGAGTGAAACTGTCTTCGCGTAAAGTCTAAATTTAATCCTTGCATAGAGCTTGAGTTTAAATCAGTTTGACCTTTGCGTAAAGTCTGAATTTAACCCTTGCGTAGAGCTTGAGTTTGACTCAGTTTGTCCTTTGCGTAAAGTCTGAAATGGGCTTTATGTAGAGTCTGGAACTGTCTTTGCTTAAAGATCTCAACTTCTTTGACTTGGTCTATGAAATTTATTTACGCTTCTACAAGACCCCCTTCAAAGTTTTTAAATTTTCTAATATTTGAAATTCTTTGAACAAAAAGCGTAAAGTCTGGGATATGCAACAATCACCAGCGTAAAAATATGGATACCCAACAGTCACTTCGAGAATTTGAAACAACTTTGAGTTTTCTATAAATAGAACTCGGTTGGAAGAGAGAGAACTTTACTCATCTCTTTCATTTCTTAATCTCTTTTTCACTTATCTTCAAAATCATTTCAAGCAAATGGAACCCAAGAGCAAGGCCACCACCTCAGCTAAGGGCAAGAAGGTTGTTGTCGCTTCGTCGACGGCTAGATCGTCGGAGGAACTCTACGCCCCCGCAGCATCACTGGAGAAGAACATCGAAGAGACCCAAAGACCAACCCAAACGTGGCTCCGGCCATGATAGGTAGAAACCCTATCTATTTTGACCATAGATTTCGTTGGAGAAGATGACCCAAGAGCAACCCTAAATCATACGCTCACATTTATACGTTCCAGCGTAAAAGTTGAAACCAAAAACACGCTCACGTTATACGTGCTAGCATAGATCTCGAAATCAAAAATATGCTCACATTATACGTACCAGCGTAGAACTTGAAAATACGCCCACGTTATACGTGCGAGCGTGAAACTTGAAAATACGCCCACGTTATACGTGCGAGCGTAAATCTTGAAAATATGCCCACGTTATACGTGCGAGCGTAAAACTGAAAATACGCAAGTCAAAAAGACTATGTGTTTCACACGTAAAACTTTACTCTTTTGAACAGAAAAAAGTACGCGTAAAAAAATTTTCAATCTTGGACTGCGTAGAACATTTTTTAGAGAAATGCATAAAACATTCTCTTTAAAACAGAGAACCTTTTACGCGTAATAACTCCAAAATTTAACTCATGTATAGTCATTTACGTAGAGCTTGAGTTTTGCATAGAGTTCATACTTAAAAATTTTACTAACTTGATTTTTCTTGTTGAACTTCTTTTGCAGTGGACTTGGGGGTCCATCCTCTTTCTGAGGTGTTTGGATCACCAGATGGTATTTTGGGATCAAATTATCTAGAAAATGTATCCTATGTCAAGTTTCCTCAAACCGACAAGCAGTATCCCAAGGAAAGATAGCAGTTGATAGCTGCTCAGGGAGACAGAATGTTACTGTCTCTGATGAACGGAGAATTACTGACGTCATTGGATGGCCAGCATTATTTGAAACCCGCATTCATGTTTGGGAATGCAATTGATTTCCAATCTCAGACAAACCCCAAGAAGGAGTCCTGGGTGTTCAAGTTCGGGAAAAGGGAAATGTATCTCCCAACAATGTCAAGGGATTATCCCCTTTCTTCTTTTGTTTACGCCACTCATCCGAGGCAGATGATCTGGAATCTGACTCCCAACAGTCATGGAAGACCGGGGAGAATTATATTCAAGAGGGATAAAAACCAAATTGGCTATCATACTAGTACTCCCAGTGGTACTGTCACTCCTTTCTCATGCTTATTACCTAGATTCACACCAAGTGTGGGCTCATCTCTGATCCAGCCAGTACAGATACCGATGTTCATTAACAGGTTTATGAACGCTTCAGTATTATATCCCCAAGTCAACCCTAGGCTTCCAGGGTGGATGACCCCTCACAATAAAAATTGGGTTCAACTTAGCTCTTGGATCATAAAGACCTTCGAAGCAGAATTACAAGCCATCAGACTGTTAGAAGCGGTAGCCTCCACAAATCAAGGCATACCCATGAACAATAACCTGTTCTTAGCTCTGATGGAGTTATATATTAGCTCGATGGGAACCTTTGCGACCCCAGTAGGCGAAATGGGTTTTGCACTCCATGAGATGCAATTTATCTCTAAGCTACCAATGGGAGAAGTTTCATATGAGGAGTATGTTCCCTCCAACCGGGAACTAGCAGAAATTAGTAAGAAAAACCCTCGCTTAGTCGAGGTATACCAAGAGCTGATGTGTCATTATTTGATCTGCACCACTATGTATGAAAGTGGATCGAATTTGGCATATGTCAATAAATGGACAACATATCTATTCTATCATAAGAATAGAGTGTCCAAGGAAGATAAAGAGAGATTCCAAGATAACAAGGTTCAGACCATTAATCCTTACTCAATAATTCCTACCGACTTGATAAATACTTGGATGATCAAATATAAATCTCCGGACAAGTATTTAACCACCAAAGCTGGAGAATTCCCTACGGGGACCGAAACATTGAGCTTTTTAAGACATGGCCGTCAAAAGCTCTCCAAGGAAGCCTTGCTGGCGGGCTTTCTTTCCTTATGGTTGCACAGGTGGGTCGTACCAGGGACCGGTATAGTTGACAGAATTCACCAAAATGTACTATGGCCAGCAGTACGTTTGGTATTCAAGACCAGACTCAGCCTATTACCAGCAATAGTGTGCCGGATGAATGCGGGTTTGCGAGCTTTTGGTGAAGAACTGATCAAGAATGCTCCCTACCGTCATGATTTCCCTAGGGTGGAGATGCCTTATACCTATTTGATGGGCTGGCTACTGGATCATAACTGCAGCTTATTACTACCAGGCACTGAAGATCATGCGGAGGTATTCCTCCAGAAATTTAGTAAAGCTACGTGGAAGGCGACTTCGGTGACGGATACACGGACAGCACTGAACTTCTTCCATTGGTGGAATTTTTCTGCACACGACCACCAGTTCTAGCCGACTGTTTTGGTGTGCAATTTGAAGATGTAGGTCGAGATAGAACTGAAATACCTGTGCCAGTATTTAATTGGCTAATATGCATCAAAACCTCACATCTGATGTATAGAACTGAAGACAACTGCATCTTCGAACCGTATCTACCCAGTCGTTTCGCTCGTCAGTTCGGTTATAACCAACTTTATGTTGGTAATCCTTCCACTAGTTTCAACAATTATGGAAAATTAGTTGACGGAGCGAGGGCATGGCGATATTTTAGCGCTGGATGTACCGGTGCCAAATTCGTGTGTCAACCGCCTCAAGCATAACTGAGCTATGAATGCTTCATTCGTATGCGCATTTTTATGTCTCCGTTTGTTCCTTCGCAAAAGACTATAATATGAAAGAAGTCTCCGGTGGGAAAAAGAAGGAGACGTCGAAGAACCAGTTATGGTGCCTTCGGATATACCTGATGATGTTGTTCCAGATGAATATCTGGAAACGATCCCTATGGGAGTTGGGGAGACAGCTGCAGGAGCAATTACCATTTCTGCCACCCGGAAACAAAAATCAGACACAACTGTTACTCTCTGGGAGAAAAAGAAGAAGGTTACTATTAAAGGGCCTTCCAAACAGAGAGTCTCTACCACAGAAAGCAAAAATTCTGCCGAAGAGACTCCAAACATTATATCTTCATCAGCTCAACCTGGAGAAGGATCTTCAGCACCCTAGTTGGCAGCAATGACAGAAATTACAGGAGTCCTATCTCTAGGACAACTTAGCACCTCATTGCAATTAACTTCGCCACAAAAGGCGAAAGTTGTCGAAGACACAGCCACAACTCCTGCTAGTAATTTGGAACCCATTCCTTCGGACGAACTAGGTTTGGATTTGGATGACGATGATTGGGACCAAGATTATGACGCACTCTTATCGCTTCCTGCACCTACTCCAGGTAAAAATAAATTACACAAAACTTTATACAAAAATATGTATTATAATTTTGTATATGGACTATCTTGATTAATATTTATAGGGATCGTCGTTGTGGCAAAGCCCGTTGCTCCTCCTTCTCAAAAGCCTATCCTTGAAGAAGTGATAGAATCTGAAGAAGGGAGTTCTTCTTCAAAAGAGGACTCTCTTTCTGAGGAAGGTTCTCCATCTGCAGGAGAGGCAAGCCAAGAATTGTCTTCTATTGCCTAGGAAAGAGATGAAGAGCCGATTGCAAAAAGAAGAGCCAGCAGTGCTCGGAGAATCGGTTGCTGAGGTCGTAGATGTAACAACAACACCATCAATTACTGTTGCTAATCCGGACCAGGTTCTTGAGACAGTAGTATTTGAACCTGAATCGAACATAGAAGGCAGTACCTCCGCAATATCATCTCCTGTCACCAAAACTCAAGCTCCAGAAGCGACAGAAAAGGTTGCTGAAGATATAGTCCCAGAAACCCCTAGGAATCAACTGGCCATGGTGGCGACGACAAATATGGCATTAACTAAGATTGCTACCATAGCAACGACAGCATCTATCTCTAGTTTTCAGGAGAAGGGATTGGCAGACATTGTCGATACACCGAGCTCTAATGCTGATATGAATCTATTGGTAGAGATTCATACTGAGACATTTTATAAAACCTTGGCAGTATTGATCAAAATGGTTTTAAAGAAAGGCCTCAGTTATGAGAGTTTGAAAAGTGCGATTGCGACCACCATTGATAACATCGTAATGTTTAATGATATTGAAAGGGCAGCAGCCTTGCAAAAGATAGTCCAAGGACTTGAACAACTAATCAAAGAATATCTAAGGCTGTCAAGTGGGACTATTGAAAGCCTCGTCCAATCTGAGTATGATGCTCTCACAAATGAATATATAACTCGGAAAACTATTTTCAAAGAATCTCTTCAAGAATATAGCAATAAGGTTGCTGTAGAAAGAGCCTTCTTGAGAGAGAATAAACCCCTGTTGGAGCAGCATCAAGAAGCCTATGACTCAATGAATATCAAAATCCATCAACAAAATGATAAAATCCGTGAAGTCGAGGCTGAGCTAGATCGATTAAAGGAGGAGCAAAACCAGATGACGGCAGATCAAGATAAATATTTGAGGCAAAGTTCCATTTTGGAAGAACAAATCTTTGGTGCTGAATCAAACATCAAGACTGTCGAAGAAGCCAAAGATAAAATGATAGCTGCTTTTGCTGAACTTTTCCATCTCTGTACTGCGGAAGCTCGACGATCCATAGCATATACAACTGTATTGGACTCTCGTGAAAAGCGTCTGGCAGAATTGCAGAAAATGAGTGAAGATCTATCTGCTCCGCCTTAGAAATTTTTTTGTACCCAATAAAGAATTTTATCTTCTATTATTTTCTTCCTTTTTACTGATGTAACATTTCAAACCATGAAATGAATGAAATGTTTATAAAATAGGTATGAGATAGAAAATAATTATCAGAGGTAATATGGACATGATAAGTCTTCAAAACTCAACAAAGTAGATTTTATCTATCCAGAAGTAATGTGGACATGATACATAATAAATCTTTTTTTTTTCTTTTTAGAGTGTACAATACTATCAGAGGTAATATGAACATGATAGATTGCAATGACTCAAAGAAGTAGATTAATATCTATTCAGAGGTAATATGAACATGATAGATAATAAATGACTCAAAGAAGTAGATTAATATCTATTCAGAGGTAATATAGACATGATAGATAATAAACCTTTTCTAATTGAAATCAGCTGGGAAGAAAGAAGATCAAAATTCTCTTTTGACAGAATAAATAATCAGCTTAACCAAACCTTGGCAGCTGGGGAATGAAGAAGAAATTTAAACATGATATTTCTTCAAAAATTTACCATTTATCGGCATCATGAGCAAATTTCTATTAGGTTTTGATAACCTATAAGCACCATTAGAGAATACGGTTTCGACTACATAAGGACCTTCCTATTTAGCTTGGAATTTGCCTTTACTCTTATGAGTCATAACCATAGGTCTTCGGACAGCTAGAACTAGCTCTCCTACTTTAAATACCCTTTCTTTAACTTTATGATTGAAAGCTCGAGATATGCGGGCTTGATACAGCTCAATGTGCTGTTGTGCTTAAAGACGCTTCTCATCCAAACCTTCAAGTTCCTGGAGTCTTAAGCGGTCATTATTCTCCGTAGTTAGCTCATTAGCAATGGCTATTCTAAGAGATGGTATTTGGATATCTAGTGGAAGAACAGCTTCACATCCGTAAACCAATAAAAATAGTGTAAAACCAGTTGGAGTTCGGACTGTTGTTCGATAAGCCTATAAACATTCTCCAAGTTTCTCGTTCCAATCATGTTTATTAGAAGAAACGAACTTTTTGAGAAGTTTAATAATTATTTTGTTGAAAGCTTCTGCTAAACCATTAGCAGCTGGATTGTAAGCTGTAGAAGATAGGTTCTGGATCCGATTCTTGTCACAAAATCGATAAAATGCCTGACTGGCAAATTGTTGTCCATTATTGTAGATTATCTTTCAGTGAATCTCGAAACGATAAATGACATGATGTTTGATGAAGTTAACCACATTAGACGTTTTTACTTCAACAAGAGGAACTGCTTCTGCCCATTTAGAAAAATAATCAGTTATAGCAAGGATAAACCGATGTCCTTTGACAGAAGGGGGATTAATCGGACCAATAATATCCATACCCCAAGCTTCAAAAGGCCAACAAGCTGTTGCAGGATATAGAAATTCAGAAGGTTGATGAATAAAATCAGCATAAATCTGGCATGCTTTACAACGTCTGGCGTAATCCACAGCGTCTGCTATCATAGAAGGCCAATAATCACCCATCCTTCGAATACATCCTGTAACTTTGGGCCTAGTTGATGTGCACCACAAAATCCATCATGAGCTTCACGAAGTGTTTGCTTAGCTTCGCTTTCCGAGAGACAACACAGTAAAAGCCCGTCATAAGAACGATGATACAACATGTGCATAGAAGCATCATAGCAAAATCGAAATGATCGTCTTTTGATTGATGCAGCTTCCTTTGGATCTTCAGATAAAATCCCATAGACCGTATAATCAATAAATGGACTTCTTCAATCCTTTTAGTGAAAATTTGATTCGGTAGCAAAACTCTGTTTGATGTGCAAATTATTCTTGACACAGAATAGGTCTCGATCCAACAAAGTGATGGTATTTTGTCTTCTGATTAGAACTGCTAAGTCTGCAGCTAAACTAGCAAGAGCGTCAGCTTCCAAATTTTGAGAGCGTGGTACCAATTCAACGAAGAACCCTTTGAATAAAAGAGCCAGTTCGATTACCACTTGATGATATGGAATGAGGTCAGGATTTCTGACTTCATATATCCCTCTGACCTGATTGACAATCAGCTGGGAGTCTCCATAGGCTTCCAAGAACTCGATATCCAATTATTTTGCTACTTGAAAACCAATTAGCAAAGCGTTATACTCTGCCACATTGTTGGAACATGGTTCGTTGAGGGAATAAGCACGGTATATAACCATTTTATCAGGAGAAACCAAGACAATGCCCACTCCGGAGACAATATTGTCTTTGGGTCCAACTCGTGATGCTCCATCAAAGTATAGTTGCCAAATATCATTCCTCAAAGTCATGTTTCAGTCTACAACTTCATCTGGAATGTCGTCATATAGCTTAGAAGTTTCAGGTATAGGATGAGATGCTAAGAAGTCAGCTAACGCTTGACCCTTCACTAATTTTTGAGGTATGTAGACCATATCATAGGGAGTAAGCAACATTGCCCAGGTAGCTAACCGGGAGTTAAGAATACTCGGCTTCTTCATTAATATCTGAATAGGATTTATTCTGGAGATAACATGAATAGTCTGTCCCGATACATAATGTCGTGTCTTTTGAATGGCAAAAACCAAGGCTAGACATTCTTTTTCTATAGGAGTATACCTGTGTTCAGCACCAACCATCATTCGGCTAAGATAATAAATTGTTTGTTCATGACCCTTATCACTTTTCTATGCAAGAAGAGCACCAAGAGAATGATCTAATGCTCGAACATACATCAAAAATGGTCATCCCACTACTGGGGGAACTAAAACAGGTGGATTTGTGAGGTATTGCTTGATGTCATTGAATAATTTTTGACATGCTTTATCCCAAACAAATGACACACCCTTCTTCAATAAACGAGAGAAATGTTGACATATCCCAGAAAGATTTGATATAAATCTCCTGATATAAGCAATGTGACCTTGAAAGCCACGGAGCTCTTTCAGATTACGTGGACGACGCATTTCAAGAATTGCTTTAAATTTATCAGGATCAACATGCATACCTTGAGAAGTAATGAAAAATCCCAAAAATTTGCCACTGGAAACCCCTAAGAAAGACTTAGTAGGGTTTATCTTTAGTTGATTTTGACGCATCAACTCGAATACTGTCTTCAAGTCTTGAATGTGATCATCTTTTGCTCGACTTTTGACGGCGATATCATCCACGTAACATTCAACTATTTTTTGCAGATGTTCTTGAAAGATATTGCTCATGGCATGTTGATATGTAGCACCGGCATTTTTCAGACCAAAAGGCATAACCGTGTAGCAATAAACTCCAAGGGGTGTACGGAAAGTGGTGTGCTTTTCATCTCTTGGATGCATCTTAATATAGTTGTATCCTGAAAATTTGTCCATGAAAGACATACATTCAAAACCACATATATTGTCTATCATGACATCGGTGATCGGAAGTAAAAACTCGTCTTTTGGACAAGCTGCGTTGAGATCTCGAAAATCTATGCAAACTCAAACTTTTTCATTCTTCTTCATGACAGAAACAATATTGGCAACCCAATCTGGGTGTTGTTCTTCACGGACAAAGCCATATGTGATCAGCTTTTTAACTTCTACTTCAATTGCATCCATCATGTCTGGTCGAAAACGTCGCTGCTGTTGTTTTATAGGTTTGGCATTATGAAGAATATTGAGTTATGGGTAGCTACTTTAGGATCCAGACCTGACATATCCTCATAGCTCCATGCAAAGATATCAATATATTCTTTTATCAGCTTTATCAACTTTTTTTTCATCTTCGAAAAGGTTTTTGCTGATAAATATTGGCTTTGACGTAGTTTCTTCTCCAACATTAATCTGGATGATTTCATCTTCTGTGGGTGGCTGTCGTTGCTCAAACCGAAGCTCCCATTGAGTATCCATTTATTGTGCCCAAGGGTCATTTTCAAATAGTTCACACTCATCATCGGTTTGAACCATATTAACTGAAAAGACACACTCAAATTCACCACACTGGACTCCTTCTGAATTTGAGGATTGTGAAGAACTGGAAGAAAACTCCTCTTCTATATCTTCCTTAAACATATGAGATGTATCGTATCCCGAACCATGACGGGTTCGTTGATAAAACGGATCACCACATAATGGTAATCGTCTACCTTTGCCCTGATTGAGACCTGACATGGTTTTCAAATCATATCCCATACTCTAGATAATCTTACGGGATTGTTGACTATATCTGTCAATTTTGATTTTTCCTTTATCCTTCTCTTCAAGATTATCTGTCTGTATAACAGAAATATTCTTAGCTAAACCAAACACAATTTGATGCTTGTTTTTCTTAGTTGACGGGATCACAAAATAAGATTCTTCATGACGTCTATAAGCCACACAAGCTTGTGATGATGAGGCAACAGGTAGAAAATAAGGAGTAGATGTTAGGAACATCTGAGCATAGGGCTCAACATCGACATGAGAAGGAAAAGAATTCTCTTTGTGATTAATATATAAGGTTTCCTCTATATTTATGTCAGTTTTTTGTTGATGACTATGATTATTAACAGATAAAGTCATTCATTCAATATATTTGACAGCCATATACTCCAAAAGAAAATCTTTATTAAAATAGTAAAACACAGATTGATCAATATTTACATCATTGACAGTCTGGTTACTACGATTTGGATTAATCATTAACGGACCATCATCCGTCTTAGGCGTAGACTTGCTGAGGTTGATAACTAGTGGTTCTGAATCAATTGGACGAAAAGTACGTCCTTTAACCTTGATCATGAGAGGCTGATCACTAATGTTGGCTTGAACTCGACTTTTGACTGGAATTCTCACAGATTCATCAGACGTAGCTTGAGTTCTTCCTTTAACTTTAATCATCAAAGGTTCATCATCGACAGGTTGGGGTCGAATCCTACCCTTAACTTTAATCTTCAAAGGTGGATCTTCTGATGGTGATTGGTCTTCTGAAAGCGATTGGTCTTCTAAAGGCGATCGATCTTCAGCCATATTGGATATTTCCTTTACATGCTCCTGTGTATAGAGTATTGAATCAGAGAATAGGCTTCAACACCTTTAAAAGGATTGAGATCTGTAAATTCAGTCTTTACTGTCCCCTGAGAATCCACATATTTGAAGCATTGGTGGAGAGTCGAAGGCACAATGTTATGTTCATGTATCCATGGTCTTCCTAGTAGGATATTATAAGATACGTCTGAATTGATAACATAGAAGGTTGCCATGGTTCGAAGATCACCTATTTGAATCTTCAGACGAATTTTCCCCAATGGCTTACTTCTTCCAGAATTGAAACCAACAATTGTCGTACTAGTGTAAGTCAACTCACTAGTAGTAATCCTCAATGGTCGTAACATACTCTGAAGAATAATGCTAATGGAAGACCCAGGATCGATGTAAATCCTGTCAACCTCGGTCGAATCAATATACCCTGTGTAACATAGAGGCCTGTCATATCGATTATGCTTCAATAGCATATCCTCTTATGTGAAAGTAATATTAGGAATTGACTCCATCACACTGTGGCATTGGGGACACGACACCGGTGTATTGTCAGGACTTTTGAGATAGGCTAAGCATGAATCTGCCTGTAGCAAAGCTTTACTCAAAGTTTCTCGACTTTCTTTAAAGAGACGGAGTAACTCAAAGATGGAAAGCCTAGCTAGAGTATTGGCTAATTGGGCTAGAATGTCAAACTTATAGGGTTTCATCAACCCTTAATTTGGACCAGACTTCAGCGGACGTCAAAACGTACTGCTTTCTATTTTCCTTTTTCAACCACTGGTGGTTTAGAAGGTCTTGCCTCAGTAGGACTAGGAGACGACTGAGTCGGTACATTTAGAATTTCAGCGGCATTATCCACCTCTTTGGAAGTACCCTCATAATCTTTGTGGTAGTCCTTTCCAAATCTTGTACCAGCAAAAGCCTCTTCCTCAGACTCAGAAAAATAAAGTACCATATTATAGGATTTAATCTTTTTTTCCTTAGTCTTCGTTTTACGGGGATTTTTACGAGGGACCTCAAATCCTAATCCGGTGGAGGATTTCTGACCTTGAATTTGCAAAGGAACTCGCATACCTTTACCATCGTTCAAGCCTTCCACTTTTTGAAAGTCATAGCCCATCTTTTTCATGAGATAAATTAATTGTTGACTGTATATGCGAATGGGTAGCGAACTTTTATAAGACATTCCCGCAGATAAAGAAGGAACGGAGACCCCTGTAGTCGCAAGGGTGGAAACTTTCAGTACATGAGGTAAAATTCCAACTGGAGCTTTCTCATAGGCAGCAAAAACTTGTTGTGCCCTGTACAAAGGGACACTATTCATTGCTAACCATTGCTAATGAATAAGCTTTAGTTTGGTAGGAGGAGCCAAACTTGGAGGGCATATGTTCAGACTCCTTAGCCTATCTTCCAAAGGGATGTCATCCCACAGATGATCAGAATCATCATGGTCTGAGGTAGCAACATGGGAAATCATATTGTAGGTTTTGACTTTTTGACCTTTCTTGGATTTTGAAATTTTACTTTCATACTCCATTTCAGGTACTAAGTCAGGATGTACACACATAATTTTACCATTTTTTGATTTCTGGCTAGTGGAAGATTCACAATCTTCATTGTTGCCTTCGGAATCGGGACAATCCCATCAGGAACTTGCTGTGGAGGAAGATCTCCAAACTGAAGAGAAATCATGTTAGTCGTGACTGTATGCTCATCATTAGTTAGAGCGATAGCTTTAGCATTTATCAACTCTTGAATCTTTTTCTTCAAGATATAGCAAGCCTTAGTCGGATGATTTATGTACCTATGGTAGATACAATACTTGGGATTATCAGTCAAGTCCACCTCATTAGGTCATTTTGGATCTGGAAGCTGGAGTTTACCGCTCTTCACGAGATATTAGAATATTCCAGAAATGTCACGGTCGTCGAAAGAGTACTCTTCTTTCGGCTTAGAAGACTCCAGATTACCTGGTGTAGTTTTGGATTTTGAAAGGTTCACCATCAGGGTTTCCTTTTCTTTCCCATTGCGATTACCAAAATTGTTACCTGAAGAGGTTTTCTTTCCTTTATCTTCTGAGGCGAAGATCATCCCATGCTTACGAGCCAATCTACCATTGGTCTCAGCTAAGACAGCCGCTATAATAAATGAGGCCCAATCTGTGAATTGAGAGCCTGTAAAAACATCGATGGTTGGTCGTAGATTCATTTTACATGTATCAATTAATGCAGAATCTGACATACCAAGTGGCATTTTCAGAGTAACCTGTCGAAAATGTTCAATAAATGTCCGAGTATCCTCTTTCTCTTTTTGTTTAATCTCTATCAAGGAGGACATATTCATATCCATCCCTCCTTCATAGAAACGAGAGAGAAACATCGCTTTGAATTCGTCAAAGGACGATATGCAATTATCGGGTAAACTGTGATACCAGTCATATGCTGAACCCGTCAAACATCCAATGAAAACTCGGGTGAGGATAGCATCATTCTTTTGCAGATGAACAGTCATAATATCAAAATAATTGATATATTGACTTGGAGAAGTCTTTCCATCAAATAATACCATAGATTGTGACTTGAATTTGGGAGGAAAGGGTACATCATTCCAGTGGGGAGGATAAGGTTGCTTAATCCCCAACTTCTGGAGCTGATCTTTGTGCTTAAGAACTTTAAATTGCGCTTTTAACTCCCGAACTGCTTGAATAGCTTCACTAGTTTGAGGAATTATTTTTGATTGAATAGTGGTTGGATGCACCGTAACCCCCACTGGAGGTGATACATCCTCTGGAATGAGAGAGTCAGGAGATGCGGAGTTTTGATTGATAACAGGATCTTGACTCAGATTATTCAAAGGTATTTGATTGGCTTATTTGTTTGATGAGTTGGCTAATTGATTTGATTGAGGATTTAAATAGGTCTTTCCTAAAATAGAACTATATATATATATATATATATATATATATATATATATATATATATATATATATATATACAATCCAAAATCTGAATAAATATAATATATATATTTATTTATTAATGTATTTCAATGTCCAACATGTCTACATAGGTTTGGGTTTGGCTTGGAAGAAGTTCGGGAAAGTTTGGTGCAACCGGGTTTCCTAAAAAGTCATAAGGCTTATATAAACTAATTAATTAAATAAAAATATGACTTGTGCCACAATTTGAATTGTTAACATACAAGAGACTAAAATATAACCATGACATTCCTAACATGGCTAGTACGCTAGTCAAAGCACCCGACTACACTAGGCATGCCATACTTTTTAGTCGAATTGCACCTTCAAACTCAATCATGACTATAGCCCTTTTTATATAATATAAATAGGACAAAATAAAAAAAATTAAAACAAATAAAAATCCAAAATAATATATTTAACTAAATTAAATATTCTTTTAATTTTGAGGGGTTTTACACAAGTAGACAATGACTTATGCAAGTTGTTGATCCTCAATGCTATAGATGACTCGTTGGCAAAGTCATATAGCAAGAAGAAGAAGGCAAGAGATGTCTAGAAATCTCTCAAGAAGCATTACAAGACTCATGAGAAGATGTCTAAAATCCATCTCATCGAAAAGTTTTTCATAATGTACTAAGGATAAGCAGGTGATGCTTCCTCAAGTCAAAGAACTTTTGAAGATATAGTTGAAGCTGGAAAATGAAGGAATGAAATAAAAAGACAAGTTCATGATGGGTGATATTGTCACCAAACTTCCTCCGGGATGGATCAAATTCAAGACTGACATATACCATAATAAGATGAAAATCCAGTTTGAGGATCTAGTACACTGGATTTACATCGAATATGAAGCCAGAGGACAATTGAAGTTTGACTCTTGCCAAATAATTAACTAAGCCGAACATGGTGCAGTCTGAAGATAACAAGGGGAAGCAGAAGGCTCATATCCAGAACAAGGACTTTTATCATGCCCAAATCCCAAAATACGTAGGATAAGGAATACTAAGCATGCTAGCTACATATCAATTGGATTCCAACCCAGCTCAAATACGTATAAGTTGTCAATTTTATAGGATAAATCTAACCATAAATCACAAATACTATCACATCAATTATATCTCAATCCATATTGAGTATGAATAGCAAGAAAAAATAATATGTGTCACTAACATAAACGTTTGAATAATCTCGTAAGAACAAAATGAGTTTATCAAATCTAGGAATATAGTAGATAATGTCAGGAATAGAAATATAAAATATGGAAGAAAATAAACGATACCACTAACAATACCTGAATCTTGGAGACGCAATCAACAAATATCTATCTATCTACAGTAGCATCTCAACCAATAACTGGAGAGGTCACCAGGTCCTCAGAAGGGATGTAGCAAGATACATAATATACAAGTCAAAATGAAATACAATAAATAATATGTGAAGGTATTAAACAGGTAATCCAGTAATACTACTAGCCAAATTATTTGGTTTGTGTGAAATGCATTTGAGGACAACATTCGACGAGTGGGTTTCCATGGTGTACTCCAAAAAAAACTAATAGAAAACTTCGGTAACTATGATATCTCCGTAGTTCCAATAAAGAAACTGTGATAACTATAAAATCTCTGAAACTTCGGTAAAAAGAAAATGGTAACTATGATGGAAGGTAGCCCAAACGCCTAGTGACTGTCCTTCCGCCCCTATGCTACTGGTCGTCTCGCATCTACGACAAGTCCTGCCAGTCTTCTAATAAAGGACATGTCCAATCAAGATTATGTATGGTCACCTAGCATGTAATGCAACACCCATTCGTGTGCCTCATCTCTTGTATCAACATGACTAATCAGGAGCAAGTGTAACCAGGAACATGTATAATCATAGTAGTATATATAGGTAATGAACAAGAAAATTATGTAACAGAAAAATATGGTGAATGACCGATAAATATAAGCATGTAAATACTGAAAAATCAAATGGACAAGGTATACTTGTCTAAAATTTTGTCCAATTCGTGCTGAGAGTGCATGTAAAAAAAATCACATCCAAGCCTAAGCATAAGCTAACCCCACTATGTCCACAGAAAATCTACCAACCCAACAAACAACCAAGAATCGCCAAGTAATATATTTATCACAACACCAATTATGAATACCATTTTTACTATTATTATTTTTGGGCAACATTATGGTTTCGTCATAGGTGAATATACAAGTCTAGTTATATTCACGTACAACGAAATAACTTACTTATATGAGACTAATAGTTATCCTCATGGCCATTATTTAAACTTTCTAACACATAATTAATGAACCTATGACACATGAGCACATGGACACATGAATACATGTTTCCAAGGGTACCATGACCTAGTTTTAGTATTCTACCATAAAACTCGAAAGTAGATTCCCAATACATGGACATGAGTATAAATCATATTAAAATCATGAAACGATAATTGTAATCATGATTTATGTCCATTTTAACACTTAACTCTATAATTAAGATTTTGGACATGGTGCATGGAATTTTTCACTTTACGCCTACTAGTTGATCATGAAATTGGCCTAGAATATTACTGACACCTAACAATGACTTGCCTATCAAAATATGATCATTTAACATTTAAAATACTAATTTTATCACTTTTTAGCCCTAAAATTTAGCATCTCCCTATGTGTAAACATAAGTCAAAAATCATAAAAATATGTAAATTTTGATAAACATACAGATTTAACACTAATTTATTTCTTGCATATTTGTTCTCAAAACAATAGAAGAGAAGGAGACAGACGGGACGAAGGGAGATGATGAACGATGGAGGGTGTCGTTGGCACGGACATGGCGAAGGGCATCGAGGACGTGCACATGACGTAGGAGGGCAGGGTCCACAACATGCTTCAGGTTATTATTTTATTAAGTAGGTAATTAATATTTTATGATTATTTAATAACCATATTAATTGTGATCATTAGTAAATATTGATATTAGGCAATTAATAACTTTACAAAATTATAATATCTAATTAGTTAACCATAATATTTTGTTAATATCAGTTGCTTATATTATTAGTTAACTATAATATATATTTTTGTGAGAGCAATGCTAAAATTACAGCCATTTAGCTTACAACCTATTTAGACCATCCACCGTGGAGACACTTCAAACACGTACTTCAAATTTTAGAAATTGTGTAAATTATTAATTTTGGAGCGTCTCCTTGATATTGGCACACTATGATACACTCCAAACAAATACTCCAAAATAATATCTTCCATCTTTTTATTTTTCTTCCATGTTTGGTAAGATTTTTTCTCAATTTTTTTTTTAATTTTTCTTTCATGTTTGATAAAATTGGTTAATATTGGTGGACCCAAAAATTAATATAGTGAAGCTAGCATACGCTCCAAATCTAGAGTGACTCTTAGCTTTAGCAATTTTCAAGTATGGACAAGTGCCCATTGTAGTCTTCAAGTGCTACAAAATTTGGCTAAAGTCAAAATGTAGTATTTGAAATATCTCCCACTGTGAATGCTCTTACAACCATCTAGGTGACACTTTTCAATTGGATCGTCTTTTTCCATGTGGGTAGGGGAGGAGAGGGAATCCAATTAGTAACTATCACATAGGCGGTTGTAAGAGGGTTGTAAGTCAAATGGTTATAAACTTATCATTTTTTTTGTAAATAGATCCTACTATCGAAATAAATAATTTAGATTATGTCAACTTCCAATATCAAATTTTTGTTTATTAAATAACTTGTGGTACAAAATTCTGAAAATATACGCTTATATTTTGGACCAAAATTCAAATCCAAATCGCTTTGTCTACGAAACAAGCCCTGATATTTAAAAAAAAAACTATATCAATCTGCTGTTTATGTCAATTATTATCAAACTCAAAAAATCTAAGATTTTGGCTACTATTTGAAAAAAAAAAACTACCACATTGAGCTTTCTCACTATTTCAATCTATTAAATATTAAATTCAGAGTAATTCTTGTGGTATAAAAGGAGAGGTATAAAAGGAGAGGTATAAAATTTTTGCTGAATAGCGAAAGATCAGTGGACCAAGGAATATCTCGTGCATATCGCATGACATCTAAAAAAAAAAAAAAAAAAAAAACCTATTGAATCATTTTTTTAAGATGGACCCTTCTAAAAATTCGCATTTCCCCAATTATCCACCCAATTATCCTGACGTTCTCAAACGGCTACTTGCGTCCAAAGAAATTCGCCCAAGGAAGAAAAAGACAAGCCGTAGGCGTAAACAATGGGCTCTGCGCGGTCCGCTGCTCCGCCGGACCACTTTACCGGTTGAAGAATCCTCCCTCCCTCGGCGACAGCTGGCCGAGGACTTGCTACGCACACTAATTGTCAAGTGGCGGTATTGTAATTCTGGCAAAAGGAAATGGCAGTAATATAAAATCAAAAGTACGTGCCAGCTTTCCGAACCCCGAAGATTCTTCTCCAAACTGCCCATCGCATTGGAAATAAAACCTAATATATTGTTACACATACCCAAAGCCACACCCAATTTAATCTGTTGGTTCCACCTGAAATGTGAAAAGAAAGTCAATTTAAGCTTGGTGCGTTTAAGGTGGTTTTCTAGAAAACTGGGGGTATTTCTAACTGAAACCTAAACACTGTCAACCTAACCAAACAGACTGGTAGAGACTACTTTCCCTAACCTACCCCGTGGGGTTGTCCTAATTTGCGGACCGTGCCATCAGGTATCCACCTATAAATACCAGGCCGGAGTCGACTATAGGTTTGCCAAAATAGCAACCGAAAGCCACTTTTCTCTCTCTACAACAGAGGCAAACCCACTCTCTCTCTACACAAAAACAATGTCTGCTTCTTATGGTTCAAGAAACCGGTCCACTAACGGTCAGGTTCTTTCCAACTACCGGTCCATTTCCCCCTCCGGCCGGTTCTACTCCGGCGGCGCCGCCTACTCCTCCTCCTCGTCCTCCTCCTTCGCCTCCTCTTCCTCCTCCTCTTTCTTCCGATCCGCCTCCCCTACACGTGTGAATCTGGCGGGAACCGGCGGATCGGCCCGGACAGCGGCCGCGACAGTCCGGTTCAGCCTCGACCGGCCCACCTCCCCCGGCCGGTCCCTCTCCTTCGCTCCGGCCAATGGCCACGTCATCAAGCGTCCGATCTCGGCAGGGTCGGGATCCAGGCGGAGGACCTGCATGTGCTCGCCGACGAACCATCCCGGTTCGTTCCGGTGCAGTCTACACAAGAACCAGCCGCCGGCCGTTCAGTACTCGTCGAACCGGCTGAACGCACGGAGGTCGGCGATGACGAACTCGCTGGTGCGGATCGGGACGGTGGAGGGGGACCTGGTGAAGCGGGCGCTGGCGGCGCTGATCCGGCCGAGCTCGCACCAGCAGCGGCGGCGCGCGGCTTTCCAGCCTAGGCCGAGCCGGCTCTCGGCCATGTCCAGAGCAGCCGATGATCTCTAGATCATTGAAGCAGGTTCGTACAAAAAAATCCCCCAAAAAAATTGGATCTTGATCTGGAGGGTTATCGGATCCGAATCCAGATCCGGATCCGCGAAGAGTACACAAGACGGGAAGGGAAATTATTTTTTGTTTTCTTCTTTCTTTTCTTTGTATGAGGATGACCAGAGGGACATCGGACGGGGAAACATGAATCAGAACCGTCCATTGTACATATGAGATTTTGGCAGCAGTTTGATTGGCTATAGATGATCGGAGTTGTTTGCAGAGAACTTCAGTAACTGATGATGAACATCACCACCAAAACTAATAAGCAAAAACTAAAATCCAATTAATTTGCACGTAAGTGCGTTGATTGGTTTGTGTGATCCGTGTTTTGATTTGATTTCGTGGTCGTTGCAGCTCTTTGGGACGCCTGGTCCGTCCCGTTATCATCCGTTCCGTCCGTTACCGTTCCGTTTGGTCCGTCGTGTGGACTCCGTTGTCGTCGTCGTATGCGTGCACGCCCGTGTTCGTAGACGGCGTCTCCGTATGGTACGTATTATGTGTTATTTGTTTATTTATTTACACGTATTTATTTGATAATTTTTAACCGAGTTTTGTGTTAAGTATGCTGCAGGAACTTTAAATGCTTTGAAAGGAAGCAGCTTGGGAAATAAGTGGACTGATGAATTTGACTTGCGTGAGGACAAGACTGACTGGACATGGAACAGTAAAAGACAGTTTTTATGGAAGAATTGAACGATTAAGTAATTACTCAAAAAAGAAAGTAAACAATTACCAGAACAGAAAATTAATGAAATATTGTTTTAATAGAAAGAAAAGGAAAAATTAATGGAATATTGTTTTAATAGAAAGAAAAGGAAAACATAAATGTGGGCAGTACTAAATAAATTAACTGCAAAGAAAGAAAAAGGACTAACAGCTGTCTGGGATTTATTGCTGGAATTTTTATTAGGTCAAGACTCAAGTGCACTGAACAAGTAGAGGGAGAGAGAAACCAGCACTTAATTGTGGTTGTTAATTAGAATAAATTCGAAGAGGCGAGTAAATCAAACTAGGGTGGATGATTAGCCAAATGGGTGGAACTTTAGCCAAATGGGTCGAACTTAAAGTTGAAATTGAGATCGTGGTTAAAAAATTATAATTTATACACGCATTTGGTGAATTTTAAAATTGTACACAAAATTAGATTAATTATTAAATTATTAAAATTGAAATTCAAAAAAATTATTGTTTTCACAATATATACATTTTTTAATCATAAAATATGAAGAAAAAAAAATTGGGGTAATTATATAATTGTATAATTCTTATTATGTTTTTGATTTTGGATCGAAATCCAAAACTGAAATAGAAATCGAATTATTTTTTCAATATTTTGAAATCCGAATAGAACCATTTTTTTTTGAAACCGAACCGAATCTTATATTCAGTTCTGCTTTCGGACCAAAACCTAATAATGCTCACCCCTAAATCAAACAAGGAAGCTAATTAATTAGGGAATTGTAATTGTCAAGCGTTGTTTACAATATTTTTGAATTTTTAAGATGAATTATCAAAATTATTCACAATTCGTTATAATACTTAAAAAAAATTAGTATATTTTTTTTTATGTATTTAGGATAATTTTGGTAACTTATTTTAAAAATATTTGAATAAATTTGTTTTGGCAATTATAATTTTATTAATTAAATTGAAAGCTGTTGAAAATGAGCAAGGGAGCAGCCATTGAGAATTTTCATTTTGAGATGTGAATGTGATTATTCTGCTCGGACGGAAAGGGATAGCAAGAAGAGAATCAAATTTTGTGACAAGTTGAGGAGGAGAAGTTTGAAAAAGAAAAGATATTGTTGATATTTGAAATTGGTTGGGATTTGGTTGAGACGTTCACATTTGGTGATGGTTGTAGCAGTACACAGAGAGAGAGAGAGAGAGAGAGAGAGAGAGAGAAGTCGGCACCTAAGGATGCGTCCCCACTGTTTCACCGCCACAACCCCATTCATTGTTGATTTGGGGTTTGTGGCTTTGATGGATCATGGTCCTATCGATGATAACAACTCCCATATGCTAGTAATATCTTTGCTAGTGCTGGACGTGCGACTGATAAGTGCTGCCTACTGCTTCAATTACAAAACCTATAAAAAGAGGCATTTTAAGTAGAGCTGTCAAGTGGGCCGGGACGGACTGGCTCGGCACGAATTTGAGTGGGCCGGACCGAACTCGGACTGGAACACTTGAGCCCATGAAATATAGCGGGCCGGGGCAGGCTACGAATGAACATTTTAAGCCCAGTTCGGCACATGATCCACGGCACGGTGGACTTCGGGTCGTACCGAGCCGGACCGGACACGACCCAATATAATGATTGGGCCGGGTCGCATCTGGAGGCCAACATTTTAATTCAATTCAGTTCAGTATATACATATATTTTTCATGGGTTTTTATTTCATTGATCAATCAATAGCTTTTGTATAAATGGCTATACATGGTTGGCCATATATAAGTTAAGCATATAACTGATGGCAACCAACTACTGATGTATGGATGCATTCTTGTATATTGTTGTTGCAGCAACTTGCAACTAATATATATTGAAATGAATTAAATTGAATTCAGTTTAAACATTCATTCCATTTCAATTCAATTCACTACTACAATATATAATCATAATAATAACAGAAGTCACCACCACTTGCACTTGTTGCTTTAGGTAGTGATACAAATCATATTTGGAGGACAAAGTGTTTGTTGTGTACATATTTTTCATTTCTTTTTCTTGTGAAAGTGACAACACTGTTGTTAGCTGGTAGGATTTGGGACAAATCAAAGAGATTGTGCAGGGGATGTTGCAACCGGGTCAAGCTTTGGGTCGAACAGGGTCGGGCCGTGTCGGACTTGGGCTTCGGGTCGGGCCAGATCTATATTATGGGTCAATATACATGGCCTGATACGATCCAATATACGGGACTGGCCCGGCTCGGACCCACGACTAATCGGACCGGACCGACACATGAGCTAATTTTTCGGACCGGACTCGTGTCATACTGGGCCGGCCTGGCCCAATTGACAGGTCTAATCGTAAGTGACTTCCTAAGGTTATTTATATGGTTGCTTGAAGTTGGAGGGAGCATATGGCCGTTGTGCGGCATCAATGGAAAGGCGACTAGGACCGGCGAGTTCAAACATATCACGCTCCACGGAGCCAATGGAGGTACTCCCCAAAACCTGTGGAGGTGTGGAACAATATATAAGCAAGACAATAACAAAAAATTTCATATAGAGTATCAATGTACGAAGAAATTAAGAAAAAAAAAGAGTTTTACAAATTTGTAGGAAGAGAACAAAAACATTGAGAACGTTTTAGTTCTTCCCATATTTTAAATAATATATAAACCCAAATTGTCAGGAAGGACGGTTCCAATTATTTTACTTTTAAATTTTTTTTTCATAAGTCAGAACGTTATGATTTAATTTTTATTTATTTCTTGCCCGAAAAATTTGAAAAAAAAAAAATCAAAATGCACATGGTAAGGACGTTTTCAATTTTTATATTAATTTTTTTCTAAGCAAAAAACAGAAAACAAAAAACAAAAACAAAATTAAAACACCATTCAATTTTTTTTTATAGGCAAAATATTAAAAAACTTTATTGCTTTATACCGATTTATTTTATAAAAAAGTTGAGAAATTTTGACTTAACTTCCACTTTGTTTACCACTATTAAGAGTGCACCCCACTGTTTTGCGTTAATTTACAATGGCCTCCACTTCTAACAGTTTTCGTTCATGACTAACAGAAACCCCCTTTTGTGGATATTTTAGGACACCCTACTTTTGATCTCTAAGTGTTATTTTCTTTCCTAATTCCTAAAGTATCCCTCTCTTTTTTAAATCCCTACCGCTCTCCTAATCTCATTATCAGAGTCGAAGGGCTCTAACCTAACCCCCAAATTCTCTCCTCCATTCGTTCTCATGTCCCTATTAGGGTTCATCCAAGCTTAAGCGACCTCCCATGACGACCTTTGCAACTCGGGTTCAATGAAATTGCTTTCGATTTTTTTCCCTAAACTTTTGGTTTTGTGGTTTGTGGTTTGTGCCTCTCAATTGTCGTCTTTTGGTCTTTCTTGTAGGAGAAATGTCAAATATGCTCCAAAAAAACTACCTTGCCGATGAATGTTCGTTCTTGAGCTCGCCTTGCAAGATCGAAAACTGCAAGGGGATTAGGTACATGTTGAAGTCAAATACTAAGGCAAATTCGGGGAGAATTTTTGAAGTGCCCCGTCTGCTCGGATTTTCAATGGTTGGATGCTGCTATTTTGGATTCAATTTCTGGAAGTTCTTCTTGAAAAATTCAAATGGAAGGTTGTTTCACATGTGGTGACTTAGGTCATTGGAAGAAACAATGTCCATGGGAAAAAAAATACTTGTCCAAATCGACACCGTAGAGGGAAGAGAGCTGTCTTGATGTCAAAGAGTAGTCACAGTAAGGGAAGAAGATTCTTACAATGCATGAGATTCAATAATGCATTCCAATGGTTGAATGAGGCTGTTGTTAAAGACGAAAAAATGTGAAATTCCTATTCAAATTATAGTGAACATAACTTTAGATCAGTTGTGCCAAAAATTTGGAAAAGAATTGGGCATGTAAAGTTGAAATCATGTAGTTGAGTGGAAGTTTCCCTCTATGTAATGAATTGAAGTAGAATTTGTGTGCTTATGTTACTTTCTCAACAACCTCATGTCTCTCTTTTACAAATGTTGAGCATATTCATAGAACTTTCAAACATTCAAGTATGCTGAACAAGCAAGCATACAGTTCATATAAAGTTTCAAACATATTAAATAGGACTTTCAAACATACAAGTATGCCGAACATATTAGATAGGAATTTCAAACATTCAAGTATGCTGAACAAACAAAGAAGTATGTTGCTGCTGCTTCAAAATAGTGTACATTCATTACATTCAAGTGTACATTTGTTATCAGAGACAAAGCAGCTACTTCAAAATATGCAGCAATTACTAATGCTGCTTCAAACATTCAAGTGTACATTCATTACAGTTTGCAAGCCAGCATATAGTAATTGTAAATTTCATTATTATATAACAAAAGAGTACACACAGACAAAGAAGTATGCTGCTTCAAAATGCTGCATCAAAATACAGTTTGCTGCTGTCGCTCCCGTCTTCCGTTATACGTATTTTCAGTATACGTGTACAAATTTTTGACATTTGTCAGGTGACCCATATTTTGACTTGTCTTGTGTAGCCTAGTCTTGGTTTAATTTGCCCTTGCTTCGGTTCGGTTCGGCTTGGCTGGGCTTGGCTTGGTTTGTTTTGGTTTGGGTTGAGATGGATAGGTTGGTATATAAACCAATATCTTCTCTCTCCTCCATTATTTCTCATTAACCCTTCTTCATCTTCCTCATTTACTCCTCCACCAACCGTAGGCAAGTGCAACTTGCTTAAGTTTTATTGTTCCATTCTCTTCCTTGTGTCATATTCCGATCCCGGAGAATCGAAAACTAGCTACTGGACGTGATGTCGTACAAGTCTACATTGTACTTGTACAAGGCAAAACCATTACAGTTTCTGGTATTTCTTATAAAACAACGATAGCGCAGCAAAACCAAGCAAATAAATTGAAGTCACACAAGATATGAAGAAATGTATCTCTTTATTGATAATTATAATGGATTACAAGACTTGCAGTGGAATACAGAGTTTACAATTGATTACAAGACTTTGAATAGCCAACTGAATATATACACTTGCCCTTTAGGCTACAATCTCACTGGTACAACTGAGTTATACTGTTCCATATATTATGTCCCGTATAGCAGAAGACATCGTCTTGAAAGAAGAGCTTCTGTACACCCATCCGATTCATCGATGCCAAGCACTGATCAAACAATTTCCCCCATAGACAAGTACCTGTAATATTGCCCACAACGTAGGTCAGTACATCATCAATATACTGGCGAGCGGTGCCGGCCCAACTCACCTAAGAAGACAATACTAAGTAATCATGTTATAGAACATTATTAACAGTGGTCTTTCTCGTTGCCTTAGGGTCAATTTCATGTTTATAGCCGACCAGCAGTAAAGCATGCAAATCTCATAGCCAACATAATTTAAAGCATACGATTATCACCCTTTGGTGATTCTTACCCACGATCGTATAGCCATCCCTGTATATTTATAATACTTACTCAGCCTGCACAAGACATTGTTAGAACAATATCATAATTCAACATAATTGTCACCGTTCAGGTGATTCTTACCAACAGCCGACATCCTTCCCTGTAATTGAGTAATAACTTACTCTGCCTGCATAAGACATCATTAGCACTGGACCTATCTATATGAAGGTCACTGGCGATACGCCATCTTGGACCGTCTTTCTGGCGAACGACTAACTCCAAATGGGGTACGAATACATGGGAGGTTTTCGAAACACCGTGCTACTACTTCAGCACCATGGTATTTCGGTATCCTTTCAATGGGTGGTAGCAAGCCCCCACTGCAAGTCCCAAAATCTCGATGTGAGTACGTCAACACCATCCTTGTTCCCCCTAGGATGAATCGGGTCCGTGGCCGTGGAGTACCGTTCTGGGAACTACCTTGTGCACAAGTTGTCTATGACCATGCAAGTATATGCAACTTATCTATAAAGAAAATATATAATGCATGATAAGGAAAACTAAGTACTTCAGCCACCATTCTCATTCGTATTGCCATCTTTCTCATTCCAGGGTCCTAGCGTAGTCAACATTCTACATCGGCGATAGGATAATAGAATGTTGTTACCCAATCCCTTTCTTACATCTTTGATACCATACATCTTTTCAACCGATACTCAATGTACTTATTGTCCAATTCTTGGTACTTAGCATCTGTTTAGCATACATTTATCGAGCTGAGGCTCGACATACTCACTGCCCAAGTATTTGAGACTTTTTCTTCACCTATCATGTATTTCATTGCAAAGCATGCAAGCATACAATTCATTGAAATGATTTGAAGCACACAATTTCCAAAATGATTCGCAATAGTTTCGGGTCTTGTGATTAATTATCTTTTATTATCTTTTCGACTTTCATGCAAGGTGTTATTCAACAACTCAACGATCAACATAGCGTACATATCCTTTTTATTAAGCGTGAAACTAAAAGATCTTCGAAGGGTTTAACACTTGTCACGATCCGTACCCGCTTTTCGGGATACGAGTGCGTGTCCAAGCCAGCCTATGCCGCAGAGTCGGCGATAGAACGCTTTCAAACCCGCAATGAATAAATGCTCAAAATAAACTTTTACTGCTCATTCACAGTTCTAAATTGATTACAACAATTACAAGATTTATATTCAAAGAAAAGTACAAGGTTTCTTACACATATTGAAAATGATTATAACAACATCTATCTAACTATCTCTAGATTTGGCATGCAAGTACACTCGAATGAAGCCATAACTAACCTGAAAAATGTTGGTTATCCAGTCAGAAAAGGAATAAGTATACATATGACTGCTATCCGAGACATAACAGAATCACATAACATGAAAGTAGCATATGAGAATGAAACTAGAAAAAAAACTAGCATCATGGTATAATGGAAAAAGAACATGCAATTCTATCAAGTAAACACGTAAAGCATGGCAAGTAGTGAGGAACATAATGAAACAACTAGAACAAGAACTATCTACGTGTGTTGAGATATCCGGTTCGACATGTAAACGGCTAAGGGGTAAATACGGCACCCTACACGTGTCGTGTGCAGCTGCTATCAGTCAAGATCAAACATTTTAGGATGGAATGGGTAGTTCACACGTTTACTAAGATATTTTTCTGCCCCGCTAGTACTCATGGAATCAAGTTGCAAGCATGGTAATCATGTAAGTGACAGTCAAGAAGTATAATAAATCCATGGTACTAATCTCCGTATGACGAGCGTGTCAACAAGCAGCAAGACATATGTATAACATGTAAAGAAAAACTATTAGAGACGAATAATAATCAGTATATGTACTTGCCTGGATTAGTTGCAGTTTGTTGTGGCTAGATCATGTTGGCACAGAATAGTCGCCATTGACATAACTATGCAAGACATTCTCTAACGATGGAACGGACAGTGCCATTGTGTCCCGAACGGTCCTTTTAGCCTAGGGTCAATATGGGAAGAGTGTTTAGTAACGGTTAGAAACAATCTAATCTAAGAGGAAAATGAATTTGTTTAGTTTTAGACTAAGAGGTAATTTGGATTCAAGATTGACTTTTGTCTCTCAATTATTTGAAAAAACCCAATTTAGAAAATACTAAATCTTATTTGCAATATAAACCCAAATAACCAACCTAGTAGAATTTACTAAGTCCCCCAAATTTCTAAAACCCAATTATACGTTATCAACCAAAAACTTATTTTAGATACATAGAAGAAAGATCCCATTATTAATCTTATACAAAGCCAATCAAAATAAGAATTATTGTATGAATTAAAAGCCTATCAATATAAGCCCAAATAAAAGCTTATTAAAATATGTGTATATTTGTCTGGACCCAAATAATAATTAAAATATTTAAGCCCCAAAAACTATTTCTAGGCATATTAGGACCAAATATTTTTACTAAACAAAGTATATATAATTATAATATAATTTTAGAAAACTATTTTTAATATATAATTATTTTGATAAATACAGTGAATATCATAATACTAAGGTATTACTAATGACAGTGAGAGGGGCTCAGTAATGATTTAATAAAATATATTAATGAGTTATTAACCTCACTATTTCCTCTTCTCCATAAATAGGAGAGAGAAGCTAAGTAAAAAGTAAAGAGAGTATACTCATCTTTCCACATGTTCTTTTTCCAATTGAATAAAAAGGAAGTGTGAGAGAGAAGTTGAGAAGTCAGAGCTGCTTCTCCATAAACAAAATAATATTATTAATAATAATAAGGAATTCAATGATACACCTACGCAAGGTCTACTTTCTATGTTCTTTTTTTTCAACCATTGATAAAGTTTAGCAATTTAACTGTTACTTATATTCTCAATAAGAGAGATTGGGGAAACCTGCTCATATCTAGGGAGAGTGTCATTGAGAGGGAGAGAGGAAAAGTGAAAGAGGTTCACCCAATGTCGGGGCTTCCTCCTCAGATCCGACGGACTAGGCGTACCCCGATCTGGTGGCACAATTCCGGAAGACTACGGGGATGGAGACAAGCGATGGCAAAGCAGCTCAGGGCTAGGACGGAGCTGCAGGCGCCAGCTTACCGGAGTTTTCCGGCTTGGGCGGTCAGCGGAGGGACGACGTGGGCGTGAGGGGACGCGATGGATCTGCTCCGGGAAGCGGGGATGGCAGCGTCTGCCGCCGGGGTATCGCACGGCGCGCTCGGGATCGAAGATTCCAGGCAGCGCGGGCGGCTATGCTGATCTACGGTGTGGCTGCTCGGGTTGCAGAAGGTGGCACAGATCCGGGGTCGCCGACGCAAGGCAGAGGGCGGGGTGCACGGCTCGTTGTCGACGGCCGCTCGCGGGTGTCGCCGTTGTCGTCGCAGCGGCCGACGATGAATCTCGGCTCAGATCTGCGCTCGAAGGGCAGCTTGACTTCATGGCGACGTCCGCGGAAGGCGGGGCTGGGGTTCGCGGTTCCGGAGGCGGTCGGGGTGAAGTCGTCATGGGTTAGAATTTGCGTGAATTTCTTATTTCTGACTCGTGTCCAGAAGTTGGACACGAGATTCTACACGAGTGTAAGAATTGGATGGAGAGGAAGGATGCAAACAAGGACACGGACACCGGGACATGAATTTTGTTATTGCTTGTGGTGGTGGACTGACCATGCTGGTGAAGGTGGCAGTGGTGATAATGGCAGGTGGTGCTGGTCGATGGGCTAACGGGGATGTTGATGGTGGTTCGACCGAAGGAACCGGAGAGGGTGGTACTGGTACTGGTGGTGGTCGTAGACGGACCAGGGCACGACGAAAGTGGTGGTGGCGTTTGGAGATGGGTGGAGGAGGAGCTGGTGAAAATTCTATGGTTGTGAACTTGCGGATATACGAACACATGGATACGAAGATGGTGACGGCTGTTTTGTGGAATAGGTGCTAAATTTTGGGTTTTGAAATTGTGCTAGCTTTGTTTTGAGGGTTGCTGGAACTTTTTTTTGGGAAAACAAAAGAATAATCTTCTTAAATAGGGAATTAATCTCCTAGTTGGATAAGGAGTAAGTTTTCATATAGATAAAATATTTCCCTTAAATTATACAATAATGTATTTAAAGCAATTCAATCCAATTGAAACCTATTAGTAGATAACGACGCTAATTAAATCAATATCTAATTATATCCAAAGTTTAAATAATACAAACTCAAATCCAAATAAAATATTGTTTAATAAAAAATCATGGTCTATCAATGATTGCAATAATTAATATAAATTAGTTAAAGGCATAAATTCATTTTTCTGTTTATAGATGACTCTACCCATTTAAGATACTAATAAATATTTTCCAAACTTAATATATCAAATAAAATAAATTCAAACCAAAACCGAATAATTTGATTATCATAGGAATAATAGATAATGTAACGTACATATTCTTTTTTTATATACCAAAAATGTAATTTAAAAAATACCTTGATAAAATCTCTATATTGTTTTCAAAGATACATTATTATTTTCAATCCATTTTCGAAACTAATAACTAATAACCAACCTATTTTGTAAAGCTAATAACTTATTTCAAGAAAAAATATTTTTTAAATAAAATAGAAATTAACATTAACATGCTCTGGAGAATATTTGTCTAAAAAATGTAAGAAAATATAAAATAAAATTTGGGAAAAAAATTCGGGAATAGGGGTTACAACACTACTCAAATTTATAAGACGATTCCTGCCACGATCGCATAGACTTCCAAGCGATCCTTCCGAATATTTCCAAGTCCAACAAGGCTTCATCGAACCAACCATCCAATATAAGACATCTTGCGGGTCGGGGCACTACAATATATACCACTCATAAAAAGTTTCGTCCTCGAAACTTAAAACAAAACCCATCCTCGAAACTTCAACTGATTTTTATGGAACTTCTCAAGATCAACTTGCACCATTTAACATTTCTTTGCAATATTTTGATTGATTTCAAGTAATGTACCATCTCATCACAGCATTCCAATTTGATTCAAAATAGTTTACCATCTTTGTTCTTCCTCCAACACTCATGCAATTTCCTTAGCACATGATAATTCTCTCCGTGGCTTCGTTTGAATTCAGCATACCACTTAGTTGGAATCATACACATATTTTAGGCGTCCCAGAAATACATGCACTTCAGCCAAGTTCAGTGATAGAGAAAACGAACGAGCTACGGTGTAACACTTCTTTTCCGAACATCAATGATTACTCTGAGCATCTTGTATATTCCAACTTGTTTATTCTATTATCCAACCAACTAATAACACAATGAAAGTTACAAATTTTAACTTGAGAAATTTTCCCACAGCCGTTCCAAAATATTCCAAAAGTATTTCTTTCAAGTTCATTGTCATTCATGCCACCAAAGTTGATAAATTCCATAGCCACATTTCATTTCGTTACCCCGATTCTTATCGATTAAATCTTTTACTCGTCACTGTTCGCATCCATGCACTTTGTTTGCGACTCGTAATTTTTTTTTTCGATTATGATCCATCCTTCAAATTGTACCGTCATTCCACTCTCGTAACATTTCTCGCTGTACTCAAACATTTTCTCGTATTGATCAAGCCAACATATTATCCGCTCGCATAAGTAACTCTCATTTCCAGTAATATTAATTTTGAGGGTCATTCATATTCACATTCGCTCTCGCCGATCTTGGCTCATGTACTATCGTATTCCATTATACACTTATTCTCAATTCAGTCTGATTATCCATCAATAAAATTATTCCAACCGTCTCAACGCACTACCATCAATTTACGCAGCTCAATATGAATCAACCAAATCTAACCAGTTCTAACAATTTCTGACATTCCAACAAAGGCAACCAAGTTTTCGAAATCAACATGATCCGTCATTCTATCCAACATTATAACATCAAAAAATTTCCAATCTTCATTCTATTCCGAAGTTTACTTCCCGACATATCTCACTCGTTCCGACTACACCCACGCAACATCAATAGGGACATCCTACGGGTCTTCCAACAGTCAACTTAGCCATCAGTCAGGTCTCTATGGTCAGCTATTCTAAGCTAAACCAGATATTCAGCTAACTCATTTGAGATGAATAGCTATCAGGGACATACTTATCTCTTATCTTAGAGGCAACTGACTCTTATCATAGGGACTCTATTTTATCTCAGGGACAATCTATGATCCGACAAACTTAAGGGACATGGGACACCACCCCAATCTTATAAACTTATACCCCAACACGGACAATTGAAATATCATAGCCAACAAATCCGAAACTTAGGCAACCAACCGACATTCTAGGATCAAGTCTCTCTACCCGTACTCATCCTTGGGTTATATCCAGCAAAGTCTCATTCTAGACTTACCCACAACCGATAAGATCTATCCGACAAGTCTTATGGGTCAATCCCGAAGCTATAATCTAAAACTTTATCAATCTATCATCCAAATGTTTCCACTTGCATAGACGCAGCATCACTTGTTCAATCCGACTAGTATTCTCATATCATACTCAATTGTGTCTATTCAATCGGGCCAACTATTCTGAGTCAAAATCCAATATTGTTACTTCAATAGTCTACTATTTAACATTTTTTCTATGGTCTCTTTGCGACATATTCATTTTCCACATTTTTAGATCATCGATGCGGTCTGTACTCTTTAACCAACAAAAATAAGGCAACTTGTATATTCATATTTCTTTCGAAAATATCCTTTATGAATTTTTACTAGCATGCAACACGGTCATCTCTTAGCAATTCACGTCAACCATCAATATTCGTTTTGTATTATCTCTTTATGATTCAATAAGAAGATTTACTATTCATACATCGATCCAATCTCTATGGCACCAATCATCTAGCATTCGTATTTCGGTCATCTTAGTGGATATGACATAACTCATTTGCTAAGTCATCATCTAATTGTAGAAGCATGGAATTTCAGGCGCATCTACATGACATAATTCCTATGCGCCTAACATTACATGCGCCAGGGAACATCAAACGAAGTACTTGGCACAGCAAGACAGCAAAAGTATAGACATCAAAAGGATTTTTTTATTTCATATAAAAGTCTATTACATGTCTAAAAAAGGCTTTACAAAGAAGAATTTCTACAAAAATAAAGAATCCTAAGACAACAGCCAGACGCAGCAAACAGCCAAACGCCTTCTGCCCGGCGCATCATCCGTCAGGCGCATCACTTCAGCGTCTCAGTTAGGCGCGTGTCTTCAGCGTCTCAGTTAGGTGCATCTCTTCAGCGTCTCAATTATACGCATCATGAAGTCTCAGCATATGCGCTCTACTTCGACCCGATCAAGTGCTTCGATTAATGAAGCATTTATTGAGCAGAACTAGGGTGGGGATCAACCCCACTCTAGCTGGAGGAAGAGCTCTCCAAAGCCCAAGGAAGAGAAGAGCACCGCAGCTCCGATCCGCGGCTAAAGGAGTAGCTTTCAACACAACCAGAATGGGCAACACCCACTCTTACAGGAGGAAGAGCTCTCCAAAGCCCAAGGAAGATGGGAGCACCACAATTTCGATCTGCGGCTCTTCCGAAATAACGGAGATGAGGCTCGAGCATCCCGATATTTGGATGCAACAGCCACCTTTCGTCTGCCTCAGAAGCCCTCGATTCTGACTTTTGGATGTAACAGTCACCTTCAAGTGCATGAATGAAGACAATTCATCGCATCTTCACCCTCGGGAGCATCTTGTCAACAGAATGTGCTCGAGCAAATAAGTTCATTCGGGAAGACGTGATAGAACGAGAAGCAAACTCTCTCCTTACTGCTATTTATAGGCCGGGCAAATCAAATCCATACGCCAAGTGGCGGGCTCTCCGAATCCTGTGCAATGAATTTACATTTATGGTAATAAACCTAATGCTTCGAATTCGGCCAAGTCAAGAACGGCTATTTAAAGCACTCGAGGAACGCAACAGTCGGACCAATAAAGACGCATCATGCAAATGGATGCATCGGTCAGATACCGCACATCCTATAGACGTGCCAGTCGCTACCAAGCGCCATGTTTGGATGCGCCTAACTAAGCATAGATCCATGCGTCCTAATCAACATGGACCCATGCGTCCAGTGGAACGCAGATCAATGCGCCCACTCAACAGCCCATCACCTGTCAAAGAATATTAAATGCTGAAGTCCTGACAAGACAGCAACTATGCCTCGATGACAGAGCAGCGACAGCTTTTTCAGAACATGAAGCGCCGCTGATGTCAGCATCATCATTAATCTCTTCCGGTGGTTACAAGCCACGTGGCCGCCCAGCCATTCGCATGCGCCTCTGCAGCCGTGCGTCCAAACCTCTACATGCGCTTCAAGAGCCATGTACCTCTGACCTTCCTCTGATCCCTAAAGACATAGGTCAAGTCACTACTGAAGCTTCGTATGTGCTTCTAAAGCCGTGCGCCCAGACTGGTTCGTGACTCCTGAAGGTTGCGAGCTAAAGTCTTCTCATGCGCCCAATCCCAGGTGCATCATATCAGATTACCCTCCACCAAGTTCAAGATCTTTGAGCTACGGACACATGCCACGTGTCCTTTGACTCAATTCAGCCTATGAAGGGGTGCTAATCACCCAAGATCTCAGTAACAGAAAGGTCCTCTCCCCTGCTACGTGCCAGCGCACAAAAGCAGCATGAAGGATTCAACCCACAAAGGATGGTGCATCATCCATGCGCCTCCCGCAGCTTCAACCACGTGGCGTCCCTACGTACAAGCGCATCCTACATATGCGCGCATGAGCAGCCAGCCTGCAAGCTATAAATAGAGGAATTATTTCCTTCGTCCACACCCACCCACGAACACACACCTACGGACAGAGACCTTCATACACACAGTGAGAGAGGCAGATACAGACACTTAACGTCTTTCTCCTCTCCGCAAGCTCCAGCACCCAGAGTAACTCAGACCGTCAGAGAACCGAGAACCATCGTCAGATCGTCAACAGAGTCAACGCATTACCACTCATTCCATCGACATAGGGACCCAGATAAACAAAAGTGTACTCCTAGGACTACATCTAAGTCCTACATTGTAATACTGTTCTGTTTGTAATTAAAATTGCGACCAAAAGATTTTAATGGCAAACAAGCTGGTGACTCTGCTGGAGACCTCTTTCTCCTCCGCCGAGAAAGCCGTGTCGTAATCTGATGACGTGAAGGTCGGCTCCTCCCACAAGGCGCTGGTCGTACGCCTCAATCAACATGCGTATGAGGAGTTCGTCTCTGAAGGCAGTACAAGTCCTTCAAAGCAGCTACCGAAGCCGAAGAAGACTCGCCAAGCCTGGGTACGCAAGGTCGACGTTCCTGGCACCACTACCGAAGGGGATGGGCCGATGCAGCCTACCCTTTCTGCTGACGTCCTCAGCAGCCAAGATGCGTCCACCGGTGCAGCGCATCTCTCGGGAAAGCATGGGGCCGACCACATTCCCTAATATTCTTTCATTCAGACGAGGAAGATGCGTCGACGGAGCAGGAGCACAGCTAACGCCCTGCACATTAACTCTGATGTGCCACAGAGGACATCTATCTTTGACCGACTCACTCGTTATCGTGGCGAGGAGAATTTGGACTCTGAGTACTATGTGCCCCAGCGGGCTGGTATGAAGAAGTCCAAGGCAGCACGGACCATGCGCCTCGAACGTGCTATGCCAGTAGTGAGCCAGAGGCATGCGCTCAAAATCATGCACGCTGCCAATGGTAAAATGTACATGGTTGACTCGGGTGCTTCTGTGCCAGAAATGAGCCGACCTTCAAAGTCTTTGTCACACTTGGGCGCATCTGCTGCGTTCGCAACCAAGTCTTGCAAGGCAAACTCAGTGGTCTTGAACCCCACGCCTACATTGGTTGTACGTCTGAGGCTGGTTCTCGTCACTTTCAATATTGCTCCCCCACTATTGATCTGGGCGCATCTTTTACGTCGGATCAGGGGGTACAGCATTCACCTGACCACCCAGGCGCTTGGCCTTGCCATGCGCCTGATGGGGGTGTGAAGGTGGCACTCTCCTCCAACGATCTGCGTAACGTGATCACTCACAAATGCCGATCAGGAGAGTCAACTGACAAACACAATGCACCCCTCACAGGGCACACCTGTGCAGTAGTTACCATCAACTGTTGTTGCAAGACAGTAGTCCCACCAAGGCAGTCTGTGTTCCAGCGGCTACAATCATCAACACCTCTCCAACATCGCCTCGGGAAGAAGGTGTCAACTGGAGAGGAGCCATAACTACAGGTTGCTTCTTGCAATGTGGTCTCCAACTCTCCATCAATTCGGAAGGCGACTGGCAGCTCTTCGACCTTGTCATCATCCAAGAGCCAGCCGAGGAAGACCAAGACGACTGTTCCGTCCTCAGGAGTGTTTGGGGGCACCCGGAGGAGAAAGAATATCTCAGAAGAATCTGGGGGTAGTCAAGCCCTGTGGACCTTCATCCTGGAGACGAAGTCAGCCTCCCAGACATAGCTGGGGGTAGTCGAGCCCCTGTGGATCTTCATTCCGAAGACGAAGACGTCCTCCAAGACAAAACTAGGGGTAGTCAGGCCCTTGCTGATGCTTCTCCCGAAGACGAAGGTGTCCTCCAGAACATAGCTGGGGGTAGCCAAGACGAAGCTCCGGGGGAAGTTCCTCTTCAAGAGAGCGAGGCTGAAAATGAAGCCTCAACCGATCCATCCACTTCCAGTTACGTCATAACGGTATACATGATGGGAGCTGGTGATGCGGAGTCAGATGCGCCGCCAGCAGATCTCGTCCAGCGCATGGATACCTTGGAGGGAGGACTCAAAACCCTCTCTGCCTCCATGCAGACACTGACTCAAGCAGTGTTCAAGATACGGTCAGCCTTGGCCAGAGCACCTTCTACCGGTCCTGACCCAGGGGCCAATGGAGAATCGAGTGTACCCCTTCAACGGGTATCCTTGGATACAGATCGCCGTGAAGCACCTCGGACGTCAGAACCGTCAAATGCCCAACTCCAGGCTGTACCACCTTCTCCAACTCCTAGCTCCACAGAAGACGTGGTGGAAATGATCAGGGAATTGCGTGAGCACTTTGAGTCGAAGAACAGATAGAAGGATCGCCAGAAAATGGGGATCCCGCAACCATACCCCCTCGAATAGAACAAAGTGGTTTATCCTCCCAAGTATAAACCACAAACACTGACGCCATACGACAGGAAGGAATCTCCATGCCGTTATCTGACGTACTTCTAGTCCCAAACGGGACATCTTTCGAAGGAAGATGCGCTACTCACCAGCCTGTTTGTCGGACACTGAAAGGAGTGGCTTACTACTGGTACTGCAGTCTCCCTGACAACTCCATATCTTCCTTCGACGACTTGACACGTCTCTTCCTCGATCGTTTCTACGACGGAGGGAAAGACATGACAATGGCATCCCTGATAGAGGTACGACAGAAGGAGAAGGAGACGGTTCGAGCATTCATCGAACGTTTCCGACAAGCCTGCTTCAGATTGCCCCCGGGCATGCCGGAACAAGCGCTCCTCTCCTCTTGCAGCATGAACATGCTTCCTGCGATCAAGCTCTGGCTCAACTCCACTCCTCCTCCCGACTGGAGTTTATTGATTATCGAGGCTGAAGCAGCTGAAAAGAAGGCATCCAATGCTCGCCTTCTGGGAGTCAGTTTCCCTGCTTTTGAAGACAAGAAAAAACGTCCTGCTGCCAACAACCCTGTATGTGAGACGAAGAAGAAGCAGGCGCTGACTGTTAATGCCTCCAAAGGTGCACAAGCACCTACTCAGAAGCCTCTGCTTGTGCCGAGGCCAAAGGAGGTCTATTCTTTCAACGACGAAGACACCTTGCAACTCTTTGAGATGCTGAAACAGGGTGATAAGATCAAATTACCGAACCCGAAGCATCCCAACGAGGTTGGGAGAGTGGACAATTCGAGGTACTGTCACTACCATCGGTTTGTCGGACATCCAACTCAGGACTGCTACGTCCTCAAAAACTATATCCAACACATGATCAATACGAACGTCATCTCCGTCGACTATGAGGAGAAGACAGTCTCGGCTAACCTGGTGTCGCTTCAATTCGGCACCTTGCCGCCAACCACAACACAAGATGGCGTCGTCTCCAACCCAAAGGCGACAATAGAGGTGGTCAACCTACCACCTACTCGTGACAACGTGAGTGGACTCATCCCACTCACCACATCTCGGGGTGAGATCTTATGGGTTCACCCCGATCTCGTCTCCGAGGTTACTCAACCGGGGGTACGCTCTACCTCCAAAGCTAAGGGCAAGAAGATCAAGTCTTGTCGCATGTTCTTTTCCTCCGCGGAAGAGGCTCTTCTTGTACAAACCCGTTCGCAGCTGAACGTCCAACCCGACGAAGCTGCCGTTGAGGTGGTGCCTCCCTGCACTGCCCCTACTGCCGAAGAAGGAGGTCCATCCAAACCTTCAGCAGCCAATAAACAGAAGCATGTAGCGGCCCGTTTCAACAAGCCTTTGCGAAGGGAGAATGCTTCGGGGCTAACCAAGTCCCACAACTTCGATATACTGGCACAACTTGTCGGTACTCCTGCCCGCTTATCTCTGTACGAGTTGCTTCGCCTTTCCAGAAATACCCGCGAAGCTCTCTGTGAAGCCTTGAAGGATGCTGAGTCCTTCATCAGTCAGGTTAAACAGCCTGAGGATCTCCCGACCATATGTGCATACTGCCATTGTGCGGATGAGGTCATCCCCAACATAACCTTCATCCAACAAGACATGCTGTTCAAGCACAACCGGCACAACATGCCACTGTATTACACAGGGTATATGGGTTCCGTCAAGGTAAAGTGAATTCAGATTGATCCAGGTTCTTCCCTCAGCATCATCCCTAGGACTCTGCTGTCAACACTGGGGATCCCGATGTACCGGCTGGCGCCCTCCAAAACTACAATCAACAGTTTCAATGCCAGCAAAAGTGAACCGTTGGGCAAAATACGACTGAAATGTCATATCGGTAACCTCCGAAGCGAGGTGACTTGCTATGTCGTGGACGCCGACATCAACTATAACCTCCTGCTGGGTCGTCCGTGGCTGCATGAGTACATGGTGGTGCCATCTACACTCCACCAATGTATGAAGTACGTGTCCACTAACGACATCATCCGGATAGAGTTCGCGGACATTGACCCTTTCAAGGGAGTCGAAGCCTACTTCACTGATGCTACCCTATACAAGTCGCTCGATGAAGAGGAAGCCAACGATGCTGATGACGAAGCTGAAACATCGGCAGAGCCGGATATGGAGCCAGAGATGATTCCCGACGCTCCTTTGAAGATTCGACTCAAAGGGAAACCGCCTCAGATGCTGCCTCCCATGACTATCAAGCTACGTGGAAGAGCACCGGCTTCTCTGGATAGAGCACTTACTGAAGCTCCCTTGAAGATCCGGCTCAAGGGAAGACCTCCTCAGACGTCGGCTCCCCTTGTGGCAAAACTATAAGGGAAGGCACCTGTCATCGAAGGCGCAGTCGAGGTACCCCTGAAGGTGCGTCTCAAAGACAAGCCTATGCAATCATCCAAGCTGCAAGAGAAGGCCCACACAGTCCTCTCGGATCCCAAGGTCAAATCGGCGATGGACTCTCCCGAACCGGCCCCGGTGCTCACAGATGAAGAGTTATGAGAGTACATATCTACTGATACAGATGCCCCTTCTCTTGATAATATAATCCCGTGGGACAAAATCTCATATTTTATCAATAATAGAGTGTCTTTCAATTATTCTAGTCTTCCACATTGGAATGCCATGTATTCATTAGATAATGCTCTACGATCGTTACAAACACAAATAACGACCGTCAATCATGTAAACCGAGTAGTCCCGTCCCAAGGAGTCTGTTTTATAGTCCTACCACAGAATCGGGATGAAAAACCCATCATCTTCAGCAAAGTCGAGCGTCATCAAGACCTCCCGCCACTCAAGCCAGAACCAGATACCGGCAGAATACAAGTCTATCGGTACACGGACAAGGCAAAGTATCTCATTCAAAAGATGGATTACAACCTGAAAAGCAACAAAGGCCTGAACTACGGCAAGGGCCGGCGTCCTCCCCTTCGGCTCCCAACACCTAAAGGCAAGTCGCAGGACTACTATCATCCTACTCGACGGGAAGTGCGCTATGTCACGCCGCCGGCAACTCCAGAGAGTTCGGAGGCAGAAGAAATGGAATACTCTCATTCGTCCGAAGCCTCAACTTAGAATTCCGATACTAGTATTGGCTCAGTCCTCAGGAAGGTGCTATCAGTCAACATGACATCTGCACAATCTCAAGAGGATGAAGGCGATGACCAAATGCCAGAATTCTTTGAGAAAGAACCCTGGGCTCAACGCCTGGGAGCACAGTGGGAGTCTCGTTTTGAATTACGCGAACCCCCTACCGAAGACGAGGTCGAACAAGTTAACCTTGGGGATGGATCTCCTTCCAAACCCATCTTCATCAGCAAAAGTCTGAAGGAAGAAGACCGGGAGTCTTTGGTCCAATTGGCCAAGGAATATATCGACGTCTTCGCCTGGATCTACGAAGATATGCCCGGACTTGATCCCCAGATCGTAATGGATAGACTTAACATCTTGCCTGATGTTAAGCCTGTAAAGCAACAACAACGATGCTTTCGTCCTGACATCATGAACGCTATCGATCAGGAGGTGGACAAACTCCCGAGCAGCGGGTTCATTTGTGAAGAGCAACATCCAGACTGGGTGGCCAATGTCGTCCCTATCACCAAGAAGAATGGAAGATACGAGTCTGTATCGACTTCAGGGATCTCAATACTGCTTGTCCGAAGGACGAATTCCTGCTTCCAATCACTGACGTGATGATCAAAAATACATGTGGCTTTGAACGCATGTCTTTCATGGATGGGTACTCGGGCTACAATCAGATCAAAATATTTTTCGATGACGCAAAACACACGTCATTCAGGACTCCGAAGGAGGTTTTCTGCTACACAGTGATGCCCTTCGGCTTGAAGAACGCTGGTGCTATTTACCAATGAGCTATGAGTACCATTTTTTGTCAACATCTTCGCAAGACAGTTGAATGCTATGTTGATGACATCGCAGTCAAGAGCCGTCTCAAAGGTGATCACCTACAAGACCTAAAGACAGTATTCGATCTCCTGCGAGTGCATCAACTCAAGATGAACCCCGCTAAATCCTTCTTCGGGGTTTCTAGCGGAAAGTTCTTGGGCTTCATTATCACGGCGAAAGGCATTCATGTCGATCCCGAGAAAACCAAAGCCATCCTTGACATGGACCCTTCGAAGAACCTCCGAGAACTTCGAGGCCTGCAGGGGCGTCTGGCATACATCCGAAGGTTTATAGCAAATCTTTTCGGAAAATGCCAACCCTTCACCCAGCTCATGAAGAAGGAAGTCTCCTACGTCTGGACAGAAGAATGCCAGAAAGCTTTCGATGATATCAAAGCTTACCTGACGAGCCCGCCAGTCCTGGTGGCACCTGTCGCAGGCAAACCCTTTTTCCTCTACGTCCGTGCCATGGATCATTCCCTCGACACTTTATTGACTCAGAACAACGATGCAGGCTATGAGCAAGCTATCTACTACCTTAGTAGAATAATGATCGGGGCTGAACACCGGTAGCACCCCGTCGAAAAGGAGTGTTTGGCTTTGGTTTTTGCCATCCATAAGACTCGCTATTATGTTTCGGGCCAGACGATTCATGTCATCTCCCGAGTCAATCCACTCAAGGTTCTCATGACGAAGCCGGGATCATTGAACTCTCGATTATCTACATGGGCAATCCTGTTGACGCAGTACAATATGGTATTCGTTCCACAAAAAGCCGTCAAGGGTCAAGCTCTAGCCGACTTTTTAGCCGCGCACCCCATCCCGGAGTCCTCCAGACTCTATGAAGACATTCCGGATAAGGCCCAAGAATCAAACGTCACCGAAGAAAACTCCGTCTGGCGGATGTTTTTCGATGGCGCTTCAAGAGTAGGCCCCAAAGGTCAAATTATCGCAGGAGTGGGGGTGGTCTTAGTCTCCCCCGATCAGCTGGTCATCCAGCGTGCCTACTCCCTTTCGAAGCCGTGCTCCAACAATGTTGCTGAGTATAACGCTCTCATCATGGGACTCCAGCTGGCATAACAGCTGGGGGTGGATCATCTGGAAGCTTACGGCGACTCAAAATTCATTGTTATTCAAATCCGAGGGCAGTACGATGTTTGCCATGAAGATCTGGTTCCTTACCATGAAGCTGCATTGAATATTATTTCAACCTTCACTAAGTTCTTCATAGAACACGTACCTCGACTACAAAACCTGGAGGCTGACGCTCTGGCCGGCCTCGCAGCTTCATTAGCAGCACCTCTCGGGACTCAACACTACGTCACGGTAGTCGGTCGAGACTTGGTCTGTCCCAAAAACAACCTATGCTCACAAATGGCCCATGCCATGACGACAAGCGCTGGTGTTAATGTTCGAGACTGGAGGTTCCCATTCATCGACTTTGCTGTCTATGGAATTCTCCCAGAAGACCCGAAGGAAGCCGTCTCAGTCAGAAGACGTTTCCTTCGGTTCTATTATGATACAGCTACTAAAATGCTGTACCGACGCTCCTTCGATGGACTTCTCCTTCGATGTCTATCCAACTAAGAAGCAGCCGAAGCCCTTCGGAAAGCTCATGACGGGACTTGCGGGGCTCATCAACCTAGCCCTAAGTTGCAGGATTGACTGCGACGCATGGGTTACTACTGGCCAACCATGGCAGTCGATGCTGTCGACTATGCTAAAATGTACCATGCATGTCAGCTCCACGCCGACTTTATTCATATACCGTCGGAACCACTATATCCTACGGTCGCCTCCTAGCCCTTCGAAGCTTGGGGCATGGACATTGTACGACCGATCACCCCTCCATCATCGAGGGGACACCGCTTCATCCTAGCCATCACCGACTACTTCTCCAAATGGGCAGAAGTAGTTCCACTGACGGAAGTGAAGAGCTCCAGGGTGATCAACTTCATCAAGCACCATATCATCTACCGTTTCGGGATACCTCGAAAGATTATCTACGATAACGGTCCTCAGTTCATCAGCCATATTTTCAGCAGATTCTGTGACAAGAATCGCATTCAGAACGTGGCATCAACCGCCTACAATCCGGCAGCAAACGGATTGGCCGAGGCTTTTAACAAGACTATTGTCAAGCTACTCAAAAAAGTCGTGTCATCCAACAAACACGACTGGGACGAAAAGCTCGGTGAATGTCTTTGGGCCTACCGTACAACGGTACGGACCCCGATGGGTAACACCCCGTTCTCCTTAGTCTACGGGAGCGAAGAGGTACTGCCTCTCGAGATTCATATACCCTTATTCCGTGTGGCACTCACAAACCAATTAACCGAAGAAGACAACCAACGTCGCCATCCGCGATAACTGGAGGCACTTGACGAAAAGCGTCTCCTAGCTCAGCAGCGCATTGATCTCTATCAAGCCCGTATATCACAGGCTTTCAACAAAAAGGTCAAACAGAGAACTTTCCAAGTAGGCGACCTGGTCCTGGCAGTCAGGAGGCCGATGATGTTAACTCACAAAACATCAGGAAAGTTCGAGCCCAAGTGGGAGGGACCTTTCATCATAGAGACGGCATACTCAAACGGTGCTTACCGCCTCGCTCGACCAAACAGGGACTTGTTTATGATATCCATCAACGCCAAGTTCCTAAAGAAGTACTACTCATGACTTCCTTCAGACATGTACTTTCATCTCTACCAAATAAGGGAGTCAGTGGACCTGATCATCAGAGCTCACATACATCTTTCCTTCACAAAAATCCTATACTTTCGGAACCCAGTTGTTCCGCGACATTATATCCCCAGTAGAAGAAGAACCACGTCCACATTACCTCTGAGTTGCTCCTCTACGCCCTGCAAAGCGTAATCTTATACCACGTAGGATTGCACTATTCATTATGTTTACCACGTCCATATTACCTCTGAGTAAAAATCTCGTACGAACAACCCCTGCGTTGCCGTACATCAATCGCAGAACTTCTATGTCCATATTACCTCTGAGTAGTTCTGCGTATCCCTCCAGAGTCACTCCTACCACGTCCATAACACCTCTGAGTAGGAGGATTCTGTCATTTGAACCCTGTATTTGCCATGTCCATATTACCACTGAGCAAACATGTCGGTTCTCTCAAACTTATTATCTGTACCTAAAAAACCAAGGTGCGCAAAAGATAATAGGTCCACAGAAATCATCAGTTCATGACAGCAAAAATAAACACCCCACAAAATTCTTTATCTTTTATTCATTTAAAAGTAAAGGATTACATATCCAACAGAAGTTACAAACTACAAAAATAACAAAAGAGAGACTACAATCCCTAAGCATCACTGGGATTGGCAGAAAGCTCTTCAATCCGATGCTTCAAGTCTTTCGCCCGAGTCCCTGTGGTCGCCAAGATCCGGCGTTCGGCTTCTTGACGCATCACATCTACAGCTTCGGGGGCAGTATCAGTCTCATACTTCTCGTCTAGTTGTTGCCGCTGGTGGGTCAGGGAAAGAACCCGGCGGGTAAAAGCTACTTCCTCCTTCTTAGATGCTACATGTTCAGCCTGGACCCGCTCAGCATCTAACAAGAGTTGGGCTCGCTGGTCTTCAAGATGGTAGATCTTGGCAGTCACTTCCGCTATGCTAGCCTCCAACGAGGCCCGTAACTCCACATTCTCCTGCATAGATTGAGATAGCCTCTCCACCGCAGCTTCGGCTGTGGCCACCTCACGGTCCCAGACAGCCAGCGTGGCCGGATACGATGACTCGACTTCAGCTATCAATTTCTTCTTTTCTGCTTCTATTAGAGCAGAAAAGTTATTTCGTCGGATGCTTCGAAGTTCAGAAAGATGCTGGTCGAGCTCGGCCACCGATGCCTCCAAAACCTCGGCCATATGATCGTGGCCCTGGTGCGAACGTATCAAATCAATGGAGGAAAGCGCCATGGCTTTTGCCGTCATAAAACTCCCGTTCGTATTCAGCACAGTTGATACGCCTTTCTGTAGCATCTTGTACACTGCTTCAACAACACACTGTACATACTCGTCCGTGTCTGCCAACACCTGAGGCGTCATAGCAGGAGTTGAAGGAGCTACTCTGGATAACGGACCTGCAGAAGACCCACCGACCTCAATCTGTGAGGCCGCAGCCTCAACCTCAGCGGACCCTCTCTCGTCAGGGACCTGCACTTCGTCACTAGCCCGAGGTGCCAAGTGGACGAAAGGAGCCTGATGGGGCGTCGATACTGTCCCCCAAGTGGAAAGAGCAGGAGGTCTATCCTCCACCACAGGGCCCTTGCCCTTATCAGAGCCAATGACGGATAGTCCTCCGACATCGAGGATGACAATATCATCCCCGGCCGGGGCAAGACGGCTATCCCTTTCATTCGAAGATACAAGATTCGCCCCTGACAGTTCAACTTCCTGCAGAGCCAGAGTCGGATCACCTACGTCAGCTCCCACTATAGGGACGGATGTAGGGCTCGGCAGTGACATCGACCCTACCACATTAACCTCCATTTCCGAAGCAGGAGTAGGGCTCGACCACGAGCCCTCATATGCGATCAGCGCCTCAGTACCATGACCGAGAAGAAGCCCAGTCGACAAATTCTTGTTAGAGACATCTCCACTGGACGCGATCTCTAGCAGCTTGATCAACATCTTCTTGCGAGCCATCGTCAGAGGAAGACGAGCTCCATACTTCCTCCTTGTCTGGGAGGACTTTTCCTACAACTTTCCTTGAGGCCTCGATGCTCCCAGGCACCCCCTCAATGGATAGTTCTACTTCCGGTCGAGGCTCCACGCCACCCTCTTGAGGGATCGACCGAGAGACCTCAGCAACCTGAGGTGCAAGTACATCTTCAGATTCCCTTTCAACGTATTCTGGAGGTACTGAAACCTCCACAGAAGCGATGTCATCAGCGCTCCGTCCCCTGAGAGAGGCTATAATAGGAGGGATGCGCTCATCGGAAGAGCTCGCCACCTCCTTCGGCCTACAAATACTCGGTTTTGAAACTCGAGATTTCTTCTTCAGCACCTTCTAAAAAAGAGAAAGGAGGACATAATTTGCAGAAAACAAAGAACAAAACAGATTATGTGGGACGTCTTTACCACAGCAGGAGCTGATTTCTTTGGTGTCACAGGTGGCACTCCCGAAGCTCCCACCTTCAGAGTCATCGCTTTCCTCGATCTCTTTGGCGTGGACGAACCGGCCCCCACGTTAGCACGCCTCTTTCCAGCTGGAGGCTCTTCCTGAGTACCCCCGTTGATGTTGCAGCAGCAGCCCGATAACCTACGACCTCCGGTGGACAATATGACCGGGCCGCCGCCAATACATTTTTTGTTGCCTCTAGCTGAGTGCCAACAATGAAACTGGTCTCCCTGTCATAATCTGGGGATACGGCGTTCATGGCACAATACAACTTCACAGCCGAATACAAGATTTGCGGTCGAGGGTTGTGAATTGGAGTAGTGAAACGAACTCCAGTACATCCGGCGTTGTAATACTGCCAACCCCGAGCTCTATCCAGTAAACTTCCGACAAAACCCAGACTGTTACTAGGGTTCCTTAACATGAGCTGGGTGTAACCGAACTGGCGTGCAAACCGGCTCGGCAAATACGGCTCTAGATAGCACTTATTTTTGTTGCGGTAGACCAAATAGGACGGTCAAATACTCTGTAGCCAGCGAAACCCCCATGTCGACAGGGCAATCGCATCTTCACCAGATTCTTCCAGTTCTTGGTCAGCCTCAAAATCTGTGATGACGGAACTGACTTTGGTGATCTCCCACCCTTGAAGATAAGACAAAACCTTCCTACAGACGGGGACACCAGTGTGCAACCACTTCCTCTTATAGAAGCGACGGATAAAGGCGTCACCTTCAACATGATCCTCTTCAGGGCCTGGCCTCATCACGTTTCGATGATGCAGAATCAACCATCCCATCAAATAATGGAATGGTAGCTCAGCTCGGGAAAAGTTGTCTTTTTTGCTCCTCTCATGGACCATATCGTCGGTAAAATCTCTCAAACCCCGCAACAGGTTACACACCATCGTGGGAAGGAGTGCCAAAGGACGACCAAAAACTAGTTTTACCGCTGGCAAAATGAGGTTCCTGCTCACTCTTTCCACGGATCCAGATCCGCCAGAGAACACATGGTCCCGGAGCCATATCATCAAGTACGCAGTCAACACTGCCTTGGAAGACATTCGGTGCACGCAATGCCAGAAACAACTATATACGTTGGCACCACTCTCGTTTGAACGATGAGTCTTCTCGTCCAGTCAGCTTATTTCGGAGATCACCTCCGTGTGACTCAGTCCCGGCGGAGTCACAAACCGAATCTTGGAGGGGTCCGTCAGGTCCTGCTTGAAGACATAATCTCTCCAAGCAGTCACATAGGGCTGTGACCCGTCCCTCTCCCTTCGTTGCATCATGTAATGGTGGCTTGCCACCTCCTTGAAAATTGCTACCATTTCTGGGTCCTTGTCTTCCAGAACCTGAATCTCTTCATTCGTCAGGAAATATTCCTCATATGGCTCTGAGCCCCAAGAAAGCTTGGACACCTCGTACATCTTATGGAGGGCCAATCCCAACTCCCCTACCGGAGTAAAAAAAGTGCCAGTCTGGGTGTTGAACATCTCCAAAAGGGCAAGAAATATATGTCGATTAAGGTCTACACCTGCTTGGGTGGCGCAAAGAGCAGCGGTAAGCCCAATCGCTTTCAGCTCAGTTTTGAACTTCCTCAAGACCCTTTGGGTCAGCTTATCCCACTTTGACACGTGGTGACACCAGCCCTCAACCCGAAAACCTCCTTTCGGATACATAACATTCAATGATAGCATCCGGCTCGTAAAGGTCGAAGCACCGAAGGCAAAAGTGTCGGGAGGAACATCACTATAAATGCTCCATGGCACAAAGTTCGGCAATGGTATGAGGTCCCGGCTCGCGAGGAGGCCAAGGTATCTCTTTGATTTGAAGTAACATCAATACGAAGGGTACCCCCCACTGTCCCTCCTTGAGAAGGAGTAAGTTCCCATGGCATCCTCCTCTTGGAGGCCAAGCGGTAGAAAGCTGTCAGTGGCAATTGACGCTCAGACAGCCGCATGTACAGGGCCACGCCCTTCACTGTGAAGAACCAGTCTTCCTTGATCTTCAGTATCTTCGTCTCATTGGAGATCAAACGGTCACCAAACAGAAAGGCCGATTTCAAGAAAATCACATTCTCGGACTCAACAGATTTCAGTTTGCCACTTTCCATCATACTTTAGAGAAAAACAGACGACTTATCCCGAATTTGCAACATCCTCTCGGAAGACTGATCCAGCATGATAGAAGCCTTCGCTGGGTTAATAACTTCCTCGTTAAAATCGACCCCTATTTGGCAAAGAAAAGCATCCAGAAGGACTTCGTTCAGTAAGGGGATAGTCATCGACACTGACATAGCAAAAATAAAAGTTAGACAGTAAGGAAAAATTTAGAGGCTTCCAAAACATTTTAGGACACATCAACAGCCCAGCACATAATCAGGGCCCAAGCCCATGCGCGTCAGCAGTGAAGCTTCGGCGCATAATCAGGGACCAAGCCCATGTGCGTCAGCAGTGAAGCTTCGGCGCATATCATGGCCCCAGCCCATACGCGTCAGCAGCGAAGCCTCGGCGCATAATCAGGGTCTAAACCCATGCGCATCAGCGGAAGAACCTAAGCATACCATCAGAACAGAAGTCCATGCGCATCGACAACAAGGAGTTAGGGCACAGCAACAGGATGCAACTCATCCGTACGCCCCAAACTCGTCTAAAAAAAGAGGGAGATGGCAAAAGAAACCCACCCGTCACCGCAGGACGAACGTCGACGGGAGTCACAGTGACGACATGAGCGTCCTCCTCATCGAACTCCATCGGCTCCTTACCCCGACCTTGACCTCGGCCAGCACCACCGCGAGGGGTCTTGGGAGCCATTTCGTAAAAGGAAGTTAGGGTTTTGAAGAAGAACTCTAAAGAAGAAAGCAAAGAGAGGAAGAACTCTCTCTCCCTCCATCAGACGCCTATTTATAGGCTTGGTATATGCGTGAACCGATGAAGGGTGACGCCAACCGCCGCCTGGGGTTCTAAAAGTGATAACTGCAAATAATCCAAAAAGATCATCATTAAATCTTTTTGTTTATTTCGAAGCGTTATCATTTGCATTTAAAACTTAGAGGAGCATGCGCCTCATCACAGATACGCAGAGCAATCATGTGCCCCGAACAGTTGTGCGCCCCATTGAAGACCATACCATGCTTCTTATTCAAAGTATTCCAAAACTTGACATAAAGTTTTGAAAACTTTGAAGGGGTCTTTAGAAGCATAGAATTTCAGGCGCATCTACAGGACATAATTCCTATGCACCTAACATTACATGCGCCAGGGAATATCAAACGAAGTACTTGGCAGAGCAAGACAGCAAAAGTATAGACATCAAAAGAATTTTTTTTACTTCATATAAAAGTCTATTACATGTCTAAAAAAGGCTTTACAAAGGAGAATTTCTACAAAAAGAAAGAATCCTAAGACTACAGTCAGGTGCAGCAAACTGCCATGTGCCTTCTGCCCGGCTCATCATCCGTCAGACGTATCACTTCAGCGTCTCAGTTAGGTGCGTGTCTTCAGCGTCTCAGTTAGGCGCATCTCTTCAGCATCTCAGTTATGCGCATCATGAAGTCTCAGCATATGCGCTCTACTTTGATCCGATCAAGTGCTTCGACTAATGAAGCATTTATTGAGCAGAACTAGGGTGGGCGATCAACCCCACTCTAGCTGGAGGAAGAGCTCTCCAAAGCCCAAGTAAGAGGAGAGCACTGCAGCTATGATCCGCGGCTAAAGGAGCAGCTTTCAACACAACCAGAATGGACAACACCCACTCTTGCAGGAGGAAGAGCTCTCCAAAGCCCAAGGAAGATGGGAGCACCACAATTCTGATCTGTGGCTCTTCCGGAATAACGGAGATGAGGCTCGAGCATCCCGACCTTTGGATGCAACAGGCACCTTTTGCCTGCCTCAGAAGCCCTCGATTCTGACTTTTGGATATAACAGTCACCTTCAAGTGCATGAATGAAGAAAATTCATCGCATCTTCACCCTCGGGAGTATCTTGTCAACAGAATGTACTCGAGCAAATAAGTTCATTCGGGAAGACGTGAGAGAACGAGAAGCAAACTCTCTCCTTGCTGCTATTTATAGGCCGGGCAAATCAAAGCCATGTGCCAAGTGGAGGGCTCTCCGAATCCCGTACAATAAACTTGCATTTATGGTAATAAACCTGATGCTTCAAATTCGGCCAAGTCAAGAACGGCTATTTAAAGCACTCGAGGAATGCAACAGTCAGACCAATAAAGACGCATCATACAAATGGATACATCGGTCAGATACCGCATATCCTATAGATGTGCCAGTCGCTACCAAGCGTCCTGTATGGATGCGCCTAACTAAGCACAGATCCATGCATCCTAATCAACATAGACCCATGTGCCCAGTGGAACGCAGATCAATGTGCCTACTCAACAGCCCATCACCCGTCAAAGAATATTAAATACTGAAGTCCTGACAAGACAACAGCCATGCCTCGATGACAGAGCAGCGACAGCTTTTTCAGAACACGAAGTGCCGCTGATGTCAGCGTCATCATTAATCTCTTCCGGTAGTTACAAGCTACGTGGCCACCCAGCCATTCGCATGCGCCTCTGCAGCCGTGTGTCCAAACCTCTGCATGCGCTTCAAGAGCCATGTACCTCTGACCTTCCTCTGATCCCTAAAGGCAGAGGTAAAGTCACTACTGAAGCTTCGCATGTGCTTCTAAAGCCGTACGCCCAAACTGGTTCGTGACTCCTGAAGGTTGTGAGCTAAAGTCTTCTCATACGCCCAATCCCAGGTACATCCTATCAGATTACCCTCCACCAAATCCGAGATCTTTGAGCTACGGACACATGCGACGTGTCCTTTGACTCAATTCAGCCTATGAAGGGGTACTAATTACCCAAGATCTCAGCAACAGAAAGATCCTCTTCCCTGCTACGTGCCAGCCCACAAAAGCAGCATGAAGGATTCAAGCCACAAAGAATGGTGCATCATCCATGCGCCTCCCACAGCTTCAACCACATGGCATCCCTACGTACAAGCGCATCCTACATATGCGTGCATGAGCAGCCAGCCTGCAAGCCATAAATAGAGGAATTATTTCCTTCGTCCACATCCACCCATGAACACACACCTACGGACAGAGACCTTCATACACACAGTGAGAGAGGCTGATACAAACACTCAACGTCTTTCTCCTCTCCACAAGCTCCAGCACCCAGAGTAACTCAGACCATCAGAGAACCGAGAACCGTCGTCAGATCGTCAACGGAGTCAACGCATTACCACTCGCTCCATCGACACAGGGACCCAGATAAATAAAAGTGTACTCCTAGGACTACATCTAAGTCCTACATTATAATACTGTTCTGTTTGTAATTGAAATTGCTATCAAAAGATTTATTGGCAAACACCAATAATTCTATATTTTACCCAAACTCGTTATTCATGCGACAACATTATCCACCGACAGGGTCTATTACATAATAATGCATCTTGATACTTATTTGTGTTCCGACCATTAGAGTCTTATAAGGAACATCTACCCTTTCATGCATCAAGGGACAAGTGTTCATTCTAAGTCTCAACATAATCAAAGGTTATAACTTGTTAATTCGGGACACATCTAATTCTCTCAAGAACAACTGCAGAACGTGCTAAGTTCGTCTATTTCCTCAAGCCTATTCTCTGCATTTCAGTCGTTGATGCAACTCCATGCATCTTCTAAATCATTTGGAACATTCCGATAAGCGCCTAACATCACCATCAATTTGTCGATGTCCAACACGCAATTCGATTTACTTAATTCTAGCATCATTCTATATTTGGTCTACATTGTTCTCCCAAAAATCTTTTTGATAGAAATACCCCACCATCATCACTGAGCCTACAATTCTTCTTATCCAACTGATTCAAGCCATTGCCTGAATCCATAATTCGTACCATTCCCAACCAAGGCATTCATTTTAATTTCTCATTACCCAACATAATGCTAACTGTCAAAGTCTAGCGATGGTTCATCCGAACACATCAAAATCCTGTAATGGATTATCCGAACATAATCATCAAGGGACACGCCTAGCCGTCATGTATCAATCATAATCCTAACTACGACTCGATACTACGCAATACCTTATAGGTAAGGCAATCACTATGCCATAAACAGGGTCAAAGGACATCTCATCACGACGAAGGTATATGCTATATACCATTCAGAGCTCAAGCAATTCCTGACACAATATTCCCTTTGCATCAAACCAACGTCCAATATGGACTATCCATCATGTAGTGGTTATGTTGACCACAAATACTAACTCAAGATTATGTCGATTTCCATTCACTGAAATCCATTCACATTCTGTTCCAACAAACCATGCCATCACCTACAGTTGATTGCTGTATAACAATCGACTTCAATGAATCCCACACGTAAGACGTCCAGCACACATGTTACCAAATTATTATCGTATCACATCATTATTATTAGTTTTTGGTATCTTTTAAAAATTCAACAAAGCACACACATCACAGCCCACGTATTTAGACTTATTGTATGGATCACCCAGTAAGCAGCTAAAAGAATCAACAAACTTTCAGTTAAGGAAGCAAATTAGAATAATTTAAAAATAACACTGAATAATCGCAGAAGCACTTTGAGTCATCATTGAGGCAACTTTGATTCATCATGGACGTAACTTTGAGTATTCGCGGAAGCAACTTTGATTTACCGAGGAAGCAACTTTGAGTAATTGCGGAAGCAGTCTTTGAATCATCATGGAAGCAGCTTTGAATCATCTTAGTAGCAACATTGATTTGAAACAAATCAAATAAGAATCTAAAAACATAAAGTCGTGCTCTGATACCATTATGTCACGCCCTGAACCCAGAGGATTGAAAACTAGTCACTGGGCGTGATGCCGTACAAGTCTAGATTATACTTATACAAGGAAAAACTATATAGTTCCTGGTATTTCTCAGAAAACAACGACAATGCAGCAAAAAACAAGCAGATAAATTGAAGTCACACAAGATATAAAGAAATATATCTCTTTATTGATAATTGTAATGGATTACAAGACTTGCATCGGAATACAAAGTTTACAACTGATTACAAGACTTTGAATAGCCAACTGAATATATACACTTGCCCTTTAGGCTATAATCTCACTTGTATAACTGCGTTACAATATTTCATACATTGTGTCCTGTATAGCAGAAGATATCGTCTTGAAAGAAGAGCTTCTGCACACCCATCCGAATAATCGATGCCAAGCACTGACCAAACGATTCCCTCCATATGCAAGCACCTGTAATATTGCCCACAACGTGGGTCAGTATATCATTAATGTACTGGCGAGTGGTGCTGGCCCCCAACTCACCTAAGAAGACAATGCTAAGTAATCATGTTATAGAACATTATTAACAGTGGTCTTTCTCGTTGCCTTAGGGTCAATTTCATGTTTATCGTCGACCAGAAGTAAATCATGCAAATCTTATAGCCAACATAATTTAAAGCGTACAGTTATCACCCTTTGGTGATTCTTACCCATGGTCGTATAGCTATCCCTGTATATTTATAATACTTACTCAGCCTGCACAAGATATTATTGGAAAAATATCATAATTCAATATAATTGTCACCATTCAGGTAATTCTTACCAACAACCGACATCCTTCCCTGTAATTGAGTAATAACTTACTCTGCCTGCATAAGACATCATTAGCTCTGGACCAATCTATATGAAGGTCACTGGCGACATGCCATCTTGGACCATCTTCCTGGCGAACGACTAACTCTAAATGGGGTACGAATCCATGGGAGGTTTCCGAAACACCATGCTACTACTTCAGGACCATGGGTATTTTGGCGTCCTTTTAGTGGGCGGTAGCAAGCCCCCACTACAAGTCCCGAAATCCCGATATCAGTATGTCGACACTATCCTTGTTCCCCCTAGGATGAACCAGGTCCGTGGCCGCAGTGTACCGTTCTGGGAACTACCTTGTGCACAAGTTGTCTATGACTATACAAGTATATGCAACTTATCTATGAAGAAAATATATAATGCATGATAAGGAAAACTAAGTGCTTCAGCGACCATTCTCATTCGTATTGCTATTTTTCTCATTCCAGGGTCCTGACGTAGTCAACATTCTACATCGACGACGGGATAATAGAATGTTGTTACCCAATCCCATTTCCACATCTTTGATACCATATATCTTTTTAATCGATACTCAATGTACCTACTGTCTAATTCTTGGGACTTAGCATCTGTTTAGCATACATTCATCGAGCTGAGGCTCGACATAATCACAACCCAAGTATTTAGGACTTTTCTTTCACCTGTCATGTATTTTATTGCAAAGCACGCAAGCATACAATTCATTGAAATGATTCGAAGCATACAATTAACAAAATAATTCACAATAGTTTCGGGTCTCGTGATTAATTATCTTTCATTAGCTTTTCAACTTTCATGCAAGGTGTTATTCAACAACTCAACGATCAATAGAGCGTATATATCTTTTTTATTAAGCGTGAAGCTAAAGGATCTTCAAAGGGTTCAATACTACTCACATTTAAAAGACGATTCCCGTCACGATTGCATAGCCTTCCAAGCGATCCTTCCGAATATTCCTAAGTCCAATAAGGCTTCATCGAACCAACCATCCAACATAAGGCATCTTACGGGTCGGGGCACTACACCTATCATAATCCTAAGCCTCTTTAGGACTTGGCATTTTTGGTTTTGAAGGATAACTTTTTGTAGATCTAAGTCTTAATATTTCTTGTTTTTTTTGGTTTTAACCTATTAAAACTTGATATTTTTGAAAAACAGTTGCTCCATGTTGTAGAAAATTCCGTTCTACCCAATTTTGACCTATGAAAAGCTTGATTTCGACTCTTTTTGGAGGAGTTATGGCATTTTCAAGTTCATGGGTTCAACTAAGCATTTTGTGCTAGTTGGAAAAGATGAACAGTGTGCACGCTCTCTTTAACGCAATGCCATCTCGTTATGCGCGTGCGCTCTTTAGCGTCCCAGTAATCTGGTCTCGTGCTCCGTAGTGCCGTACTATTCTGGTCGTGCGCTCCTTAGCGCTGCACTATTTTGGTCGCACGCTCTTTAGCGCTGCACTCTTCAGTCGTGCGCCACTTGGCCCAGCGCCACTTGCTGAGCGCCACCCCGTACTTTTCGTCGAGCGTCACCTAGCACCGTGCGCTCTTTAGCGCTGCGCACCATTCTCATCGCGCACGCCAATTGTCATGCGCCTAATGACCAGTGTATCTCCATGCTTGTTCTCTTGTAATGTTTTGTTATAAGCATGTACTATGTACTTAGCCTATCTTGTAACGACCCGACTTGAACACTATCCACCATGGAACCAGTAACTTGTGCATGACATTACTTGACTGTAAACAGAACCTGACCTCAATACGACATGACAATACGATCCCGACTTGATAACTTGTTAATACTACGTATGATAGAACTTGAGCTTGATGAGATTTGAACTGAATATTGACTTGACTTGAACATGATAACATGAACCCGTCGTGTATAATCTTGATTGTGGCCCATCGAGGCGCACTCCTGATAATTACTCTTGACATGACCAGTAAATTTGACATGGCATGTATAATCTTGATTGCTGTTGTGACAGCTATTCCTGTCTTGCTAGTATAACTCTTGCCTTGACTCCATGGTTGATTGTGTCTGTACAAGCTACCTGTCTCATCTTGCATCATATCTAGGACATGGATTCTTGGTTACCACGGTCAGGGATTCATAATGAATCTGACTAGGTTAATGACTAGATTGATCAAGTAGTTCATATAGAGAGATTTTCCAGTTACAGGTGATCCCGTTATTTCGGCCACACCTGTGGACTTGTAGTCTGCCAACGAGTAGGGTACATTTCCAGCACACTGTCATGTGTTGCACTTCTTAAATCATAAGTACTAAAGTACACCAGTAATCTTGATAACTCTAGTAACTCTTGTAACCTTGCCTGGATAACATGGATAGTCTGCAGGGCATGTGACTGCGGAAACATCTCATTGCATCTTGTTAGTAACTAGGCCTGTGACAACCCTAGTTAGCTAATGATAACAAGTCGTAGGACTTGATTGGCCATGCCTGAATGATTGTCTCATGATTAGCATAGGAATTATATTCCACCTCTTGTTCTCTTAATACAAGCTAGTATGTTCTTTAAAGCATGTCTTTTGTGTTATTTAATTATGTTCTTTTATCAGTTCTTCTATTCATTTATGCTGGTTTAGTTCCTAAGTGGAGCCTCCCTTGTGGCACTTGCTTTTTTTGGGGTCTGACCCAGCTGGTTTGTATGGCCAAATTTCGGAGTGATACCCAAGGATCTACCTATCTTTCAGCCAGATGGTGAACACCAGGCGTAACCGTGGCAACAAGTGGGTTTTCTTATTTTGCTCTCCCACTCTAATGTAACTTATTCTTTTGAGACGTTTAGCCGCCGAGCATCTGTTAGCTCGTGTTAAAACTTTATTTCTGTCTCCCTAAGGGCCGTAACATGATTGACAAATCCTAGGATTGATCATGTATGACTTAACTCTTGCTAGTCTCGTATTTTGTATGACTAGCTTCATGATCATCTGAATATGTAATGTTTGGGATGCCTTACTTTGTATATCTGATGATCTAACATCAATCATAGTGAAAGTCAAAATATAGCTCAAAAATACAAAAAAAACTCAAATATTATGTCCATGATTATCTAATTAAGAAATGATCAACCAATTTATTGCTTTGCATGGACTATGTGTGTTTTACCACATATATACCCATCAACGGATAATATTCTAACCTTGCTAATACTAAATGAGAAACCAATGAAGTTCAAATAGCAAAGAGCATATGTGATAATCCATGAGTAGTCAAAGTAGAGTAATAAATTAACTTGATAACCACATAATTAAATAATATAGGACTACTAAATCATTAGGATCATTTATAAAGTAAACCAATAAATAATTATGATCCGTCATAAATCTTATCTAAAAATCATATAAACAAACCAATAGAAAATATAGAAAAGAGTCCATCTTATTTAAATGATTGCAAATTTATTCCAAAGAAATGATAATATGATAAAATCATGACTCAAAAGATGAGAGAAATTTAAGAGATGCTTACCAATGACTAGTAGAGAAGGAAGTTAAAGCGATGAATCACAAACCTCAATGGAAACAGGATTAAATAAAAAATTTGTCAAACTAATTTTAGAGACCAAACATATGTATCTAAAATAGAATACAAATCTCATCAAGAAAATTCATAAATCATGTTTTTGTAAACTAGCATATTACATATAGATTAAAATTCATGAAGATAGCTAGATCAGTAAAAGTGAACAAAAATTATGTAGCTTAACAATACATCGCAAATAAGCAAGCTATATAACTAATTAAGATTAATGAGGTAGGCCATTAACAAGATAAATGTGCTCATTAAATCTTAAGTCACTAACACTAAAGATACATGCTCAAGCATAGAGTTCACAATACGGGTAATACATTTTGAATGATCAAAATAATTTATTTACTCTTTATTAAGCAAGGATAAGAGTATAAGATAGCAAGTAAATGAATTAGACTCTCATCAAGTTAATGACAAAAGAGAGGTTCATGAAAACACAATAGAAGAAATCTATTTGCCAAGTATTGAGATTAACCCAAGATAATGAAATAATAGATTGATCTAGAGAATGCAAAATTATAGCCATTATGAAAGTGTATTCTCTCGAAATAGAAAATCTCAACGCAAAAGCTCAAACCATAGTAGCTAAAGACATAAAAAGTACGATATATCAATTACATGTATTCTCATGTGCTACAAAAATATTATTGGGCAATAATAAAAAAATATTTATAACTCAAAATATAGGGCTAGATATGATGATGTATTCGTGGAACTTAGGGGTGGATCTAGAACTAGATATTGGTTGCAGGTAGACCTTAATAAATCTTAAGTCTATAAAGTATTGATCACTTTGGGTTAGCTGTAGGGGCCGGTTCATAGCTAGCGGTAGTTCGAAGACTAGTACACCGTGTTGCTTCAGGATATTTACACCTGTATGACAGAAGGACCCTTTCGGCTTGTTCCTAAAATATTTTTTACTTTTAAGAATTTAGATTTAAAGAAATATATGCAGTATCATGAAACAACATCAAAATCCAAAATCCCTAAGTATAAGAAAGTTAAATACCTAAATAACAATGAAAGAATGATCATCAAAATTTGATAAGAATATTTTCAAAACAAACATTTTCATAATACACTTATGAAGATAAATATATAGAGGATACATGCTCAAAATGTGCACTAATAAGTACGATGATTTTAACAAGTAAGGTAAAGCACAAAACCAAGCAATTCTTAAAAAAATTTCATAAAAGTCATGAACAAGACACTAATAAACATTTTCTCTCAACATTCCAACTTAAAGGTATTTGAATAAATAAATATCAACATTTGGAATCACATAGATAAAAATATATATATATATATACATGAAAAGATAAAAAATAAAGTGAAAGACATGTATCCATAAAGTCACCCAAGAGGTAAGAAGATATTATCAAAAGAAGACTTTAAGGAAGAAGCTAATTGATTCAAGAAGAGATGCACAAATTTGGTCAAGGAATCAATAGCAAAAGTATGGGATATGCACAAGTTTAAAGGAAGAAAAAATATTCTTCAAAATATAAAACTGGAGCTTAACTCATATGCCCACAAAAAGTTATTTATACAAAAGTATATATCAATATAAGAAATACATGATCTACATGCAAATAGAAATTTTAATGAATATAGTCATGTATCTTTAATGAATGTTTGAAAAACTATCACAAATTCAAAAACACATATAAATAGACTTTATTAGGAAAATACATAATTGATTCATAAGAGGTTTAATCAAAATAAAATATAAGAATCGATAATGAATATATTATGTAAGCACAAGGTTAAAACAGAAGTATAAATGTATACTTGTCAAGTGATAAGAAACTTGTGCTAAACACATATATTCACAAATACCGAATAGGATAAATATGACATATTAAATACAAATTGGCAAGAAGTAACTATCTCAAAACTTTTAAAAACGGAGAGTTAAAATTAACTCAAATCAAAACCAAGGTCCTATGGACTAGAGTGATATGCATGCTTTATAAATAAAGATTAAAAATAATGAGCATGTATATATAAATGTGTCACACTAATAAAAAAGAGAGTGATAAACTACATAGTGTGAACTAATCATTTAAGCTAAGTAACTAGTCATGCTAGATAAGAGTAATAATAAAAAAATTAACTAAGCATGCTAGTATTGTATCTCACATTGATTTATATAATAAGCAACTAAAGGATATCAATATGAGCTAGTAGCAAGACATCAAGAGAAACATGCTAGATTCTACAAATATAAACTATTTAAAGAGAATCGTTTAGCATGCTACCAAAGTGGCGCTAGTGGCCACACTTGTGTTGGTGCAATTGCTTGGAAGATGACATTTGAGCTTTGCAATCACCAACACGCTCCTCGGTACTATGTCGTGATATAAGTAGCTCCACCCACAACATTAGGCGAAAACTTTGTTATCCAAATAAACTTGGATCCACATTTGTTAGCTTTAGGGACCCATATACTATTTACTCAAGTATTGGTAGAAAAACTTCTACAAATAGGACAAGTTACACTTATGTGTCTAATGTGAGAGCAATAGAAGCACCTAATAGTATTGTGTGCACATGTATTGGAATGAGCATGATTATGAACATGTGACATACTAGAATGATGAATATCTCTAGAGTGAGCATGCATGGACTTGGTCTTAAGAATATCATGTTCTAATAGCAAATCATTATGCAAACAAGTAAGAGAATCAAATTTAGCATATAAAGCATAATTCTCTTTTTCAAATAAAGCAATTCTAGAAATAAAATTATTATTTTGTTTCTTCAAAGTGTCAATAGAAGAATCATGCAAATGATTTAGCTCATGTGTTTGCCTCTTAAGATCTTCTATTGATGAGAAAATAGATTTGATTTTCAAAATTAAAGTCTCATTCAAACTCTTTAAAGAAATACAAGATGAGTTTTGAGAATCAAGTCTAGATAAAAAGTTATTGTTTTCATTTCTAAAAGACTCATTAGATTCTTCTAAATGAATAACCTTTTTTGAAAGTTCTTCATTTGTAGAATAAAAAGCCTTAACAATCTTTAAGGATTGGTTAGCCATGGCATTCCACTTAGAGCATTTCTTGCATTTAGAAGAAACATGATTGAACATGCTACTACAAGTAAAACCCTCTTTATCGGAGGAGGAGGAATACAATGCCATAAAAAAATTAACAATGATCTACTCTAAGGATGTTAAGCCTAACAATTGAGTCCTCGCTCTGATACCAATTAAAATAACGTGTAGACAACTCTAGAGGAGGGTAAATAAAGTTTGTGTCGATAATCACCAAATAAAAATAAACTCTATATCACCTCCACAAAACAAATATCAAGATAGTAAATAAATCAGAGAGAAATACGAAAGTAAATAAAGATCAGAAGAGCATTCGCAGACACATCAGTTTTAACCTGGATTCCCTCGTAGAGGACTAGTCCAGGCCTGAGAACTCTAGCATAGGATTAAAATACACTATTTGTGAAATAGTGTACAACCACGTGCCTTTACTGAGAAGAGCACGCCAACTTCTTACAGATTTGCAGGTAGCAAAACTTAGAATTGTCCAAGTGACTTTTTTTCACTCTTGTACACAACTTCTAGCTGATATCGCACTGAGCACCTTGGGCTAATAAGAGTTGTGGCTTAGGAGATATGGAAGAATGAGGCTTGGAGTACTAGAGCTTAGAAAGCTTGAATATTTGAAGGTGAGAGATGATTTGAAATGAAAGAATTCAAGCTCTATTTGTACTACTCTGGGGAGGCAGAGTTCGGCCCGAATTCTGCACCAAGAATTCAAATTTTTGAACGTTGGACAACTTGTACCAAGCAGGCCCTAAAAATTAGACTACTAAAAATCAGGAGACAGAGTTTGGCCCGAACTCTGTGTGGGGACAGATTTCGGCCCGAACTCTGCCTCCTAGGTGGCAGAATAGCCTTTAGGCTTTGTTTGGCTTGGTGGAGCTTGGGCTTGGTTCAGGAATTGGTCTGTTTGTATGATAGATCTTGGAGAGATATGTCTAGGGGTTTAGATGACACAGTGCGACTCAACGTACACATTCTCCTAGACTCAATAAATTGAAGATTACAGACTTGAAACAAACAGGAAAACCAAGTGCCCTTTGATGACGCATTTCTTCTGATATTTGAGCAAACCTGAAGACGTATTTTTCTTTGATAGCAGTCGTCCAAAGATAAGCAGATCTGGAAATCTGAATATCTTTTGGGGACTTCGCTCCCGAACCCATGACGGAGGGTGCTGACCCCTCGACCCCTGTCCGCTGACCGGGCAGCGGAACACCCGATGCGAGGCCACGGATAGGTCGCCAGGCAGTTCAGAGAAATCTTCTTATATGACGTCATATTTGGCCCATCATTTATTCTCCTTTGCATATGTACTAGTTTGATCATATTTGATCATGCTTACTACATGTCTATAGATACATGTTAGGCGAGCAAAACAATATTTACAGTACGACACAAGCATGACAATATGATATAGAACAATTAGGACAATTCTAAGTTTAAGTAGCAATATGATAGTGAGTATATAAATATTAGTGACATTATTATGTTAAACTTAATTGATTAGCCATATTCAAAAGCACGATGTAATCATTGGACTAACAATAACCATATTTAAATCCAAACCCCTATTGTGAACATTCTCGTCTTTATCCTTTCCAATACAAATCCTTCTAGGAATCTTTATTAATAAAATCCTCACCATTCTCAAGGTGATTTTTTTGACAACTATATAAGTAAGCCTATCCTCATATTTTCAAACCTTCTCATCTCCCTGAGTTCACGACGAACATTCTCTACACTTTCTTCGCGTAAACTATCGAGTTCGGCCGACCACCAGGTGCAGCCATCACTGAACCCGACGCCGTGGACGTTACCAGATGACGTCGATCCTGTCAGAACTGTGCGCTCTTGCACTCGCCACCGTAACACTCCGGTAACTTTCTACTATATTTTCTTTTAATATAACAAAGATAACTCATAGTCACTGCTACCGTAAAAGTAGTCAGCAAAAATTATACCTATGTATCGAGTAAAGGATATGCACTAAGAGGGTACTGTGCACAATGACCCTACATGCAAGCACTTAGGAATCTCTGTTAGCCAAAGTTGTCTTTCCCTTTTCCTAAAAGAATGGTTACTCATTCTACATAAGAGACTCCCCTAAGAGCATCTCTAACCCTATTGTCTTGTTTTGTGTTGTGAATCCTACGTGGCATGAGGCACAAGACAATGTATTTTCTATGTGGCAAGATAATATTCATACAAGACAATGAGATAAAAAAAAAGTGTTCTCTAATGCAAGAAGACAATAAAAAGTACTTTTTCCAACTTCCAAGACAACTCCTCCACTTCTTCATTTTTTTAATAAATATTTCTATTCATAATTGATGATGTGGAGACAAAGTCACTATGAAGTGCATTGCCTAGATCTAGACAACCAACTTCATATTGTCCTTGCCATGTCAACTTCATGATTTATTCTATATTTGCATTGGAGAAGAATTTTTGAAATGAAAGCTTGTCATTCCAATGTGGCAACCATTTTTTTTCTAAACTCACGATAGGGTTGGAGATGCTCTAAGAAGTAAAAATAGACCATGCCTTTATCGGTCCTGTGACCCTCTAAATATATTCTTTCAACCTTAATTATTAATGGAGTGGAATAGTTATCATTTTCATATAGACCCCACATTTTCTTTTAGGTCCATATACTTAATACTCTATTTAAAGAAGAGTTTTTGGTAAAAAAATATATATATGCTAATGTACTCTGTTTCCGAGGTAGCATTATAGCATGGTATGAAAATTTCCATCTAGCCCCCATCTTTTAGTTTTATTTTAAAATAACCCATCTTTTACCATTAATGATAAGAACTATTTCAAAGCCTTATTTTGATAGGCTAATTATTAGTAAACCATTAGCAATTTATTTGAACAGATTTTTAGAAGATATGAACGACATTGAAATTCTATTTTTAGTTTATTTTTGTATAGAGTTGATACTGAGTTATTTTGGTTTAAAAAACCATCGATATGGGGTCCGTCCCGTCAAATCGGACGACATGGTCGCTAACCGAAAGCGTTGAAAGGTGCATATCGACTTCGCGGACGTGTGGACTTTGACGGAACTCGATTTCGTTGTGTGTGCGTGACGAATTCGAGGCATATCCGTAAAAATCACCATATCGACCTCTTTGCAAATTAGTCAATTACTTTGTGTACGTCAATCAACTCGAGATGAAACTTACACCAACAAAACTGTGTCATTTTTCTGGTCCTGTATGCCAAGTTTGATCCGATTCTGAGAAGGTCGACCAAAATGCAACTTTGGCAGGCCCACAACCCGACTCAACGGACGAATTTTTGTATGGTCCACCGAAATCCAATTTTTGACATATGATTGGCTTCATCTCATCAAAACGGACCCGTAGACATATAGTTTATTGAGTTTAGAGACCATAGGCTCGGGCACACTTTTCGGTGCAAAGTGGGTCCAACGGCAGACACCGTTTGACACGAAATTACCGTTTTGACCATGTGTCTAGAATTGGACTTATGGGTAGACTTTTCTAGGTATTTTGCTTATTCCAAAAATGTTGGCAATGTCTATTTGAGCATCTGCAGGAAATTGTGTGAGTTCAGGTTTCGAGACTTTGATTTGACGAGTTGTTTGTAGGACTTTTTCTACCAGCAGGCAAGTATACCTTGTCCTATATACAATTTGCTTCTCATGCATACTCTCTTATATTTCTTTTTGTATATATCTATTTTCTTGTATATACTTCCTGCCGTGTTATGCTTTATTTCTATGTTTTACCATATCACCTGCCTGTCGGTTTATTTGTTGTTTCTTTCACTTTCATAGTTGTTGTATGAGTGCCATGTTATGTACCCTTACATATTTCCTCTCTCGGTCATTAGTATGCACCATGCTGCGATAGAGACTCTATATAGGACTTGCTCCCTATATCCTGCCCGATGTTATTAGTACCTGGCTATTGACCACTCTCGATCGTTAGCACGTCCCGTGCTGTGGTAGGGACTTTATATATATAGTTAGCATGCCCGTGTTACTTTCTATAGGACCGTTAGCTCACATCGCACTGCGGTTTTACTCGACTTTACCTTGTAGCCACAACTTGTAGCATTACCCATACTCTTGTGCCATCACATGTGTGTTTCCTCTATCTTTATTTCATTATTCTTCCAATGCATATTATTTACTGTTATTAGAGGCATGTTATTATGTATTTTGCTAGTCCCCTGAGGACCTGGTGATCTCTCCAGGCTTAAACAGAGAGGAGGTTTACGGTTCTGGAGTCGAGACGGGTGGCGTACCTTCGCAGGAGGACAATATAGAGATCGAGGACTTCTCTTGATCCATGACGTTCTTTATTTTAGTCTTGCTACTCTTTTTCCTTTCATTTCAGTAGATAGGTAGTTGATTACTATATTTTTTTTACTTTGGTTTTGGGATGTCTTGCCCGCACAGTTATTACTTTTATTTCCTGTGGGACATATATTTCATTAGTACTATTTTATTAGACTGATATTACGTGTCTATTTTTTTGGATGAGATTAGCTGTAACCTGTGACTGTGTTATTATTTGGGATTATCATGATTTATAGCTTAAGTATTTTGCTAATGGGCTTATTATGAGATTTGGCCCATTGGTGAAGTGTTTTTGGCATATACCATATCCTGGTCCTATACGTATTTTGAGACTGGGGCGTTACATATATTCATGCTGACTTGCTGCTCGTAAAACTGCATCAAAAGTCTGGTGCTCAAACTGTTCCACCGCTAGAATGATCTCTAGGTGGAGTCCTTGCTAGAATCATTACGTCCGGTCCAATTCGGTCACCACCAAGGTGGGAGCAAACCGACTAAGCCTAGAAACTCGGCCGCATATCCATCGACCGTCCTTCCCATTTGCTTGAGATTTCTAAACCTTTTTTGTAAATCATACCAAGCTACTGTATCAAAGTACTTCATCTAAAATTTGTCATAGAATACCGCCCACAAGACAGGCGTCACCAATCCAACTGCTAGCATCGCCCACCAGCTGCGGGCTAAGTCCAATAATTGTAGGCGTACAACGGCCACCTTCTCTTCCTCTGGAATCCTAGATGCCTCCAGGATAACCTCTATATCCTGAAGCCATGCGTCAGCAGCAATAGCTTCTTCACTGCCATCAAAGAAATGAGGGTTCAGGTGCTTGAAGCTATTAGCCGTATTGTCCCTTTGATTACCAACTATGCCCATAGCTTCTTATAATGTTTGCTATAGGGCATCACCCCGATGATCTTATGATGCAAGCAAGTCCTGGATGAGTCCCATCAAGGCTCTATTGTAAGGCTCTGCTGGCTGGACAGGATGAACTGGTGGATCTGCATCCCGGGAAGGCATGACTCGGGATGCTTCCCCTGAGTGCTGGGTTTGATCCCCAGGTTACTGCTGGGTTACTGGAGGTACCCTACCCGGCTGATCGATAGGACCCAGAACAATGCCACTGAAGAAAATAAAATGGGGAATAATAAGGAAGGACCAAGATAGATCAAGGATAAAGCACCTTATCAGGTTAAGATTCATAAAGATTAGAAAGCACGAGTAGAGATCAAGGACGAATGCTGATTGAGACATCTATTTAGTAAAACCCTCACACATCTTGATTTACAAGACCTGCATGGGCCACCACTTAAACCGTGTCACGTCCCAGAATAAAAATATTGGAGAGCGAGGGACAGATACAACTAGATACGTACAATGAAGTACAACCCATCTCGCAAAACGGTCACGGCTGTCTAGATGCATGATGGTTTATCTACAAGCCAAAAGTCTCTTATGATCAAGATTGACTTTATTTCTTTTCATGATGACCTTCTTCTCAAAAGGTAACATGCATTGATATATCATATTTAATTCTTCTATAGGCTAATGTTTGTCTCTTTTGATTACATGTGCTTAATTAAAATATTAATTTGATTATTCATCTTTAGAGCTATTAATTGGATATCTCTTCTTAACTAAAGATGATAGTATTCATTTTATAACTATTTTATAGCCTTATATGTATTGAGCTAGTGGAAGAAATCTATAGTCGATTTACCCCTAGATCTTGTAGTTATCTATTTTATGCTATAAGTGCTTTGGAACTAGATTCATATAGCAGGATAAGGTAATTGAGTTCAAATGCATAAATTTTGGATAAGCAAATAGATTTGACAATTGTGACTATCATAGTTTTGTTGATCAATGTTTCAAGTTTATTTTGAGTTTATATATTTTAATATCTCAATTGGTATCTTTCTTCTTTGATATCTATTATTTACAATTATCTAATCCCCATGGTTTTTGACTGAAATTTTTTTCTCTTCCAAAACTAGAGCAATATTTCATATCATACTATGTTTTTGGATGTCTTTCTTGGATTTTATGTTGGTAAACTATCTATTGATTATTTTCAAGTTCTGTTAGTTTTACCAACTATTTGTATTTTGACAAGCTATTTTCTATTTGGCACTCTACATTTGGTATGTAGTTTCTATACTTGTCTTTACACACTTCTCCCATTGTTCTTCATTTAGTATATCTTGATTGTCTATGCCTTCCTCTTTTACTTATGCCAGAGTTCGTTTTATCTCTTATTACGAGAGAGCTTATTTTTCGATCATGTCAAAGGGGGAGAAATAAGTTTAAGTTAGCACACAATCTTCTAGTAATATGTGTTTATTAGTGATACATGCATCTATCGTATCTGTCTTAAACTTAACCGATTTACCATAATCAAAAAAGGGGAGATTGTTAGCCCAATAATTACATCGTATTTTTGAATATGACTAATCAATTAAGTTTAACATAATAATGTCACTTATATTCATATACTCACTATCATGTTGCTACATAAACTTAGCATTGTCCTAATTATTCTATATCATATTGTCATGCTTGTATCGTACTGCAAATATTGTTTTGCTCGCCTAACGTGTATCTATAGACATGCAGTAAGCATTATCAAACATGATCAAACCAGTACATATGTAATGGAGAATTAATGATGGACCAAAGACGGTATCATATAAGAAGATTTCTCTAAACCGCCTAACGACCTATCTGGGGCCTCGCATCAGGGGTTCCGCTGCCCGGTCAGCGGACAGGGGTCGAGGGGTCAGTCCCCCCATCAGGGGTTCAGGGGCGAAGCCCCCGAAAGGTATTCAGATTTCCAGATCTGCTTATCTTTGGACGACTGCTCTCAAAGAAAAATACGTCTTCGGGTCTGTTCAAATATCAGAAGAAATGCGTCATCAAAGGGCTCTTGGTTTTCTATTTGTTCCAAGTCTGTAATCTTTAATTTATTGAGTCTTGGAGAAAGTGTACGTTGAGTCGCACTGTGTCATCTCAACCCCTAGACATATCTCTCCAAGCTCTACCATACAAACAGACCAATTCCTGAACCAAGCCCAAGCTCCACCAAGCCAAACAAAGCCCAAAGGCCATTCCGCCACCTAGAAGGAAGAGTTCGGGCCGAACTCTGCCTCCCCAGAGTAGTATAAATAGAGCTTCAATTATTTTATTTCAAATCATCTCTCATCACCAAATATTCAATCTTTCTAAGCTCTACTACTCCAAGCCTCATTCTTCCATATCTCCTAAGCCACAACTCTCATTAGCCCAAGGTGCTCAGTGCGATATTAGTTAGAAGTTGTGTGCAAGAGTGAAAGAAAAGTCACTTGGACAATTCTAAGTTTTACTACCGGCGAATCTGTGAGAAGTTGGCATGCTCTTCTGAGTAAAGGCACGTGGTTGTACACTATTTTACAAATAGTGGATTTTAATCCTAAGCTAGAATTCTCAGGCCTGGACTAGTCCTCCACGAGGGAAACTAGGTTAAAACTGCTGTGTCTGCGAATGCTCTTCTGATCTTTATTTACTTTTGTATTTCTCTCTGAATTATTTACTATCTTGATATTTGTTTTGTGGAGGTGATATAGAGTTCATTTTTATTTGGTGATTATCGACACAAACTCTATTCACCCCCCCTCTAGAGTTGCCTACACGTTATTTCAGTTATGATAAGGATTGATGGCTATTGTTAGATTTTTATCAAGGTATATATGTATCAATGTATTTGGATAAGGTGTTTTCAGAATAGGTTATTAAAGAGACATGGAGAGAGAGGTTTTATATGGGGAGAGACTAGAGTCTTATTATCGGTTTTTAAATATTTAACAATTATTAGTGCTCTTAATACATATATCTATTTGTTTAATTAAAAATATTTTTAAATTCCATAAAATCCTATTTAAGTCAAATAAATAATAAAAAATATTTCAAAAATTCTGGGGGTTTACAATATACCTCCCCTTAAAATAATTTCGTCCTCAAAATTAAAATAACTCACTATGGTAAAGAAAAAAAAACATATCTATGGTTCTAAGATGTCTCTAAAGTGTGCTTTGTCTCTATGGTTATTCCTAAGCAAACATGTAACAAGCAAGCATAAACTAACATTCTACTCCCTATCATTTTCATAAAACTTTGAGTTGTTACCTTCAGTTGCTCCTTGTGTTGTTGTTCCATCTTCAACTGTCATGGCAAAGGCCTATCCGAGTCGTTGTGCTCTTGTATGTTGTCTAGCTTGCGCAAACTGTGTCGTCTGGTCGAGAAGTGGTTCACGCGGATACCCTCCTCCAACACAAGGGTTTGTCTTTCCGAAATAGGTGAAGGCGTAAAATAATAGAGAGTTCAAGGAGGACGTGATCGAACACAAATGCGGGGTTTCAAAAGCGATTGAATAGTCTGAAAGAGAGTCGTCAAGACAGTTTTGGATGATATCCTAGAGGGCAAGTATTTGTTAACTATATCTCAATCCACGTAGAATAACCATAAGAAGAGCGAACCAAGTGCATTAGGTTGATCAAACCATAATACACTGATTCTAAATATACAATATGTCAGTGGGCGTCCCAAATAAAACATATGTCCTGAACAAGCTCGATGAAAGAAGAAGATTGCAAACTAGGGTATAAAAGCAGCATTAGCCAATATAGTCCAAAATATAAGTACACGAGATTATGATTTGAAAGAAAGCACAAGTAGTTCAAGTTCATCACAATCTAAGACTTGTCTGGTGTTTATGTCTCTACAGTTGTCCTACTATCTTCCTGTCTAAGGCTTTGGTCATCCAATTGAGGTATGGGCCACTAAAACCATATAGTCTAAGTAAACCTATCTTCTATACTAGCTTATATTCAGTGTCATTCAACTATACATTATTAGTTGGTCATAAGGACATTGGATGCTAGGTGGTGAGGCTTGCTACCCAACTTACAAGAGTTCAACTAGTAGTGTAATTAAATTAACGGAGCATATGTACCTAGGACGAGTCGTCTTCTTAAATTCTATCGTACGAGAAATAAGGCTCACGGTAGGAAATAATTCAAGCAATATGCAATTCAAGGCATTCAAATGAGAGTTCGAAAATGGAATCAAGGAAGGAGATCAAGTATGTGGATGAGATCCTATGGGTCTTTTCCATCCTATCTGTAGGCTCACGTCGGTACAGTAACATAACTGAAGTGATTAACGATGACCTGTATGGGCCACCACAAAAATATGTAACGTCCCAGTCCCAAAATACGTATAGGACCAGGATACGGTACATGCCAACAACACTTCAGTAATGGGCCAAATATCATAATAAGCCCATTAGCGAAATGCTTAAGCTGTAAATCATGATAATCCCAAATAATAACACAGTCACAGGTCACGGCTAATCTCATCCACACAAAAAAGACACATAATATCTAGTCCAAAAAAATAGTAATGAAATATCTGTCCACAGGAAATAAAAGTAATAACTGTACGGACAAGACATCCCAAAACCACAGTAAAAGAAAATAAAGTAATCAACTACATGTCCACTGAAATGAAAGGAAATGGAGTAGCAATACTAAAATAAAGAACGTCATGGATCAAGAGAAGTCCTCGATCTCTATCTCGTCCTTCTGCGAAGGTACGCCACCTGTCTCGACTCCAGAACCGTAAACCTCCTCTCTGTCTAAGCCTGAAGAGATCACCAGGTCCTCAGTGGACTAGTAAGATACATAATAACATGCCTCTAATAACAGTAAATAACATATAGTGGAAGAATAATGAAATAAAGATAGAGGAAACACACAAGTGATGGAACAAGAGTATGGGTAATGCTACTAGTCATGGCTACAAGGTAAAGTCAAGTAAAACTGCAGTGCGGTGCAAGCTAACAGTCCTATAGAAAGTAACACGGGTGTGCTAACTATCTATATAAAGTCCCTACCATAGCATGGGGCGTGCTAACGATCGAGAGTGGTCAATAGCCAGGTACTAATAACATCGTGCATGATCTAGAGAGCAAGTCCTATATAGAGTCTCTATCGCAACATAGTGCATACTAACGACCGAGAGAGGAAACAGGTAAGGGTATATAACAGGACACTCATACATCAACTATAAAAGTAAAAGAAACAACAAATAAACCGACAGGCATGTGATATGGTAAAACATAGAAATAAAGCATGACAAGGCAGGAAGTATATAAAAGAAAAGAGACATATACAAACAAAAATATAACAGAGTATGCATGAGAAATGAACTGTATAGAGGGCAAGGTATACTAGCCTGCTGGTAGCAAAAGTCCTGCTAACAACTCGTCAAATCAAAGTCTCAAAACCTGAACTCCCGCAAACGCCTCCGGATGTTGAAATAGACATTGTCAACTTTCGGCATAAGCAAAATAGCTAGAATAGTCTACCCATAAGTCCAATTTTAGACACATGGTCAAAATGGTAATTTTGGATCAAAACGGTATCCGTCGTTGGACCCACTTTTTACCGAAAAGTGTGCTAGAGCCCATGGCCTCTAAAGTCAACAAACTATATTTTTATGGGTCTATTTTGATGAGACGATCCCAAACGTATGTCCGAAGTTGGATTCCAGTGGGCCATACAAAAATTCGCCCGTTGAGTCGGGTCGCGGGCCCGCCAAAGTAGCATTCTGGTCAACCTTCTCAGAATCGGACCAAACTTGGCATACAAGACCAAAAAAATGACACGGTTCTGTTGGTACAAGTTTTGTCCCGAGTTAAAAAATGTCCACGAAGTAATTGACTAATTTACAAAGAGGCCGATATGGTAATTTTCAACGGATATGCCTCGAATTCGTCGCACACACACAACAAAATCGAGTTCCGTCAAAGCTCACACGTTTGCGAAGTCGATATGCACCTTTCGACGCTTTCGGTTCATGACCACTTCGCCCGGTTTGACCGAACGGACCCCATATCGATGGTTTTTTTAAACCGAAATAACTCAGTGTCTACTCTATACAAAAATAAACTAAAAATAGGATTTCAATGCCGTTCATATCTTCTAAAAATCTATTCAAAAAAATTGCTAATGGTTTACTAATAATCAGCCTTCCAAAATAAGGCTTTGAAATATTTCTTATCATTAATGGTAAAAGATGGGATATTTCAAAATAAAATTAAGAGATGGGGGCTAGATGGAAATTTTCATACCATGCTATAATGCTACCTCGGAAACAGTGTACATTAACATATATATATATATATATATATATATATATATATATATATATATATATATATATATATATATATACCATAAACTCTTCTTTAAATAGAGTATTGAGTATATGGACCTAAAAGAAAATGTGGGGTCTATATGAAAATGATAACTATTCCACTCCATTGACAATTAAGGTTGAAAGAATATATTTAGAGAGTCACAGGACTGAGAAAGGCATGGTCTATTTTTACTTCTTAGAGCATCTCCAACCCTATCGTGAGTTTAGAAAAAAATGGTTGCCACATAGGAATGACAAGCTTTCATTTCAAAAATCCTTCTCCAATGCAAATGTAGAATAAATGATGAAGTTGACATGGCAAGGACAATGTGAAGTTGGTTGTCTAGATCTAGACAATGCACTTCACAATGACTTTGTCTCCACATCATCAATTATGAATAGAAATATTTATTAAAAAGAAGAAGAAGTGGAGGAGTTGTCTTAGAAGTTGGAAAAAGTACTTTTTATTGTCTTCTTGCATTGGAGAACACTTTTTTTTTATCTCATTGTCTTGTATGAATATCATCTTGCCACATATAAAAGATATTGTCTTGTGCCTCATGCCACATAAGATTCCCAACACAAAACAAGACAATAGGGTTGGACATGCTCTTAGTGGAGACTCTTATGTAGAATGAGTAACCATTCTTTTAGGAAAAGTGAAAGACAACTTTGGCTAGAGGAGATTCCTAAGTGCTTGCGTGTAGGGTCATTGTGCACAGTACCCTCTTAGTGCATAGCATTTACTCTATACATAGGTATAATTGTTGCTGACTACTTTTACGGTAGCAGTGACTATGAGTTATCTTTGCTATATTAAAAGAAAATATAGTATAAAGTTACCGGAGTGTTACGGTGGAGAGTGCAAGAGCGCACGGTTCTGAAGGGCTCGACATCGTTTGGTAATATCCATGGCGTTGGGTCCGGTGATGGCTGAGCCTAGTGGTCGGCCGAACTCGATGGTTTACGCAAAGAAAGTGCAGAGAATGTTCGTCGTGAACTAAGGAAGACGCAAAGGTTTGAAAATATGAGGATAGGCTTACCTATAGTTGTCAAAAAAAATTACCTTGAGGCTGGTGAGGATTTTCTTAATAAAGATTCCTAGAAGGATTTGTATTGGAAATGATAGAGACGAGAATGTTCACAAATGGGGGTTTGGATTTAAATATGGTTATGATAAGGATTGATGGCTATCGTTAGATTTTTCTCAAGATATAGATGTATCTAATGTATTTGGATAAGGTGTTTTCAGAATAGGTTAATAAAGAGACGTGGAGAGAGAGGTTTTATATAGGGAGAGACTAGAGTCTTATTATCGATTTTTAAATATTTAACAATTATTAGTGCTCTTAATACATATATCTATTTGTTTATTAAAAATATTTATAAATTTCATAAAATCCTATTTAAGTCAAATAAATAATAAAAAAATATTTCAAAAATTCTAGGGGTTTACAATATACCTCCTTTTAAAATAATTTCATCATCGAAATTAAAATAACTCACTATGGTAAAGAAAAAATCTACGTAGAGGACAAGTATTTATTAACTATATCTCAATCCATATAGAATAACCATAAGAAGAGCGAACCAAGTACAATAGGTTGATCAGACCATAATATACCGATTCTAAATAGGCAATATGTCAGTGGGCGTCCCTAATAAAACATATGTCCTGAAGAAGCTCGATAAAAGAACAAGCTTGCAAACTAAGGTATAAAAGCAACATTAGTCAAGATAGTCCAAAAATATAAGTACACGAGATTATAATTTGAAAGAAAGCACAAGTAGTTCAAGTTCATCACAATCTAAGACTTGTCCGGTGTTTGTGTCTCTACAGTTGTCCTACTACCTTTCTGTCTAAGACTTTAGTCGTCTAATTGAGGTATGGGCCTCTAAAACTGTATAGTCTAAGTAAACCTATCTTTTACATTAGCTTATATTCAGTGACATTCAACTATACTTCATTAATTGGTCATAAGGACATTTGATGCTAGGTGGCGAGGCTTGCTACCCAACTTACAAGAGTTCAACTAGTAGTGTTATCGAATTAACGCAGCTTATGTACCTAGGACGAGTCGTCTTCCTAAATTCTATCGTACGAAAAATAAGGCTCGCGGTAGGAAATAATTCAAGCAATATGCAATTCAAGGCATTCAAATGAGAGTTCGAAAATGGAATCAAGGTGTAAAACCCCTAAAAGTCTACTATTTTTTATATAAATTTGGTACTGATTTTTTTTGTATTGTACGTCGTGTAGTTGCATTGTACGTCGCGCGTGAAATTTTATTTTTCGTAATTGCTCGACGATTGCGAATATGTGCGAGCGTACATATTTTTAGAAAAATATTTTTCTATTTTTATAGTTTCAAAATAATATATATAATAATTATTTTTAGCTATCGTACCAAAATTTCCAAGTTTATGATTTTATTTATGAAAAGCCTTTCATTTATACAGTTATAATAACAAATAATATTCTTATAAAATAGTATACTAGAAAAGTATATTTATGTAAATATTATTTGTGCATACAATATATTTCATAATTATTTATCAGTTTATTTTTAAATAATAATGTAATTTTTGAAATTATTATATTAGTATTTTTGGAAAACATATTTTGAAATTGTTGTGGAAATTTAAATCATGATTTGATTTTATGGATTTGTTTAAATAGTTAAATTAATATCTATATTTGAAAGTTGATTTATCTTATTTGATTTTAAATAAGAGATAGAATGTAATAATATTTAAATTGATTTAGACTTGGATTTGAAATTTTTGAATGGATTTAAATTAATAGATGAATTATCTAAGGGGATTTAAAGCACCGTAGCCCTTATCCTAATGGGATTCCCACCTCCTATAAAGGAGAGGTACTTGTCTTCTTTTTCCATAAATTCTCCACAACCATTCACAAAAATTTCTCCATTAATTCCACCATAATGTGCGTGCCTCGTGTTTGTGTCCAACATCTTCCGTGTCAGCCGTGACGGCCTCGTGTCCGACCCCGGGTGACTTCCGATTCCATTTTATTTACATATACATGATTTTTCTTTAGTGTCGACAACCCCGACACGACGACATAATCCTAATCCTATCCCCGGCTCTGCCTTGACTGCCCGGAGCAGCACTCCATCTCTCTACCCGTAGCCAGAACCCTGTCCCATCTCCGCTGCTATCACCTTCACAACCAGCCCCACCAAGGTCAGGCCAACCCCCATCCATTGCCGACCAGACCAGCTCCTCCGGCCACGTCCTGTCAACCACCACCCACTGCCCCGTCAACCTGACCACACATGCCCTGACCTCCACACACCCACCGACGGCACCACCAGCAAACCCACGCCCAGTCATCACCACCACTGCCCGCATAGCTCCGCCTCGTCCATGACGACAGACATCCCCATCTTCACCTCCAACCACCACCCTAGCCCACTGTCCAGCCCCGGCCAGCCATCATCTGTTCGTTGCCCCAACGAGCCCTTCCACCGTACCCAAATCACCAGCCAACCCATCACCACCAGCCAACCCATCACCCACCAGTATCAAAATAGTACACACCACCGCCACACCGGCCGAGCAATACCATACCACCACCGGCGCACCCTCGCCCTAGCCGTCCCACACCACCACCGTCATCATCATCACCACCAAACCAAGACAACCCAAAAAAAGCAAAACCCTAAACCTAAACTCACCTCAGATCATCGAGCCGCCGTGCGCCGCTGACTCATCGAGCCGCATCCCTCTCGAGCTCCACCCCTCTTCGTGTGCTCAGTCGACCGTGCGCCCCCATAGCCGTGGCGTCGGCCACCGTGCGAGCTGGCAAACCCTTCGCTGCCGCGAACTCCAGAGCCGCCCTCCTCCGTTCCCCCTCTCTCACTCCTCCGTCACTGCCGCTCCGCTTTTCCCTCTGTCCCGTTCACTCCGCAGCCTTCGCGAGCGCAGGCCTTTTGCACATGAGAGGTCGCAGCCCCGCCTCCGTCTCCGCTCTGGAGCGAGCTCTCCGCCGCCTCTCTTCACCTCTCCCCCACTTTCCTTTCCTTTTTCCCTCTGTTCCTTTTCTCTTTCTTCCTTCTTTAAAAATTTTCTTACCCCGAGAAAATAGCTGCTGCTGTGGGTTTTAGAGAGGAAATTTTCATCTTTTATTTTGTTTGTATTTTTGTTTGGTTGCTTTGAGTTATTTTTGGTGTTGCATTAAAACAGTATGTATATACTACTCACCTTCTCTTCCTTCTCCTCCTGTTCACTCTCCAGCTCTCATATATCAAACCTACACTCCATTTTTTTGTTCTTGCTCGTTCTCCATAAAGTGAAGGCAACACATGGTTGAGCCACTAAATATATTGTTTGATTCCTAGTCTTCTTTGGTGCATTGAAAAATTAGTATTCTTATTATTACTATCTGTACAATACTTTACGTATGGGTGCTAATAGTTTATATTATTTTATTATGATTAGTATTATTAAAATCTATCACGCTTGGGATTTAAATATTATTATTATGTTATACTTAGGATACATGACACTTGAATGTCTATGTATTTTAAATATATTAAATTTCTAAAAGCTATTATCATTATTTTCTACGTCGTAGTATATATATTAGTATTCACAAAATATATGTAAATACTATCGTTATTGTTATTACTTTATTATGATTATATATTATACGTATCTTTCATTCAGTAGGATTATATATTATTTTAAAGAGTATTATAATAATAATAATAATTATTATTAGTACTATTACTTTTCTTTTTACCCTTTAAATAGGCATAATATTGTGGATATATTTTGTTTTCATTATTTGGGTAATCAATATCAAATTACATTTTTTTAAAGCAAACTATTTGCATATTTTGGTTAGAGTAGCCTTAAAAGCTATGACTATGCACTTCTAAGAAACATATATTTATACAATAAGTTTAGCGCCTTTTCAACTACTTATTTTGACAAAATTATAGCTTTCTACCTAAAACAATTTTTGGAAAAATATATTTATTATTTTTAGTATCTTATCTATAGACTTTGACCTACAAAATATAATTTCAAAAGTTAAGAATTTTGCGTTTAAATGGTTTTATGAAATCGGATATACATCAGATATTTAAATTCCTTCACTTATCCTCTTGTCCATGACTAGACCCCTCTTCCCTATTTTCTTCGCCAATTCCGTACTACCTTATCTCCACCCTAACTAATTTGACCGTCGTGGACCCGATGGAACCGTCCGTGCCGCCATCAGAGGTCACCTTGCATAGTATTTACATCGAAGTCGCAGTTCATGCCACATCAATCATTGCAGCACCTCAGGCGTCCTACCAGGCAAGACACCTTGCCATTTGCTATTTATTTATTTTAGCTCATATTTCATGTATTATTCATTATTTTCTTTATGTAAAATAAACTGTGATACATGGCATAACCTGTTAGAACTTACTATTCAGTTATATTTCCTACTGTGTATTATTTTTCTTACACATTAAACCTAGATTTAAGGGACCACCTTTGTATGTAGCATTCATAGGCCTTGACACATTTGTACCAAGTTGTTGTGAGTCACATGTAGAACTCGGACATGCATGACTGGCTGGCCACCAGTACATATAAGCCGTGCGTTAGGAAATAAATGCTAATAGAGTTGCATCTAGAAGACTTAGCAGTTATGAGTTGGCATTGGGCGGGGAGAACATGATTGGAAGTTGACTACCACCCTATCTATCGTAGACTCACTCGCTACTGAGAAACGATAGGTAGACTATATGCTATAGACTCGCTCGATACTGAGGAATAGTATATGGTATTGTGACACGCTACTGAGGTACTGTATTATATTATTATTTTCTTGACTTGACCCGGTAGTCATGCGACCATGAACTGTTCTTAAAACTGCATTCACTTAGATTTGGTTAAGCGCCCTTATCCGTTAGGTATGAGTACTCTTGGTTTGGGTACTTATATCTGACCGTGGCTTGGAATAATAACCTGTCGCAAATTAGTTCGTCACATCTTGTCCTTGTTTGGTTGTAGGTGTGGCTTACTACTTCGATGAGAAGGTATTGAACCTTGTTGGGGTCCGGATACCATATTAGATTTATAGCAAGGAAAGATACGTCATCGTGAATTAGTTTACCATCTCCTGTCCTTGTTTGGTTTGGATGATGGTACGCTAGTTCAGTAGGTGTGTATTGGACCATGTTATAACCCAATTGACTTATTTATTTGAGCAATTTATATTCAGCTATATTGGCATGATATTATGTGTCTTGTTACATCCCTCTGAGGACCTGGTTATCTCGCTAGGTGTGTGCTCTTGTCTTTCACAGGTGTTCTGGCCATGGTCATGATCATCTCTGATTCTCCGAGGATGATTGCACTTTGATCGTCTTCGCTTCGCCCGTCAAACTCTTTCTTTTGTTGTGTATTTTTTCATAGTTGGTAGTGGATTTGTCTCCGTCCAACTACATGTACCAAATGATAATTTCATAGTTGATTATATGATATCTTTTATTCTTTCATTTTGTGGATGAGATTTGTTAGTTGTGGTTTTACTGTATTTACAGCTTAAGTATCCATACGAGGCCTACGTACTTCGTATGAATACAGCTGGCATGTCTACGTTTCTATTCCTACATATTTTGGGACTGGGGCGTTACATATTTTTGTGGTGGCCCATGCAGGTCTAGATAAATTGTTTGGTTACTTTACCGTACCAAGCAAGCATGCGAATAGGATTAGAAGTCTAGGATCTCATCCACATACTTGACCCCTTTTCTCGATTCCATATTCGAACTACCGTTCGACTCATCGATTGCATCTTGCTTGATTTCTTCTATCATAATTCTTATCTTCCTTTCGTGTTTACTAGAGGTTAGACAGGTGACCCCTACTAGTTGGACATGTTTCTTTTGTCCCAAAACACCATAAGTTTAATTCTTTTAAGTTGGGTAGAATGCCTTATGACCCAGCAATTCCTTTGTCCTTATAACCTATATTAGCAAGTTTACTTAGATTCTAGAATTTAGAGGACCATAACCCATCTAGTCAACCAAGGACTTGGACAAGAAGACTATAGGACGACTGTATAGAGACCAACACAGGATATGACTTAGAATCGTAAGGAGTTCAAACTAATTCTGCTTTCTTTCAATCTAAATCTCACGTGCCTATGTTTTTTTTACTATCTAGACTAATGATGCAAATTTAGCCTAGTTTTGCAAGCTAATTCTTTAATCGAGCTTGATCAAGGCATATGCTATTGAGCGGCCGTTTACTAACATATTGTCTAATCAAAACCGGTGCATGATGGTCTGATCAACCAAGGGCACTTTGGTTCGCTTTTGTCGATTATTCTACGTGGATGGAACATAATTAAACTTGGCCTTTAGAATTCCATCCACGACTGCCTTGACAATTCTTTTAAAATTATTCGATCGTCTTTGCGCCACGTATTGTATTCGATAATATCGTCTATTGAACTCCCTATTGCTTTCGCCTTCACCTATTTTAGAAGGACGAAGGTATTATACTAGAACTTCCTCTAGCCTTCCTATTGATAATGACCATTATCACTCGATGTTGTTATATCTTCATCCTAAACAACTCGTCCTTTTATCAGCCCTATCATGACCTTATAATCGCTTAATTTAGGAGTGAAACTAATTCGTTCTCTTAATCATGTCCTCAACCTACTCTCAAGAAACCATAACTTTAAAGTCTCTAATTTATTTTCTCTTGTTACCATAATATTCTTTATTGCCTGTTATCTTGTGTTAATCTTAACCCTTACTCATTTTCCTTCTTGCGCTAACCCATGATTATCCTTGCCATTATTGAAATCACGATTTCCTAATGCATGTTTTGTTGAACATTGTGAATGATTATTCCTCACCAATACCCCTTTGTGCCTTCTCACCCCCTACTAATACTTAATTTCGAGGACGAAATTCTTTTAAGTTGGTTAGGATATAAAACTCCTAAAATTCTACTATTTTTTTATATATAAATTTGGTACTAATTTTTTATTTTGTATTGTACGTCGCGTAGTTGTATTGTACGTCGCGCGCGAAATTTTGTTTTTCGTAATTGCTCGACGAGTGCGAATATGTGCGAACGTACATATTTTTAGAAAAACATTTTTCTATTTTTATAGTTTCAAAATAATATATATAATAATTATTTTTAGCTATCGTACCAAAATTTCCAAGTTTATGATTTTATTTATGAAAAGCCTTTCATTTATATAGTTATAATAATAAATAATATTCTTATAAAATAGTATACTAGAAAAGTATATTTATGTAAACATTATTTGTCCATACAAATATATTTTCGTAATTATTTACTAGTTTATTTTTAAATAATAATATAATCTTTGAAATTATTATTAGTATTTTTGGAAAATATATTTTGAAATTATTGTGGAAATTTAGATCTTGATTTGATTTTATGGATTTATTTAAATAGTTAAATTAATATCTATATTTGAAAATTGATTTATCTTATTTGATTTTAAACTAAGAGATAGAATATAATTATATTTGAATTGATTTAGACTTGGATTTGAAATTTTTGAATGAATTTAAATTAATAGAAGAATTATCTAAGGGGATTTAAACCACCCCAGCCCTTATCATAATGGGATTCCCACCTTCTATAAAAGGAGAGGTACTTGTCATCTTTTTCCATAAATTCTCCACAACCATTCACAAACATTTCTCCACAAATTCCACCATAATATGCGTGCCTCGTGTCTGTGTCCAACATCTTCCGTGTCAGCCATGAGGGCCTCGTGTCTGACCCCGTGTGACTTCTTATTCCATTTTATTTACATATACATGATTTCTTCTTAGTGTCGACAACCCCGACACGATGAAATAATCCTAATCCTATCCCCGGCTCTGCCTTGACTACCCGGAGCAGCACTTCATCTCTCTACCAGTAGCCAGAACCCTTTTCCATCTCCACTGCTATCACCTTCACGACTAGCCCCACCAAGGCCAGGCCAACCCCCATCCATCGCCAACCTGACCAGCTCCTCCGACCACGTCCTGCCAACCACCACCTACTGCCCCGTCAACCCGACCACACATGCCCTGACCTCCATACACCCACCGGCGGCACCACCAGCAAACCCACGCCCAGCCATCACCGCCTGTATGGCTCCGTCCCGTCCATGACAACCGACATCTCCATCTTCACATCCAACCACCACCCCAACCCACTGTCTAGCCCCGGCCAGCCACCATCTGCTCGTTGCCCCGACGAGCCCTTCCACCGCACCCAAATCACCAGCCAACCCGTCACCACCAGCCAACCCATCACCCACCACCATCAAAACAGTACATACCACCGCCACACCGGCCGAGCAACACCACACCACCACCGGTACACCCTCGCCCTAGCCGTCCCACACCACTACCGTCATCATCATCACCACCAAACCAAGACAACCCAAAAAAAAAAGCAAAACCCTCAACCTAAACTTACCTCCGGTCATCGAGCCGCCGCGTGCCGCTGACTCATCGAGCCGCATCTCTCTCGAGCTCTGCCCCTCTTCGTGCGCTCAGTCGACCGCCCGCCCAAATAGTCGCGGCGCCGGCCACCGCGCGGGCCGGCAAACCCTTCGCTACCGCAAACTCCAGAGCCGCCCTCCTCTGTTCCCCCTCTCTCACTCCTCTGTCGCCGTCGCTCCTCTTTCCCCTCCGTCCCGTTCACTCCGCAGCCTCCGCGAGCGCAGTCCTCTTACACCGGAGAGGTCGCAGCCCCGCCTCCGCCTCCGCTCTGGAGTGAGCTCTCCGCCGCCTCTCTTCACCTCTCCCCCACTCTCCTTTCTTTTTTCCCTCTGTTCCTTTTGTCTTTTTTCCTTCTTTAAAAATTTTCTAACCCCGAGGACACAGCTGCTGCTGTGGGTTTTGGAGAGAAAATTTTCATCTTTTATTTTGTTTGTATTTTTGTTTGGTTGCTTTGAGTTATTTTTGGTGTTGCATTAAAACAGTATGTATATACTACTCACCTTCTCTTCCTCCTCCTCCTGTTCACTCTCCAGCTCTCACATATCAAACCCACACTCCATTTTTTTGTCCTTGCTCGTTCTCCATAAAGTGAAGGCAGCACATGGTTGAGCTACTAAATATATTGTTTGATTCCTTGTCTTCTTTGGTGCATTGAAAAATTAGTATTCTTATTATTATATTATTATTATTACCATCTGTACAATACTTTAGGTATGGGTGCTAATAGTTTATATTATTTTATTATGATTAGTATTATTAAAATCTATCACACTTGGGATTTAAATATTATTATTATGTTATACTTAGGATACATGACACTTGAATGTCTATGTATTTTAAATATATTAAATTTCTAAAAGCTATTATCATTATTTTCTACGTCGTAGTATATATATTAGTTTTCACAAAATATATGTAAATATTATCGTTATTGTTATTATTTTATTATGATTATACATTATACGTATCTTTCATTCAGTAGGATTATATATTATTTTAAAGAGTATTATAATAATAATAATTATTAGTACTATTAGTTTTATTTTTACCCTTTAAATAGGCATAATATTGTGGATATATTTTGTTTTCATTATTTGGGTTATCAATATCAAATTACATTTTTTAAAACCAATCTATTTGCATATTTTGGTTAGAGTAGCCTTAAAAGCTATGACTATGCACTTCTAAGAAACACACACACACACACACACACATACACACACACATATATATATATATATATATATATATATATATATATATATATATATATATATATATATATATATATATATATATATATATATATATATATATATATATATACAATAACTTTAGCGCCTTTTCAACTACTTATTTTGACAAAATTATAGCTTTCTACCTAAAACAATTTTTGGAAAAATATATTTATTATTTTTAGTATCTTATCTATAGCCTTTGACCAACAAAATATAATTTCAAAAGTTAAGAATTTTGCGTTTAAATGGTTTTCTGAAATCGGATATACATCAGATATTCAAATTCCTTCACTTATCCTCATGTCCCTGACTAGACCCCTCTTCCCTATTTTCTTCGCCAATTTTGTACTACCTTATGTCCACCCTAACTAATTTGACCGTTATGGACCCAATGGAACCGTCCGTGCCGCCATCAGAGGTCACCTTGCATAGTAGTTACACCAAACTTGCAGTTCGTGCCACATCGATCATTGCAGCACCTCAGGCGTCCTACCAGACAAGACACCTTGCCATTTACTGTTTATTTATTTTAGCTCATATTTCATGTATTATTCATTATTTTCTTTATGTAAAATAAACTGTGATACATGGCATAACCTGTTAGAACTTACTGTTCAGTTATATTTTCTACTATGTATTATTTTTCTTACATATTAAACCTAGATTTAAGGGACCACCTTTGTGTATTGCATTCATAGGCCTTGACACATTTGTACCATGTTGTTGTGAGTCACATGTAGAACTCGGACATGCTTGACTGGCTGGCTACCAGTACATATAAGCCGTGCGTTAGAAAATAACTGCTAATAGAATTGTATGCTAGAAGACTTAGCAGTTATGAGTTGGCATTGGGCGGGGAAAACGTGATTGGAAGTTGACTACCACCCTATCTATCGTAGACTCGCTCACTACGGAGGAACGATAGGTAGACTATATGCTATAGACTCGTTCGATACTGAGGAATAGTATATGGTGTTGTGACTCGCTACTGAGGTACTGTATTGTCTTAGTATTTCCTTGACTTGACCCGGTAGTCATGCGATCATGAACTGTTCTTAAAACTACATTAACTTAGATTTGGTTAGGCGCCTTTATCCATTAGGTATGAGTACTCTTGGTTTAGGTACTTGTATATGACCGTGGCTTGGAACGATAACTTGTCGTGGATTAGTTCGTCACATCTTGTCCTTGTTTGGTTGTAGATGTGGCTTATTACTTCGATGAGAAGGTATTGAACCTTGTTGGGGTCCGGATACTATATTGGATTCATAGCATAGAAAGATACGTCATCGTGAATTAGTTTACCATCTCCTGTCCTTGTTTGGTTTGGGGGTTGGTACGGTAGTTCAGTAGGTGTGTATTAGACCATGTTATAACCCAATTGACTTATTTATTTAAGTAATTTATATTCAGCTATATTGGCATGATATTATGTGTCATGTTACGTCCCTCTGAGGACCTAGTTATCTCGCCAGGTGTGTGCTCTTGTCTTTCGCAGGTGTTCTAGCCGTGGCCATGATCATCTCTGATTCTCCGAGGACGATTGCACTTTGATCGTCTTCGCTTCGCCTGTCAAACTTTTTCTTTTGTTATGTATTTCTTTTCATAGTTGGTAGTGGATTTGTCTTCGCCCAACTACATGTACCAAATGACAATTTCATAGTTGATTATATGATATCTTTTATTCTTTCATTTTGTGGATGAGATTTATTAGGTGTGGTTTTACTGGATTTATAGCTTATGTATCCATATGAGGCCTACGTACTTCGTATGAATACAGCCGGCATGTATACATTTCTAGTCCTACATATTTTGGGACTAGAGCATTACACAAGAAAGGAAATCAAGTATGTGGATGAGATCCTATGGGTCTTTTCTATCCTATCTGTAGGCTCACGTCGGTACAGTAACGTAACCGAAGTGATTAACGTTGACCTGTATGGGCCACCACAAAAACATGTAACACCCGAGTCCCAAAATATGTATAGGACCAGGATACAGTACATGCCAACAACACTTCACCAATGGGCCAAATCTCATAATAAGCCCATTAGCGAAATGCTTAAGCTGTAAATCATGATAATCCCAAATAATAACACAGTCACATGTCACAGCTAATCTCATCCATAAAAAAATAGACATATAATATCAAGTCCAATAAAATAGTACTAATAAAATATCTGTCCCATAGGAAATAAAAGTAATAATTGTGGGAAGCCTAGGCACATGATTTCAGAGTGTTACAGAGCACAGGGGTTGTGCTTGGCTTGTACGGCACCGGACCACATGATAGGGTCCTGCCCGTATAGAGCCAGTTCATCTTCGTCAACCTTAACCAGTCCATCGGTTAAAGGACCATCACCAGTGCAGCAGCAGCAACAGTACCAGCCTTCGAGGCCATTACCGCCTCAGGCTTAACAGTATGCTCAGGCCCAAGCTCAGATTCAGAACAGGTACAGAGGTCACCAGCAGAGGGGACCAGCATCAAGAGGACAGGGTCAAGCTATGGCTTTGACGATAGTAGAAGAATTGGCATCATGTGAGGTGGTGGCAGGTACCATTCTTGTTAACTTTTTTCTAAAATTAGTATTATTTAATTCGGGTACATCGCATTCATTTATGTCTGCACGATTTGCAATATGGATAGGAATGAAGCCTGAGTCATTATCAGTAAGGCTCAATATACTTACTGGTAACAGTCTTGTGGGAGTAGATTGAGTGTTTTTTTCGTATCGAATCATAGTTAGCGGTAGAGAGTTTTTCGCTAGATTGATAGAATTTTCGATGGCCGACTATGATGTGGTCCTAGGAATGGATTGGTTGAAGGATCATTATACAAGAATAGACTGCCATGTTGGCAGGATTATTTTTGGTATTCCCAGCAAAGAAGAGTTTTTGTTTTCCAGAGGCGAATTAGAACCTTCTCCAGCAGTCTTGCGAATGACAGTAGCAGAAGCATTACAGTTTTCCAGGATAGTAGAAGAATTTCCTGACGTATTTCCAGAAGAGCTTCTCAGCATGCCACCAGAGAGAGAAACAGTATTCACCATTGATTTAATTCTAGGAACGATACCAGCATCAGAGAGAGTCTACAGAATGGCACCATCATAATTGGAGATCCTGTACAAGATGATTGAAGAACTCAGAACCAAGGGATTCATTCGTGCTAGTGGATTACCTTGGGGAGCTCCGATGCTTCTTGTAAAGAAAAAGGATGATATGTCAAGATTATGTGTTGACTATCATACCTTGAATTATGTAACAATCAAGAACAAATATCCCCTACCAAGGATAAATGACTTATTCAATCAACTCAGTGGGGCGACAGTATTTTCGAAGATTGACTTGCGGTCGGGGTACCATCAGATCAGAGTCAGAGAGCAAGACATCCTGAAGACAACATTCAGATCTAGATATGGACATTGGGAGTTTCTCGTTATGCCATTCAGGGCGACCAATACGCCATCAGTATTCGTGGATCTCATGAAACGTATATTCATGCCTTATTTGGATCAGTTCGTGATAGTTTTTATAGACGACATCTTAGTCTATAGCAAGAGTGAACCAGAGCATGAGCAACACCTTCGAGTAGTCCTTCAGATTCTCAGAGAGCACCAGTTATATACAAAGTTCAGTAAGTACTAGTTTTGGTTTGATCGCATTTCGTACTTAGGTCATATCATGACCAGAAAGGAGTGGAAGTAGACCCCCAGAAGATAGTAGCAATAGAGACATGGCCAGTACCCAGTACCATTGCATAGGTTCACAGTTTTCTAAGATTGACAGGCTATTATCGATAATTTGTGTCAGACTTTGCTCGGATTTTTGTGCCATTGAGCCAGTTGACCCGCAAGGATGTGCCGTTTGCTTGAACAATAGAGTGTCAGAGTTCATTCGAGAAGTTGAAGCAAGGATTGATGACGGCACCTATTCTTTCGCTTCCAGATTAGACTGGAGGATTCTCAGTTTATTCTGACGCTTCAGGAGAGGATTGGGACGCGTCTTAATGCATCCTGACAAGGTAGTAGCTTATGCATTATGTCAGCTTCGTGATCATAAGAGGAATTACCCAACCAATGACTTGGAGTTTGCAGCATTGTTTTTGCACTTAAGCTTTGGAGGCATTACTTGTATGAAGATCAGGTAGAGATTTCCACCGACCACAAGAGTCTTAACTATGTGTTTACCCAGAAGAATCTTAACATGAGTCAGAGAAGGTGGCTAGAGCTATTGGTAGATTATGACATCAACCTACGGTATCATCCTGGAAAGGCCAACGTAGTTGCAGTTGCATTGAGTAGAAGAGCATGAGCTTATTTTCTAACAGCACAGCCAGAGTTATTAGCGGATCTACAGAAGATGGGTATAGAGGTAGTTCTCCTGACCAATGTGGCATTGATGGCCAGTATGCAGGTTCAGTCCAGTATAGTGGAGAGAATCAAGATAGCTCAGTCAACGGATTCTAAGCTTCAGCTGCTTAGGACAAAATGTGAAGCGGGACGGAGAGCAGAGTTCTGTATTCACGAAGATGGCACGCTTCGACATGGGAGGTATCTTTATGTACCCAGTGGTGACATCAGGCAAAAGATTATGGTAGAGGCTCACAGTATTCAATTTATCCTGGTGGTACGAAGATGTATCGTGATATTCGTCAGCATTTCTGGTAGAATGGCATAATGAGGGAGATTGCTTGGTTTGTCTCTCGTTGTTTAGTTTGCCAACAGGTTAATGTTGAACATCAGAGACCAGCTGGACTTCTTCAATCTTTACCGATTCCAGAATGGAAATGGGAGCATATTACCATAGATTTTATAACTGGGTTACCTATAGCCCCAGCTGTAAGAGATGCTATATTGGTTATAGTTGACCGGCTCACTAAGGTAGCTCATTTTCTCCCTTTCAGAATTAGTCAGTCGATGGATCAGCTAGCAGAGATGTACCTCAGGCAGATAGTTAGATTTCATGGAGTGCCAGTCAGTATCGTGTCCGATAGAGATTCAAGGTTTACATCGCACTTTTGGCGGAGTCTTCTAGAGAGTTTGGGAACTTGTCTCAAGTTTAGTTCAGCTTATCATCCGCAGATAGATGGTCAGTTGGAGTGCACTATTCAAACTCTTGAAGATATATTATGATCCTGTACACTTGACTTTGGTGGTTCATGGGAAGATCACCTGCATCTAGTGGAGTTCTCCTACAATAATAGTTTGTAGGCCAGTATCCAGTTGGCACCGTTTGAGGCACTATAAAGAAGAAAGTACATATCACCCTTAGTCTGGGATGATGTAGGCGAGAGGCAGATGCTTAGCCCAGAAATAGTTACTCGGACTATCGAGGTGGTCAGACAAGTTAGAGATCATCTTCGAGTTGCACAAGATTGTCAGCATCATTGGGATGATTCTTATCATCGTCCTCTTGAGTTTTCTATCGGCGACTACGTATTCCTTAGGATCTCGCCTACCGTGGCGTCATTCGATTCAGCGTACGGGAAAAGCTTAGTCCTAGGTATATAGGACTGTTTGATATTCTCGAGCGAGTATGTGATGTGTCCTATCGTCTCGCTCTTCCTCCATCGTTATATAAGGTACATGACGTATTCCATGTATTCCATTGCGACGGTATATCTCGGATCCGAGCCATATCCTTGATCATTCGTAATTGATTGTTGGTACTAACCTTTTGTATGAGGAAAGGCTTGTATCCATAATTGGACCGAAGAGAGAAGGTACTCAAGAATAAGACTATTAGTTTTGTCCGTGTTGCATTGGGTCATCACTCTTTGGGTGAGTCAACTTGGGAACGTAAGGATGATATCCGATCACGGTATCCATACCTGTTTGACTCATAAGGTATAATGTCTTCCTTATGCCTTATGCTTTTCATACCTTGCTTGCATGGATGATTGCTTGATTGACTGCTAGTCGTAGATTGCCAGTAGTTAGTATAGCTTACCCCGACACCTCTAGCCTCTTGATTAAATTTTGAGGACATAATTCTTTTAAGGTGGGTAGAGTTGTCGCTCTCGTATTTTGTTATACGTATTTTCAGTATATATGTATGGATTTCTGACATTTTTCAGGTGACACATGTTTTGACTTGCTTGTGTAGCCTAGTCTTGGTTTAATTTGTCCTTGGTTTGGTTCGGTTCGGCTTGGCTTGGCTTGGTTTGTTATGGTTTTGGTTGAGATGGATAGGTTGGTATATAAACCAACCCCTTCTCTCTCCTCCATCATTTATTATTAACTCTTCTTCATCTTCCTTATTTACTCCTCCACCAACCCTAGGCAAGTGCAACTTGCTTCATGATGGATCTCAAGTTTTATTATTCTATTCTCTACCTAGCATGATCTTAAGGCTCTTTAGGACTTGGCATTTTTGGTTTTGATGGATGGATTTTTGTAGATCTAAGTCTTAAGATTTTCTTGTTTTCCGTAGTTTTGATCTACTACAACTTGATATTTTTGAAAACCAGTTGCTCCATGTTGTAGTAAATTTCGTTCTACTCAATTTTGACCTTTAAAAAGCTTAATTTTGACTCTTTTTGGAGGAGTAATGACATTTTGAAGTTCATGGGTTCAATTACGCATTCTGTGCTTGTTGGAGAAGATATGCGCGTACGCTCTTTAGCGTCGTGCCATATCATTACGCGTGCTCTCTCTTTAGCGCTATGCTATTCTAGTCGAACGGTCCTTAGCGGCGCACTATTCTGGTCGTGTGTTCCTTAGCGCCGTGCTATTCTGGTCGTGCGCTCCTTAGCACGGCGCTATTTTGGTCGCACGCACTTTAGCACCGTGATCTTCGGTCGTATGCCACTTGGCCCAGCGCCACTTGTTGCGTGCCAGCTTTTCACCGAACGCCACCTTGCGCCGCACGCTCTTTAGCGTCGCGTGCCATTCTCGTCGCGCACACCAATTGTCATACGCCTAATGACCAGTATATCTCCATGCTTGTTCTTTTATAATGTTTTGTTATATACATGTACCATGTACTTGGCCTATCTTATAATGACCCGACTTGACTACTATCCACTATGAAACCAGTAACTTGAGCATGACAGTACTTGACTGTAACCAGAACCTGACCTGAACACGACATGACAATACGATCTCGACTTGATAAGCTTGGTGAGATTTGAACTGAATATTGACTTGACTTGAATATGATAACATGAACCCGTCTTGTATAATCTTGATTGTGGCCCGTCGAGGCGCACTCCTGACAAGTACTCTTGACATGACCAGTAAACCTGTTTTGCTGTTGTGACAGCTATTCCTTGTCTTGCTAGTGTAACTCTTACCTTGACTCCGTGGTTGATTGTGTCTGTACAAGCTACCTGTCTCGTCTTGCATCATGTCTAGGATATAGATTCCTGGTTACCACAGTCAGGGATTCATAATGAATCTGACAAGGTTAATGACTAGATTGGTTAAGTAGTTCATATAGAGAGATTTTCCAATTACAGGCGATCCCGTTATCCCGGCCATACTTTTGGACTTGTAGCCTACCGGTGAGTAGGGCACATTTCCAGCACACTGTCATGTGTTGTACTTCTTGAATCGTAAGTACTAAAGTACATCAGTAATCTTGATAACTCTTGTAACCCCGCCTGGATAACCTGGATAGTCTGCAAGGCTTGTGACTGCAGGAACATCTCATTGCATTTTGTTAGTAACTAGGCCTGTGATAACCTTACTTAGCTAATGATAGCAAGCCGTAGGACTTGATTGGCCTTGCCTGAATGATTATCTCATGATTAGCATGGGAATTATATTCTACCTCTTGTTTCCTTAATACAAGCTAGTATGTTCTTTAAAGCATGTCTTTTGTGTTATTTAATTATGTTCTTTTATTAGTTCTTCTATTCATTTACGCTAGTTTAGTTCCTAAGTGGTGTCTCCCTTGTGGCACTTGCTCTTTCTGGGGTCTGACCCAGCTGGTTTTGTATGGCCAGATTTCGGAGTGATACCCGAGGATCTACCTGTCTTTCATGCAGATGGTGAACACCAGGCGTAACTATGACAACGAGTTAGTTTTTCTTATTTTGCTCTCCCACTCTAATGTAACTTATTCTTTTGAAATATTTAGCCGTCGAGCACGTGTTAGCTCGTGTTGAAACTTTATTTCTATCTACCTAAGGGCTATAATATGATTGACAAATCCTAGTGTTGATCATGTATGACTTAACTCTTGCTAGTCTAGTATTTTGTATGACTAGCTTCATGATCATCTGAATATGTAATATTTGGGACACCTTACTTTGTATGTCTGATGATCTAACATCTTGTGACAATTATTTGCTTGCTTGAGATTGAGACACTAGGCTTGTTCTTGACCATAAGAGACTGTTGGCTTGTAGATAAACCCTCATGCATCTAGACAACTGTGACCGTATTGCGAGGTAGGTTGCACTTCAATGTACGTAGCTGACTGTGTCTGTCCCCTGCTCTCTAATATTCTGGTTCTGGGGTAGGAAAACTGCTTTAAAATAGTGAACACAGACAAAGAAGTATGCTGCTTCAGAATGCTGAACAAAGAAGTATCTTGCTGCTGCTTACAAATCAGAGACAAAAAAGCAGAGACAATTATATCTTTCATTATCATATAAAAAAGTAGGGAAGCACGAACAAAACCCTACTTTTAACAGAGTTTAGTGATTACACAAAAGTCAAGCAAGCATACAGTTAGTGCTGCTTCAAAATAGTGAACATTCATTACACTTAATCCAAGCAAGTATACAGTTAGTACTGCTTCAAAAATTTCAACATTAACCAAGTACAATCCTAACTCATGGTTGCTATTGTTGAAGGATTGTTGCTATTGCTGCTACTTGCTCCGATATTTACTCTGATACTATTGTTCCATGGAGGTCTAAACACAGAATTGATTGGCCTCCTTGGTGATAGAATTGAAGCAATGTTATTAGCCCTACCAATCACCCCCAGGTTTTTGTAGAACCCTAGAGGGGGAGGGGTGAATAGTGGAATAAAAAAATTATCAAGCAATCTACTACTATTTTAATAAAAAGTAAAAGAGAGAGAGAGAGAGAGAGAGAGAGAGAGATTCAAACACTCGATGTATCCTGGTATCTTTCCAAGCGGCACTCCAGTCCCGAAACTCTCTCCGGCTTTAATCCACTATTTGAGTAAATAGTTACACACGAGTTTGGATCCGAAGAACTTGTCAACTTCAACACGAGTTTGGATCCGAAGAGCTCGCCAACTTCTTACACACGAGTTTTCTTACGAAGGCTCGCCAACTTCAAAAGAAAACAAAGAGGGCATTTGATCTTCTACAATACTTTGAAGATCCAAAATTACAACTCTTGAATACTCTAGCACTTTTTGGTTAGATGGCACATTAAAATTTTGGGTAGAGTAGTAATGGTAACGATCTTTGGTTGTTAAGAAAAATTTAAGGCTCAAGTGGATGTCTTTAAAGAGAAGACACAACCACCTTAAATAGAGAACCAAGAGAACTAGGCATTTAATGCTCCAAACATAAGGCTGACGGAATACCGTCGGTATGGAACGGCATTCCGTCGGCATGCCATTTCTGAATAGTAATGGTAATAAATCTAGCCGTTGGAGCATTTAATGCTGACATCTGTTCGTTCAAAAATCAAAAATAGAGAGGTCAAAATACCGGCAGTATGCAACGGTATACCGTCGGTTTGCCGTCTTTCTTCACATAAAGTTTTCTAAGTAAAAAACTGGTATACCGTCGGTACACAGCGGTATGCCGTCAGTATGCCGAATTTCTTCACAGAAAGTTTTCTGAGCAGAAAAACTGGTATAGTGTCGGTACACAGCGGTATGCCGTCGGTATGCTAAATTTTTTTACAGAGTGTTTTTCTTGCACAGAAACGGTATACTGTCGGTACATAGCGGTATACCGTCGGTATGTCGATTTTTGTCACATAGAGTTTTTTCAGGAAGAAATCGGTATACCGTCGGTACATGGAGGTATGCCGTCGGTATTTCATTTCTGAAGACGTTGATTTTTGACTTAGAAACAGAAGGGGCTTATGTTTTGTCATCCACCTTAAGTGTTACATAGAAAGTCCTAGACCTTGTACGGACTCTAAAAACTTAAAACTTTTGAGGGCAACCTTTGAGTGTGCGCTGGTCTTTTCTTCAGTCTTGTTTTAGGAGACTTCTTAAAAGCTTTCATGTGGTTTTGCTGAGTGGCTGGATAAACAGAAATCTTTGTAGCAGCCATTGGAAAGCTTGAGGATGTGTCTGTTTGCTAAAATATAGAGAAAACTAAACCACGAAGATGTTGTTAATGTTATCAAAATAAATGTGCCAACAATCTCCCCCATTTTGATAATTGACAAAAAGGAAGATAGCATCTTTTTAGGGAGTGACTCCTCCGTAGGTAGACTACTCCCCCTCAATACGTTTTCTTCCCCTTTGTCACTTAATCAAAGATGGTGAAAATAGGTGAATATATAAAAGGAAGAGGTATATACGAGAGCGTAAGACAGAGCCAAAGCATGCATATATTGAATAGCAGATTTGAAGAGTACATGCTAACAAAACTCAAACCATCAATAATGCGCCCTATTGGAAGGAAACCAACCAACAAAAAGGTCCTCGAAGGACCACACAAGATAACTAAACAAAGCAAACAAAGACACTGACACTGGTATCCCCGCAGGACCTCAAAAGACAAACTAGATATGACCACCACTTTTTATTTGACCACCAACATAGAGGGAGACCGAAGGCTACTGATTGGCTGGATCATCATCACCAACACACAGAGTCTCGTAAAAAGTACCGAAAGGATCAATGCCATTGGGATACATGAACCCGTAGGCATTAGGGTCAAAGAAGCGAGATCCTTGAAAATGGGGATCCTGAAGATTGAGATCCAGAAATGCATTGCGATCCTGAAGAGTTCGCTGAAGGAAGTAGGCCTGGTCGTGGAAGCGGCAGTGAATAAGGTTGACAAGGCCGCGGGTATTGGTCCGCATCTGCTCCTCCGCCTGAGCCATGCGTAAATCAAAGTGTTGCTAGGTCAGAGGCATGAATCGGCCAGAAGAAGGAGGAGCGGAGGGCACTGCAGTAGGTAGAATAGGTTAAGGGGCCTAAGATATTGACGCATGAAAGGATTGTCCAGATGCAAAGCGGAAGATAGCCAGGAAGGAAGGAACACCGTCCGATTGGCAAAGAGTGAGGTCCACACCTTTGGCCTCAAGAATCAAATTAATGAACGCGTCGTAGTTGAGGGCTTGCCTTCCCGCCGAGTGAATAGATGAGAATGCATTCAAAAGAGTCTTAACAAAGGACCAAGTCTTCTTAGAGTAAAGGTAGTACATGCAAACCAGAGCATCGTTTGTGATGGCATCATAGCAGCCAGATTTTGGATACAAGGTGTGGCAAATGATGCAATGCAGCTTGTAGTAGAAAGGCTCTAGCTACTTGGAGATGTCAGGAATGGCTGGAGGGTTAGGCCCTTTGCAGATAATGCTATAAAACTCGTCGAAGGCGACTTCAGCGGTAGGGTACAGACCGGCTAAAGTGGATAGAGCGTCCCCGCGATTAGAAATCTCGAGAATCTCGACGATATCGCGGGCAGTTATGCGAAAGTGGCGATCATTGGAGAGAGTCTCAAGTCCATTGTTGGCCAAGTCCGGTATAATATTGCAGTAGAAGAGGCGAACAGCCGTCGGATAAATGGGAACTTGACGACGAAGAAGAGCCGAAAGGCCTGCAGACTCGAGTAATGAAAGCTGACCGGGAAAGAGATTCCAGTTGATCGCCTTCCCTTTGAAAACATCATGCTCGGCAAAATATTGGAACCGGGCGTCCGCAGCAAGACCGGATTTGATCATCTTATGGTCACTATTTGGTAAGGGCACCGGCGTGAAAGGATTGGAAGAGGAGGAGGAGCATGGGCATTTGGCATGGGCTATGGAGACAGCAGGGGGCTAAGAGGAGGATGAAGAGTTTTGGAGGAGGAGAAAGAAGGAGAAGTGGGTTTAAAAATCGGTGGAAGAGGAAGAGATAGAGGAAGGGGGTTTGGAAAAGAGAGATGAATGAGCAATAAATGAGGGCGTTTTGAAAAGAGAGAGAGGAAGTTGAAAGGATATAGAAAAATAAATATTGAAGGGATTTGATTTGATAGAAGGAGTTGAAAGGGGTAATAAATGAGGTGAGGGTGAGAGAATAAAGGAATGGGTTTTGAAAAGATAGTGATGGGAGAGGAAGTGATTTGGTGGGGCCCATTTGAGTTAAAAAGTTAGCTGTTGTACCCGTTCGCAGCAGATGGAATGCCGACGGAATGCCGTTCGGTGCCGGCGGTATGCTGATAATGTTTACATAAAGTAATTTTGAACGCAAATCGGTAAACCGACGACATGCCGAAGTCGGTATGCCGTCTGAACATAAACTAGGAGTCAAGATAAATAATACCTAATTCCTGACAAAAAAATACAAATCTATCCTCCGGGAGGGGTTTAGTGAAGATATCCGCTAATAGATAAGTAGTATCAATAAAAGTAAGATGAATGTCCCCCTTTTGTTGATGGTCACGAAAAAAGTGGTGTCTAATCTCAATGTGCTTCGTACGTGAGTGACAAATCAGATTTTTGTGAGATTGATAGAGATAGTGTTATCACATTTGATGGAGGTACAAATAGAAGAGATACCATAATCAACATGTGTTTGTGACATCCAAAGAATTTGTGCATAACAACAACCAGATGCTATATACTCGGCTTCAGTGGTGGAAAGAGCAATAGAGTTTTGTTTCTTACTAAACCATGATACCAAGGATTTTCCAAGGAATTGAAATGTGCCACTAGTGCTTTTTCGGTCGATTTTGCATCCGGCGAAGTCCGCATCCGAGTAGCTGATAAGATCGAAGGATGAAGATTTCGAATACGAAAGTTCCATGTTAATGGTGCCTTTGAAATACCAAAAAATGCGCTTAACAACACATAAGTGAGATTCTTTTGGATTTGCTTGGTATCGTGCACAAAGACAAACACTAAACATAATATCGGGACGGCTAGCAGTTAAATACAGTAAGCGCCCGATCATACCTCGATACTTACGAATGTCGACCGATATACCATCTTCATTATTATCAAGTTTTGTCATTGTTGCCATAGGAGTCCTCATTGATTTGGATGAGTCAAGTTCGAAACGTTTGAGAAGATCCTTTGTATATTTGGTTTGATTGATGAAGGTTCCTTTGGGACCTTGCTTGATTTGCAGACCCAGAAAGAAAGATAGTTCTCCCATCATGCTCATTTCAAATTTGTCCTGCATTACTTTGGCAAATTCTACACAAAGTTCTTTGTTTGTGGAACCAAAAATAATATCATCAACATAAATTTGAACTAACAAAAGGGTGTCGTTAAGAGATTTAATAAAAAGTGTAGTGTCAACTTTGCCCTTAAAAAAGTTGTGAGAAATAAGAAAGGAACTAAGACGCTCATACCAAGCACGAGGAGCTTGTTTGAGGCCATAAAGGACTTTGTATAATTTACAAACATGATAAAAAAATAGAAATCTTCAAAACCAGGAGGTTGCTTAACATAAACTTCCTCCTTAATAATACCATTTAGAAAGGCACTTTTGACATCCATTTGAAAGATTTTGAAATCATTAAAGCAAGCAAAAGCACATAGCATGCGAATGGATTCAAGATGAGCAACCGGAGGATAGGTTTCATCGTAGTCAATGCCTTCCTCTTGGTTATAGCCTTGAGCAACCAATCGGGCTTTGTTACGAGTGACGAACCCATCTTCACTAAGTTTGTTTCGAAACACCCACTTTATCCCAATAATGGGGTGGTGGTAGGGTTTAGGAATAAGTTCCCAAACCATGTTTCTCTCAAATTGGTTTAGCTCTTCTTGTATTGCTACCATCCAAAATTCATCATTGAAAGCATCTTTGATGTTTTTAGGCTCCATTTGAGAAATAAAAGCCATATTAGCACAAAGATCACGAGTAGAGGATCTAGTGCTAACACAAGAAGAGGGATCACCAATGATAAGCTCCTTGGGATGATGTGGAACAAATCTTCATTCTTTTGGGAGGTCCTCTTGAGGATTCACTAGTGGTGGAGAATTTTCGGTTGGAGGGGTCACTATTTCTTCGTTAGATAAAGAATGACAAGTGTCTCCAAGAGAAGAGTTTTCCAAACCAAAAGAGATGTCGTCAACATCATCGGATGAGGCGGATGTAGAATAGTTAAGTTCATCAAAAGAGACATTAATTGACTCTTCGACAACAAGACTCTTTTGTTGAAAATACGAAATCCTTTACTATGTATTGAGTAACCAAGAAAAATACCTTCATAGGCTTTTTCTTTGAATTTGTCTAGGTTATCCTTGGTGTTCAAAATAAAATATTTGCATCCAAAAACTTTAAAGTATTCAATAGAAGGAATTTTATCAAACCAAAGCTCATATGGAGTTTTTTTTAGAAATCAGTCGAATTAAGATCCTATTTATAACATAACAAGCCTTATTAACGGCCTCCGTCCAAAAGTATTGGGGAAGCTTATATTGGTTTAACATAACCCTTGCCATATCACCAAGGGTTCTATTCTTTCTTTCCACAACTCCGTTTTGTTGTGGAGTTCTAGGACAAGAAAAATTATGACGAAAACTATTCCTTTCACAAAAACTTTTAAAATTGGCATTATCCAATTCTCTCCCATGATCACTTCTAATCTTGTTGATCATAATGCCTTTCTCATTTTGAACATGTTTACAAAAACCAACAAATTCACGAAATGTATAACTTTTGTTTGCAATAAATATGACCCACGTAAATCTCGAAAAATTATCAACTAAAATAAAAGCATAAAGTTTACCACCAAGACTAGCTACTCTACTAGGACCAAATAGATCAATATGGATAAGTTGAAAAGGTGTAGTAGTACTTACAAAGTTAATAGATTTGAAAGAAGATTTGGTCAACTTACTTTTCTCAGATTCTTCGCATATCATATCATTTTTTAAAGAGATGCTTGGAAGACCTCTTACAAGCTTCTTGGTGGCGAGTCAGGATATGGTATCCATGTTAGCATGCCCAAGTCTCATATTCCAAAGCCAACTTTCATCGTTCTTTGCTACTAAGCACCAGTCATTGTTAGTGCTTTCAACAAGATAAAGAACATAGATATTATTTTCTCTAATGCCTTCATACACAGTAGATCCACTAGTGCTATCGGTGATAAAGCATTTGTGTTTAACGAACTTAATATCATAACAATTATTCGTAAGATGACTAATGCTAAGAAGGTTGTGCTTGAGATTTATAACAAGGCAAATATTTATAATGCATGGATAAGGAGGGGAGCCAATGTTACCATTTCCTATGATATATCCCTTTAGATTATTGCCGAAGGATACATGTCCTTCTTTCTTCATCGATAGCGTTGCGAAGAGTAAAGCATCACCGGTCATGTACCTTGAGCAACCGCTATCAAGGATCCACTTGTTTTTAGCATGCGACGGAGGGTTCACCTACAATACAAGTTGAAGATGAAGACTTTGGTCCCCAAGAATGTTTGGGTCCTTGATTGTTAGTTTTAGGAACCCATTTAAACATTCTCATATCAACATGTTTTCTCATTTGACAAAAGTAAGAAGTATGTCCAAGGAGACCACAATAGTGGCACCCCAAAGGTGTGAGAGGTCTAGAGGAGGATGAGTAACAGAGTGTATGAGAGGTCCTATTATGATTAGGAGTTTTCACATAAGTGTTGTGGTGATGATAGTAGAAAGCATGATGTGTAATGTTTTTTCCTTTTGAGAGGACCTTTTCGTGTATGCACTTAGTTAGGGAAAGACCTATGTGTTGTGTCCTTGTGAGTATGAGGCATGCAACCGGTGTTGACATGCCTTTGTGTATGCGTGTGTGTCATATTCATATCGACTTGTTTCTTGCATTTTGCAAGAAGGTCGTTGTACTTGATAGAGGTAGCATATTCTCTTTGATTTGCAGCAAGAGTCTTGTGTATAGCAAATTCATATCATTCCTTGAGGGATTGGATTTCAATGTCCCTGTTCTTGATGACGTCTTGTGATTCTTGGAGCTCTAGTCGTAGAGACTCGATCTCATCCGTGTCAGAAGCAGGCAATTTTCTTTTAATGTCATGAATGATGTTAGAAAGTTTTTTTTATTTCTTGCTTGTGAGCGTCAATCTCTTTGAGAGATTTCTTATATTTTCCTCTTATGACCTTGTGTTCATCGTGTAAATCAAGAATATCATTTTCTAAGTCATTCTAAGAAAAAGCATTCATAGAGAGGTCATCTGTTACCTCAGTTGCCATAAGACAAACATTTGCCTTGTGCTTGCACTCTTTGTCATCGTCAGAGTCGCTAGCATCGCTTTCACACTCTATGCTGGTGTTGGCATATTTCTTGGAGGATGTGCTTCCTTTGTTGGACTTCTCGTATCTGCTGGATTCTTTTCTTGCCATGGGACAGTCCCTCTTGATGTGTCCGGTTCGCTTGTTGTTGTAGCAGGCAGGTTCTTTATCGTTGTCCCATCTTGCACGATTTGTTTTGTTGAACTTGAGAAACTTTCGAAAGTGCTTGGCAGTGAGAGCGATCTCTTCATTGTCTGAGTCGTCATCCTCGGAGCTGTCTTTTGAAAAGGACTTGGTTGCTTTTCGAGCAAGTAATTTTTCCTTTTCTTTAGCTTTCTTCTTCTCATTTTCTTGAGTGAAAGATTATTCTTGGTCCTTCATGCCCAGCTCGTGGGTCATGAGCTTTCCCAAGAGGGTTTCAAGAGTCATGGTTGTCAAATCGTTTCTTTCAATAATGGCGGTAGCTTTAGGATTCCACCTTTTGGTTAATCCCCGAAGGATTTTTCTAATCTTTTCATGAGTAGGATATTTCTTGCCAAGAGAAGAGAGAGGGTTAATAATATCACAAAATCGAGTAAACATAATAGTAATAGACTCATCTTGTTTCATTTTGAAAGATTCATATTCTTAGGTGAGTCTACTGATTTTGGATTCCTTTACTTGAGAGGTTCCCTCATGAGTAACCTCCAAAAGTCTCCAAATTTCATTGGAGGTCTTGTAGATGGAAATCCTATTGAACTCATTGCTATCAAGGGCACAGTAGAGAGCATTCTTAGCTTTAGCGTCCCGACTAGCAATATTTTTATCATTCTCAGTAAGTCTATCTTTAAGAGTTTCTGAGACAACTTCTTCAATAACTATAGAAGATACATGAATGCCGTTGATGACACAATCCCATAGATCAAAGTCTAGGGATTTCAGATAAATGCTCATCCTAATCTTCCAATAGTTATAGTTAGTTTCATCAAATAGAAGAGGTCTATTTGTGGAGTGTCCCTCATTGTAGAATAAATTGGTACTAGGGTTAGTGGCCATGGATCTCCCTAAGGGTGTGAGTCCAAATCAAGAGACAAAGCTCTGATATCAATTGTAGAACCCTAGAATGGGGGTTGAATAGGGAATAATAAAATTATCTAGCAATCTACTCCTATTTTAATGAAGGATAAAAGAGATAGATATTCAAACACTCGATGTATCCTGGTATCCTCCTAAGGGGCACTCCAGTCCCGGAACTCTCTCCGACTTAAATCCACTATTTGAGTAAATAGTTACATACGAATTTAGATCCGAAGAACTCATCAACTTCAATACGAGTTTGGATCCGAAGAGCTCGCCAACTTCTTACACACGATTTTCTTACGAAGGCTCGCCAACTTCAAAAGAAAAGAAAGAGGGCTTTTGATCTTCTACAATACTTTGAAGATCCAAAATTACAACTCTTGAATACTCTAGCACTTTTTGGTTGGATGACAAATTAAAGTTTTGGGTAGAGTAGTAATGGTGAGGATCATTGGTTGTTGAGAAAAAATTAAGGCTCAAGTGGATGTCTTTAAAGAGAAGACACAACCACCTTAATTAGAGAACAAAGAGAACTAGATATTTAATGCTCCAAACATAAGGCTGACGGAATACCGTCGGTATGGAGTGGCATTCCATCGGTATGCCATTTCTGAATAGTAACGGTAATAAATCTAGCCGTTGAAGCATTTAATGCTGACATCTGTCCGTTCAAAAATCAAAAATAGAGAGGTCGGAATACCGACGGTATGCAACGGTATACCGTCGGTATGCCGTCTTTCTTCACATAAAGGTTTTTGAACAAAAAACCGGTATACCGTCGGTACACAGCGGTATGCCGTCGGTATGCCGAATTTCTTCACAGAAAGTTTTCTGAGCAGAAAAACTGGTATACCGTCGGTACACAGCGGTATGCCGTTGGTATGCCGAATTTTTTCACAGTATGTTTTTCTTGCTCAGAAATGGTATACCGTCGGTACATAGCAGTATACCATCGGTACATAGCAGTATACCGTCGATATGCCGATTTTCGTCACAGAGAGTTTTTGCAGGAGGAAATCTGTATACCGTCGGTACATGGCAGTATGCCGTCGGTATTCCGTTTCTGAAGACAATGATTTTTGACTTAGAAACAGAAGTGTCTTATGTTTTGTCATCCACCTTAAGCGTTACATAGAAAGTCCTAGACCTTGTACGGACTCTAAAAACTTAAAACTTTTGAGAGCAGTCTTTGAGTGTGCGCTGGTCTTTTCTTCAGTCTTACTTTAGGAGACTTCTTAAAAGCTTTCATGTGGTTTTGCCGAGTGGCTCGATAAACAGAAATCTTTTTAGCAGCCATTAAAAAGCTTGAGGGTGCGTATGTTTGCTGAAAATATAGAGAAAACTAAACCACGAAGATGCTGTTAATGTTATCAAAATAAATGTGCCAATAGTTTTGATGTATCCATTCACTCCCAGACTTGAAGGGAATGATTGATGAGTGAGGGGCTGGAGGACTTGGATGCATCAAATTGGAAGGCATAGATGGTGTTGAATTGGAAGGACCTGATTGTTGTTGTAGTGAGGAAGGTATTTGTGGTCCTTCTGGTGTACCCATGGACATAGCATCATTCTTCTTACCCCTTGAAGTCTTTGGCCTCTTGTAAACCGTGTTAATCTTTCGTGGTACATTTTATTTTGGTTCTTTGGGTGGTCTTGGTGGCCTTGGTGCCCTTGGTGTTTTCTGGTTTCCTCTAACTGGTCCTCTTTGACAACCTCTAGCATTATGATCAGCTGGTAACTTGTACCTCCCACAAATCCTTTGCTTCTTGGCAGACCTTGATAACTTATTAGCCTTCCTCCTCCTAACACCCTTTGGTCTTCCAGGTAGCCTTCGTATAGCAGCTGAACCAACTTCATATGGTGGCTATAATACATGGAACAAAAATAGGTATTAAGAAAGTACAATATATAGAACACAAGTAGGATAAGAAAGCATTGTTAACTTACTTGATCCCATAAGCTTTGTTGAGGAAATGGAACAATCTTCCCAGCATAAGCCTCCTTGTAGGTATTGGCATGATAGTAGTGACTTGTGAACCTATACCAAGACAATTAATTTATGAGCAAGTGTAACTTTACTGCTAGTGTATATATACTGCTAGTGTATCTATATTGCTATTGTATTGCTAGTGTATCTCAACTTACATTGTCCATATGGGCCTGATAGGTAACAAAGTAGCTACAACATGTACACATGGTATCCCTGTTAAATCCTATACATGACAATCACAACTTTTGGCTTTAATATCAACTACCCATCTGTTTTTAATGGAGAACACACTTGTGACACAAAATAACCCCTCATCAGTACCATTGACCTGAAACTGGTTGACTTGCTTTGACTTGTGCTCAATGATCTTCTAAGCTTTTGGTGTCGAGTCACTCTCATCCTAGGCTCTAGAAACCATCTTCCTATCATAGATCAATTGCATGACCATCATATGAAACATCTCCACAATCATAGTGATAGGTCTACCTTTGTTGTCCCTTATCCAACAGTTGAAGCTCTCAGAGAAGTTATTGGTTATGTGCTCACACTTGGTTGTCTTATGAAAGAATGCACTACACCATCTTCTCATGTCCTTTTCCATCAAATACTAAAGACCCTATGGACATTATTGAGAATGTGCTTGGATCTATTTAGCAGTTTCAACCTCTCTGTAGGCCCTAGCTGCATCCCAGGTAAGATGCTTCAACTATGGGCTACTACTGATACAAGACCTGAAGTTCTTGTAGAAATATTTGAAGCAAAATCTGTGGGGGTGTCCATAGAATTCAATGTTAACAGCACTCACTAGGCCTTTTCGCCTGTCAGATATAAATGTTATCTTACCTAGATGTTGCAACAACTTGTCTTTAATAATTGAAAGGAAATGACCCCATGTAGCTTCACACTCATATGTGCAAAGATAGATGGCAAGGGGGAAGAACCCATTGTTACCATCTAAAGCAGTTGCTGACAAACACACACCCCCATACTTTCCTTTCAAATGACATCCATCTAATCCAACTAATGGTCTACAACTTTTTATGAACCCTGTGAAGCTTGCATTGTATCCTATGCATAAATAGCCAAATTTAGTGGTCCCTGCTATATTCCCATAGAAAGCTACACTCCCAGGATCGGATTTCATAACCTGTTGTGCAACCTGAGGACATTTTCTATAACTTTCATCATAACCACCAAACAACTTCTCATTGACTCTGAATAATGCCAGATGTGGATTCCAATATAAGACCTTAACTGTAAACTTGGACCACATCTGCCTCTGAATATTCTTTGCCTTCCATGAACTATGGTGTGCTTTAACGTCATCTTCCAACACATCAGATATGAACTTGCTGTTAGCCATTTTGTTTGAGAGCTTTGAGGTGTGCATGCAAGTGTGGGCTTCATTAAGCTGTCTAAGTATACATATAGTCTTGTCTGGTGAAATTTTGACCTTGCACATCCATGGACATGTCTCTTCTTCACACACACCCCATATCCTATTCGATTCATTGTTAACAAATTTTATTTCAAACCCGTTCTTTGTAGTAAAAGTCCTTAAATATCTTCTGCACTCACTAGGATTCATCCATTATTGACCTAGGACTAGATCACCCACAACTGGTGCTCAGTATTCCTCCTCACCCATCTCACCCTCACTGTATAAGTCATCAACTTCAGCAGGTCTATGATCACATTCAGAAGCAGATAATGGACAACTATGGTATTCCTCTTCAGGATCAAGTTCATCAATTTGAAGTTTCTTTCTTCTCTGAAACTCTTCCCTCTGAAACTCTGTTTCTTCCCTCCATTCTTGATTTATGTTTTCTGAAATGTATTCATCACTTCTTGGTACATATTCCTCATCCTCCTTCTCTATTTCTTCCTCTTCATCATGTATTTCTTCCTCCTCTTCCTGTGTACCCTCAGTATGTGTACCAGCTTCCTCATCAGCTTGTGTACCCTTGCCATTTGTATTTGTACCATCATCTTGTTTTCTAGCCTCTGCTTGACCATCTTTACCTCCAATATTGAAGACCCTTGATGGCGTTTCATCCAACTACTCCTCTGGGAGGTCCACATTACTGTCACTAGGTAGAGGTTCAATATTATCATGTTCCAATTGAACAACAGGTTTTCTAGGTGATTTATGTGCTACTCTCTTTACAAGTGTTCTTCTATTTTGAACTGCTTGTTTGGTAGCTGATGCTTGTGTTTCAATAGGTTGTGGCTCAGGTTGTTGTTCTTGACTTGTCTCTTTACCAATCTCTTCTAAGAACAAGTGTATTTCTCTATTCTTGTCAGGCAATTGGTTGCCAATCATATCCACAACTCACCATCAATAAGAACCACCACTTTTTCACCATTTTTTAAGTCATCAATCTAGTGGTACTTATAACTAGCCTCCAAAGTATTAGTCTGAATTATATAGGGTATATCCAATAAACTAACCAAGTCTAGGTCCACTTCAAGAGCAACAGAACTACCCTTCATATAGTGGACCCTAAACATGACCTTCCTACATAATAATACAAGTATACACACATCTAATAACATGCTTACACACAACAGACTATAGTGGACCCATTCAGAAAGCAAAACAATGAAGAGACTAAACAATGAATAGAGAGGAAAGCAAAACTTAGGTTAGGATAGTATAACTTACAATGGGAGTCTGTCACGACCCGCACCCACTGTGAGGGTACAAGAACGTAACAACGTCCAGCCTACGCCGCAGTGTCGGCGGTAGAACGCTGTTCAAGGTCATGAACTATAACTATATAACATGAATATACTCTCCAAAAGGAGGCCAATACAGAGGTACAACTCAATCACAATCTAAGGTAGAATGTAGCACGATGGAAATAGATAAGAAATCCTCAACTGAGGTACAGCAGAAATAAATAGCAAGTCTCAACATCTATAAAATATACAACTCTGAAAATAAAGACAACAGTTAAAACATGAAAAGAGAGGACAGTCTAAGCTATCTACACTATACAAGGTATCATCCTGAGCAGCTGCCTGAACCTCCCAGGGGTCCAGGTCGCAAGTGTCAACTAGGCAAACTCCAAGTAAGGGTTCAGGGTTCCTCATCATCCTCTGTAAAATTTTCAACAGGTCCAGTCAGGACGGGAACGAGCACAAAACATCTCACGCAGTTCATATCATGTTAGGAAATATAAAGCATGCAATAGAGTAAGGTACATGAAACGCTGAAAGAAAGAAGTATATGAAAAACAGTAGAGATTTGATAACATGAAATATCTAAATATGATAAGTAAGAACTGTAAGCCTACTGTGATTTAGAGTACAATATGGTTATGTAAACGGTCTAGAAAAATGCAATGGTAACTCCATTGTACGTGGGTGTACAATAGACATATACAATAGTTATACAATCTTGTACAATAGGATTTGATTACATAACCAATTCTACTCCCCCTCTCCAATCAATACACAAGGATCCACTCTAGTTACGTTATCTTGCACAATAGTGTACAATGTTATACAATGGATGTACAATATTATACAATAGATGTACAATGTTATATAATAGTTGTACAATGTTATACAATAGTGTACAATGGTCGATCCCTGGGACTCATGTGATACTGAGAGTACAATATGCACAAGGAGTATACAAGGATATAGGTATTCAATAAATACAATATGGAAGTGAAACGCACATCACAATATGTATCTAGTGAATACAAGGGGATAACATCCCAAAAAGAAGATCCGTATAGTACCAATCCGTGATAACAACGTGTCAGCATCAAGTACAGTAATCTAGAGCAAGAATGTAAATCCAGACAAGTATGAAACGGTCAGAGAATGTACTCGCCTCGTATCTGAATGTCTGAAGTAAATATACCGTCCGAGATGAGGTACCAGACTCCTATTTAGAGCAACACAAGTCAAGATGTATACAGAAGATGATAAATGTAATCTACAATGCATCTGCATGCTGTCTAGGTCAAACTAGACCAAAGTCAACTCTCGGTCAACTCTAGTCAACTAGACTGGTCAAACTAGGTCAAGCCTAAGCCAAACAAGTCTAACAAGTCTCACTAGGCCTAACCAAGCCTAGTCTAGCAATCACACACCAATCACAAGTCATACTAGACTATCAACACACAACATTAGTGTATTCATATCATACACATAGGCCCTATGCCCTATAGTCCACATCACACATATTTTATATATCATATACATAACAATATATATATCTAAAATATAATACACCCACATATTATAATATATAGGATACCTATATATTCATCTCACATATATACACACATGTCCATAAATGTATCTAATATATTATAGTGCACTCATATATTTGTAGGATACATTAAAAATGTGAGTCTAACATGCACATATGTATATATATATATATATATATATATATATATATATATATATATATATATATATGCGTGTGTGTGTGTGTGTGTGTGTGTGTGTGTGTACACATATCCATAGGGAAAAAGGAGAATGAAAGTGCATGTGTTCAAGTGTATGTGTGTGTGTGTCATGTGACATGAGAGTGTCACTTGAGGGTGTAAAACCTGTGTGTGTGTGTGTGTACATGAAAAGAGAAATCAACACTAGTTATGAGTTTACACTACACATGGCACAAAGCTAACCCATCTACATTACACATGTATTATGCTTAACATGCATGGATACAAGTATACATCTATATACATTAGAGTAGAGACTATTTAAGTTATAACTAACATGCAGCTATACTTTACATAAATCTATATATATTATAGCAATCATTTAGAGAAGGGTTACATGGCATGGTGGTTGATATAGAGTGGGGTGTCCTTGTGCAGAGGGTGAAGTTCATTCTCAGTTTAGTTCCACATTTACATATAAAATAAAGTGAGCTATCCCATAAACTGGTCTAACTAACCACATAAAATGAACCATGTTATCTGAAATCTGCCATTAAGCCAACATTCCATATGCATACAGCTCATGCATTGTCTAATAGTGAAATTAACTAACATTTCGAATTAAGGGGTTGAAGGTTAACATTACATTCATAGACATTCTACTATATTGAAAACTGAAATTGGCTTGGCAATAGAAAAAGGAAGGTATATATGCTTACAGGGACAGTTCAGTGTTCGAACAACCAAAAATGAACTAACATTCAATCTAAATATCAGCTATGCATTGGTTCTATGTCTACATATGAAATCTGATATTGCATTTACAATATTTATACATTATGCATTCATATCTATCATTACATATATACCTTGCATTTACATCTAGCATTCATTATATACTTTCATGCATGCATTGTATATCATTCTTTCATTCACGTATTTATGCATTGCTTACATATATTACATTAATTGTATTCCTACATGCTTGCATTCAACCATATATATACATTAATGTAAAGATGATATATATCATATATATATCATTTCATTCATCTAACATATCATGCAGTACATACTCTATATTCATTTAATTTCCATACTACATAGGCTCAAAGGTTACAAAAAATGCATATATCGTATAGTCACTCTTTTACTTAAAACCAATACTGTACCAATTGGGCATTCACTAAATTCTAGGATTAAAGTATGTTCTAGTACTTCATGTTAGCTTTCCGAAACTTCAAACGGATCACATTTTCGTGTCCGGAAGCTCCCGGAATCGCAAAAATACCGAAACGCGTTCATTTTTCGTACAACTGACACTCAAATAATTCTATAGAAAGTTACATAAAGAATTTGGCTTACTAAAATATATATTTGGAAAGCTAACTTCGATACGGTTCTTTTTAAAAAAAAAGAGATAAATCGGAGTTTTAAGCTAAAAGTTATGATATTTCTAAGTTGCTATTGCTACTAAAAACGTGGATAAAAATTATGACGAATTTGGGTAGTTTGAGACAAAAGAACACAAGTATATAACATAATATAGCAAGAACTCACTCTCTACACTAATATATATATATATATATATATATATATATATATATATATATATATATATGAGACACTATAGAACACATCTCCAATACAAAAATATAAGATTAAACATGTAATAATTCATTCATACATAACAACAACACATAGTGTGTCCAAATTTGGGATTTTCCCACATGGACACAACCACAACACAAAAGACACTCCTATGACCTCCAAATGGACACGAAATGGACACAAATGGAGATACAACAATGGGGGTCATTCCTATGGATTCAAAATAGACCTATATGCATGAGAAAATGAAAAGGAGAAGGGATTTATACCACCCGGTAGATCGAATCGAAGAAAAGCCTTCCCGGAGCGACACCGACACATAGAGATTCCAAAAGGATACGAACGAGCTCCGAATTCTCCTAAACTTGGGTAGCTTCCTCTTTGGCTAGAATGGAGAAAGAAAGAAGAAGATTTGGTGGCAAAATGGAAGGATTTGGTAGAGAAAGTGCTAGGAATTGCTCTCTAGAAATTTGGGAAAGAACAAGAGCGAGAGTGTGGATGAGAATAATAAAATGAACTTGAGCCTATCCTCTCCCAAAGTGGCTGGCCATATGGGGCTATTTGTCCTATTATGGTAAGGTGCAAAATGCCCCCATTAACCTATTCTATTAATATTAGGAAAGGGCTAATTGGTTGGGGCTAAATTAGTCATTCTAAAGTCTCTAATCACACTAACCTTATCCATAATAATTAGTCTAACCTCTAACTAAAATTTCTATCATGTGGGCCATGGCTAACTAATGTGTGTGTCCACTAAAGTCAACACTACCCCCGGGTCCCCGTTTCAAGTCGGATTGAGCTGAAATTCGAACCCGACTCAAATAACCCCAAAACAATATCATAAATAATAAAATAAATTTCAAAAATATTTCAAAAATACAAAATGACAAAAATACCCCTGTTCCTGAAAACTAGGGGTAACAAATTCCTCAAAATTAAAACCAAACAATAGTAAAATGTCAAAATCATAAGTCATAATTTTAAATAGTTTAAAAATGATTAAAAATACCAAAAATCATAATATGAAATAATTATCAATAAATAATAATTATAATTACAAAATTTTAAAATTATCCTCTTCTGGAAAACTGGGTGTTACAATCCTACCCACCTTATAAAAATTTCGTCCTCGAAATTAAGATGATCGCACCCCCTTCTAGGTCAACATAGTCAAGGGTCAATCACTAGTCAATTTCCTCAACATCCTAGTACTTGGTCATTAGCTGGTCAACTTCTTAGGATTTTTCCTATGCTAGCTACCTAAGTGTTGGCAACTAGAATTTAGAAAAAGAGAAATTCTATAATAGACTAGCTCTTAACTTTCCAATCCTATCAAGTCACCTATAACTAAATACCTACAAGCTAAGCACACCAATCCCAAATACTACGTATATATATGCTCAAGAAAAACAACCCATCACATATATCCTAAGTATATCATCTATATATATAGGCCTCTTAGTCTTAGCTGAACTACAACTTATACTCAAGGTCAGGCTCTGGTCACTGGGTGCCTCACTGGAAAGATAAAGGAAACAATAAATAATCATCAAGGTTGTATGGCATACTAACATCCCATGTATAAACTGGTTGGTACTATAAATATCAGGAAAATCATCTACAATAGGTTACTATTCTAATACCAATGCTAACTATCATCTCTAGGGTACAGACACTCTACAAGTCACTATATCATTATACTATGAAGGAACTACCTATGAACAAGCTCTACAAACTAAATATCCCAACTCCTAAGTCATTTATAACAGTAAAAAGGGTATGATGTTTTAAACCTTCTCAAGATACAACCTGTTAATCATATGCGTCTGTCCTAAATCATGTTGTCCAGAGTCTTCATCATGCTAGTGAGCAAGGCTACGATAATCACAGAGTCCTTGACTAAGGTACATACCCATAGGTTCATGGTATTTAAAATTTCTGCATTGCCGCATGCGACAGCGAAAACCTTAAATTCCCATACCCAAGAAATACATCCGAAATTTGACTACATGTCCTCACTATGCCAACTAACACGACTATCGAAGATTCTAGATCCCATGATTTAGGTGACCTAGCCCATATGATTCTGAAGAAAAACAACATAACAAAAGAACAACATGATAAACTTAATAAATCAGCAAGGAACAGATGGAATCAGATTTCAAGGTAGTTATAAAAGATAATTCTGGGAATGGAATTCAGAAGAACGGAACTTGCAGCAAGATCTCCAATGGTCTGTGCATCCTTGACTGTCCTGACGATAGCTCGCCCTGCTAGTTTCCCTTGGTCTGCTGCTGATGCTGCATGAATCACCGCTGCTGAGAGAAATCAGAAATGACGGGAGAAAATCTCTGTACAGATAGAGGTGCACCTCCAATGTAGCAGAAACGCCAACCTGAGTCGGCACAACAAGAGTTGCGGTCTCGAGGCCCTGATGGACAGGACGAGAGGTGGCCAGCCTCTCGATAGTATCCTCCGAACCGAAATGATAAGATCGTGTCTTCATAACCATCATAAAGACAGATCAAAACAAGAAGCAATTTTTGAGAATGAAGCAAAAATTCAAAGGAGAACAATTTATATTCAAGGGAAGTCAATAAGCAACAATTTTAGACAAAAGGAATCGGATTAAGAGTTTTTTCTAATGTGATTGAGTACCTCTAAAAACATCCTAATCCTACTGCAGGCTGTAGTGATACTCTAGTTCGAATACCACTACATAAACTCGACCTGCATAGGCCACCACTAAAAACGTGTCACGACCCGCACCCACTGTGAGGGTACAAGAACATAACAACGCCCAGCCTATGCCGCAGTGTCGGCGGTAGAACGCTATTCTAGGTCTTGAACTATAACTACATAACATGAATATACTCTCCAAAAGGAGGCCAACACAGAGGTACAACTCAATCACAATCTAAGGTAGAATGTAGCACGATGGAAATAGATAAGAAATCCTCAACTGAGGTACAGCAGAAATAAATAGAAGTCTCAGTGTCACGACCCGTACCCACTGTGAGGGTACGAAAACGTAACAACGCCCAGCCTACGCCGCAGTGTCGGTGGTAGAGCGCTGTCCTAGGTCAACATACATCTAACAATATATATATCTAAACAGTTATACTCCCTGAATGGGGGTGACATAGCAGTAAAACTCAATCACAACTAAGGAAGAGATAGCACGATATAAAATAGAACTCAAAGAAATAAATAGATGAAAAGTAGTCTAAGATAATCCCAGCAATATCCAGAAGTACATGGTCTCAGATACATAATGAAAGAATATATACAACTCTGAACTCCAAATAAAGTCTAGCTAAAACATGTCTCAAGACTGCATAAAGTAAGATAATCAGCCTAACTAATCTAGTCTAGGCAGTCGGGATGATGTCCTCAGCTAGAGCTGGATCCTCCTGAGGGTCCAGCTCATAGGTGTCATCTAAGGCTGCCCCGTAGTAAGTGTCCAGGCAAGCCTCCTCCTCGTCCTCTATAATATTTTCAACAGGTCCAGTCAGGACAGGAGCAAGTACAGTACATCTCAACAGTTCATAGCAGGTTAGAAGATAAAATCATGTATTAAAGTAAGATACAAGTACGGAAGAAGTACAGTATGTAAACATAGAGAGAAAGCTGTAATAGAAATATCTACTATAATAGAGAACTATCATGTGACTAGTGAGTCAGAGTACAACATAGACATGTAAATGGCATAGGAGATTCTGATAAGACACTATGGAAGAGATTCTGATAAGATACTACTTGGATATTATTCACATGTCCATTTCTATTCCCCCGTACCCCCAATCAATACACAAGGATCCAGCCAGGTTATGTTATGATTCCATGTAAGGCCCCCTAAGGGTGATACATGGATGCCCATAAATGGGTGATTCTAGGAGATTCTAGGATACCCAGTGAATGGGATATGAGATTCTAGGAGACTCTACAATCATAAGAGTATATGTCGCAAGTGATCAAAGAACCAGTGAAGCATAGTGATACGCCATGTAAGTGAAACGCACAGAACATGAAGTACCCGATGCTCCCTAAGGATAACATCTCAAGAAGGGATCCATAGAGTACCAATCCTTGTGACCATCGTGACAGTACAAGTAAAGTAATATACTGCAGGAAATAATTCTAAACAAGATATAAAATGATCAGAGAATGTACTCGTCTGTATCTGAGTGTCCAATATGAAAAGTACCATCCGAGGAGTGGTATCTGGCTCCTAATCAGAATAGCACAAGTCACAACAAGTCCAGAATAGTGTAATATAGTCCTACTATGTATTCTACACGATTCTAGGTCAATATAGGCCAAAGTCAACTCTTGGTCAACTCTGGTCAACCCTAGAAGTCAAACTAGGTCAACCAAGTCTAATTAAGTCTAAACTAGGCTATTAGTCTACACTAGCTAGCACAACCCTAACAAGGCTATGCAAGCCTAAACTAGCTATCACAACATAGCTAATAGCTATTTCTAGAATACATTTACAAGTCTACATCATCATCACCTATTGATTTAATCACCTTACATAGCCCATAGTAAAGTACATTAGGCATATATTTATATATACATATATCTAGGCTAAGTACTATACCTATAGATATACATCACACATAGTACATATGTATACACATTATACATAAAACAATGCACACACCACATATATAGATATTCATATAGATAAAATATATACACATATGTTATACAAAGAGAGGCCTGTGTGTGTGTAGGGTGAACAGTAGAGACATGTGTGTGTGAGTATAGGGTGTGGACTGAAGTATGACAGAAAACAGAAATAGATGTGTAGGTGAGTGATAGGAACATGAAGGCTGTGTGTGGGTGTGTGTGTGTGGTGAGACAATGTGCAGAAATTTCAACAGTGAAGAGAGAGGGGATAACATATTAACATTCACAGATTTCTTCAACATGGGAAAACACCAAAACAACTCAAGGGAAAAACAGTAAAATGAGTTACTGTCCACAGTTCAGCCATAAGGCCAACCCAAATGCAAATTCTCAGGAATGCACTTATACAGTGAAAGACACTCATTTCCAGGTTATCAACCTTTTGGATTAAAGCTAAGTTAACATAGGTTATAACATATAGGGGTCAAAACATTAGAACATCTACAAAACAGTAGCTTAAAACACTAGTTCAGTTTACATGTCAATATTCTCAGGTTTTATACATCACAACTCAGTTTTCGAAGAACACTTCAATCAGTAAAACAGTCCTAATAAATTCACAGGTTTTAGACAATACTGTTATCACCTCATGATTCAATGAACACCAAGAATAGTTCAAAACCTTTCCCACACTCATTTTCAGTTCCATATTGGCATCCATAGAAAATAGAACCAAACTAACACCAACTCATCCACCTTTTGACACACACATAGAAAATACATAGGGGTACCACATTAGGGTTCAATACATGTAATTAACAGCATGTAATAGATTAAATTAATGACAAAGCTCAATTTAGAATACTGGAAATATAACAGGGAATTTGAGTATCAGTTAACATAGGTTTAAGGGGAATTAATCATCAAAAATTAATCTAAATGCTAAAACAGTGGTTGGTAACATGGATACACTTTGTGTATGTGTCACTCGAGTGGTTTGTGTCCACCAAAGTGGACACAAACGTGTCCATTCAAAATAGTTTACAAAACAGTGTACAGTGAACTATTCCTCGTGCACGTGTGCACGCGTGTCGTGCACACGACACAGCACGTGTTAGGCCACGTGCTCGTGTCCCCACCTAGTATAGGTCTAGGTGTCCATGTCTATGTGTCTGCACAGTGTCTTCGTGTCGTCGTGTCTGTGAACCAGAGCCGTGTCAGTGGCCAAATAACTCATGTGCACAGACAGTACAAAATACGTGCACAGTCGATTCCTTCCTAGACACGATATGGGGACACATGGGGCTTGACACACGGGGTGTCAGTCATGGCCCCATGCCACGTGTCAAGTCTCATGTCCAAACAATGCGTGTCGTGTCCGCTACAGACCCGGTAGGCAGGGGAGCACTGTAGCGGTGCGCGCGGTCGTGTGCGGCGCGTGTCCACTCCACGAATTCGACACAAATCGACACGATAATCAACACAGGAGATCAAAAATGCATAAGCAAGCATGAAACTAAATTTCCTATTCAAAAATAAATTGAAAATAACACCAACAGCCCCTTTGTGGCATTTTCACAAACACCTGCGTAGGAACACAGACACGTATCCAAAACGGACCTAAAACTCAAGACACCCGACACGAATCCTATCCAGAATCTTAGGGGACCCTTAGGGCTTCCTATTGGTGAAGACAAAATGAAAATCCATGGAGAAATGGGAAAGTTAGCTATTGATGAACAATGGGTGAAAAATTCCCAAATGGAATGATTTCCTCAACCACCAAAAACTCACAAATTGTTTCCTTCCTGCAAACAATCAATACCAACAGCAAGAACATTGATATTAGGATCTAATGCAACTAGTTTGGGGGAAAAAGGACCTAAAATGGATTTATTATGAATTTCTAAAGATAGGAGCTCACCTCTTTCTTCTTGAAATAAATTTCCTAAGGAAGGGAGGCTAGCCCTAGATTTTAGTAGGGGTTTTATAGTAGGGGAATCCCAATAACACTAGGTGGTCGGCCACTATACTTAGGGTTAGGGTTTGGTAGTTTGGGCTTGGGCCAAGTTACATGAGCTATGGTTTATTTAATTAATAAAGACTCTAAATCATAAGTCATGGCTTATGGCTTCCTAATTTCTATAGCTAAATAGGTTCTAATGACCTAACCATAGATTAGGCTAGGTTAGACTAGAGTCACAAATTCTAACCAAGCTCAAACTAACTAGGGTTAGCTCCTAGGTTGATCTACATGGGTCCAAACTAGCCAAAATCAATCTAGTCCAAACAATACCAAAATAATTCCTAAAAATTCTAATTAATTCTAATAAATTTAAAATACCCCAAAAATGATAAAAATTCCCTCACACTAGAAATGTGGTAGTGACAAATCTACCCTCCTTAAAAGAATTTCGTTCTTGAAATTGAAAGGCGAAACACAACTGATGAGAAGGGTAGAAAGCATACCTCACGGTCCAAAAAGATAAGGGTAGCGCTCGCGCATGTCATCCTCCCGCTCCCAGGTAGACTCTCCTGGAGAATGATGCCTCCATGCGATGCGCACCAAAGGTATCACCTGGTTCCTTAGAACCTTCTCCCGTCGATCCAGAATCTCTACTGGCTGCTCTGGATAGCTGAGAGAAGGCCCAACCTCTATCTCTGAATGATCGAGCACATGGCTAGGGTCAGCCACGTACCGTCTCAACTATGATACATGAAATACGTTGTGGACCCCCATAAGTGCAGGCGGCAAGTCTAGCATGTATGCAACGTCACCGACTCTCCCGTTGATAACGAAAGGGCCGATAAAGCGCGGGCTAAGCTTCCCGCCTCCACCAAAACGTATCGTACCACGAGTCGGAGATATCCTCAAGAAAACCTGGTCTCCGACCTAATCACAAGCAAGGTCTCAATTAATATAATAAACAAACATGATCAAAATCATAAACAAACAACCTAAATCTAATCCTACTCTAATCTGTACCTCAAACTTCAAGGGTCTCCGGTGGCTATCGGCCCAGTGCCGATGTCTGTCCTACGCCACGCAAAGTCTGTCCCTGATGAGCTTTACTTTCTCGGCCGCATCAACAACCATCTCTGGCCCCAGTAAAGCTCGCTCACCAACATCATCCCAGGATAAGGGTGTACGGCACCTACGCCCGTACAGAGCCTCAAAAGGTGACATCTTAATGCTGGCCTGGTAACTATTGTTGTAAGCAAACTCCACCCAATAAAGATGATCCTCCCAGGAACCTCCAAAGTCCAGGACGCACGTCCGCAGCATATCCTCAAGGGTCTGAATAGTCCGCTCTGACTGTCCGTCCGTCTGGGGGTAGTATGCAGTACTAAACTTGAGCTGAGTGCCCAAGCTGGTCTGCAGACTCCTCCAGAAATGGAAAGTAAAACGGCTATCCCGATCTGAGACGATGCTGACCGGAACTCCGTGGATCCTGACTATCTGCCGCATATACATCTCCGTCAGCCTCTCTGTAGACGTACCCACCTTGAATGGCAAAAAGTGGGCCGATTTGGTTAACCTGTCAACGATGACCCAAATTGCGTCTTTCCCTCCTGGATTATGCTGCAATCCTGAAACGAAGTCCATAGTGATATGCTCTCATTTCCACTCGAGAATAGGCAACGGCTGCAACAATCCACCGAGCCTCCGTCTCTCTGCCTTGACCGGCTGACAGACCAAATACCTAGCCATGAAGCGAGCCACCTCCCGCTTTATTCCTGACCACCATACATGCTCTCGCAGATCTCGGTACATCTTGTTGGCACCCGGGTGTATAGAGTACTGAGATCTGTGGGCCTCCTGCATAACTTGCTCCCTGAGATCTCTACTGGGCACACATAACCTGGAACCGTGCCTCAAGGCACCATCCTCTGCAAGAGAAAACTCGCCCTCCAGCAATCCTGCTCGAACCTGCTCTCGGAGACACCGCAGAGCAACATCCTCAAATTGTGCCGACTTGATCCTCTCCACCAAGTCTGACTGAATCTGCATCCCCCATAGCTGCATCTGCACTCCCGGCACGATCACCTCAATCCCAAGGATCTCCAAGTCGGCAAGCAAATGCCGATCCATGGTCAAACACATGGCTGTCGGATACCTACTCAAGGCATCGGCAACCACATTGGCCTTCCCTGGATGATACTGCAGTGCAATGTCGAAGTCCTTCATTAACTCCAACCGTCTGCGCTGCCTCATGTTCAACTCCTTCTGAGTGAACACATACTTTAAGCTCTTGTGATCTGTGAAGATCTCCACCCTCTCACCATACAGATAATGCTTCCACAGCTTCAAAGCAAATATCACTGCTGCCAGCTCCAGGTCGTGGGTAGGGTAGTTCTTCTCATGGGGACACAATTGCCTGGAAGCATAGGCAATCACCTTCCCATGCTACTGCAAGACGCAACCCAGCCCCTTCCCTAAAGCATCACTATAAATAGTGAATCCGCCTGATCCTGAAGGCAACGTCAGAATCGGAGCTGTCGTAAGCCGCTTCTTCAACTCATCAAAAGCTGCCTGACACTCCTCTGACCAAACGAACTCAGCATCCTTCCGGGTCAACCGAGTCAACGGCTCTGCAACCCGGGAGAAATCCTGCACAAATCTCTGATAATACCCTGCCAGCCCCAGAAAACTCCTGATCTCTGTAACTGAAGTCGGCGCTGCCCATGCCTCAACTGCTACAATCTTCTTGGGGTCAACTGAGATACCATCTCCAGTCACCACATGCCCCAAGAAGTCCATCCGATCCAAGAAGAACTCACACTTGGAGAGCTTCCCATAAAGCTGCTCCTACCTGAGAGTCTCCAGCACGATCCTCAAATCCTCCTCGTGCTCCTCCTCAGTCTTGGAATATACCAAGATGTCATCAATAAACACCACCACAAACTGATCCAGATACTGGTGGAACACCTTGTTCATAAGGTTCATAAACATTGTTGGTGCATTGGTTAGCCCAAACGGCATAACCAAAAACTCGAACTGTCCATACCGCGTCCTGAAAGCGATCTTGGGAATATCCTCCCTCTTCACCTTCACCTGGTGATATCCCGACCTCAGATCAATCTTGGAAAATACTCGAGCTCCGCTCAACTGGTCAAATAGATCGTCAATCCGCGGCAGTGGGTATTTGTTCTTGATCGTGATGTTGTTGAGTACCCTATAGTCAATACACATGCGTACTGACCCATCCTTCTTCGGCACGAACAACACTGGTGCACCCTATGGTGACGAACTCGAGTGGATGAAGCCCTTGTCCTTTAGCTCATCCACCTGCTTCTTCAGTTCTACCAGCTCACTGTTGTTCACCCGATAGACATGCTGAGAGATGGGTTCCTCTCCTGGAACCAAGTCTATCGAGAACTCTATGTCTCTGTCTGGTGGCAGTCCTGGCAACTCCTCTGGGAAAACATCCATATAATCTGCTATCAAGGGGTGTGGAATTGTCTGCTCCTCGACCGAGACTCCACAGAAGACTCCGCTGCTCTGCTCTGCCTGACGTCTGGAGTACTCGAACTCTGGCTCCCCCGGTGCTCTGAAGAGAACTCTACCCCTTCTGCAATCAATGCTGGCATGGTGCCTGCTCAACCAATCCATGCCTAGTACTATATCATAGTTCGGCAATGGCATTACGAGCAGACTCACCTCCAACTCACGGCCTTCCAAAACTACTCTCCGACCCTTACAAACATCACTCAAGAGGATAATACCACCCCCGATCGTGATCTTGTAAGTCCTAGGCAACGATTCAGCTATGATACTGCGTCTAATCCTAAAAGATACTGATATGAAGCTGTACGAAGCACCGAAATCGAATAATGTAAATGCTGGACTGGAGTCGAGAAGAATCGAACCTGCAATCAGCTCTCCCGTCACCTTCGTATCTCCAGCTGCCATGGCGAAAGCTCGCCCCTGCTGGCCTCCCCTGGTCTGTTGCTAGTGCTGGACGAACCTCTGCTGCTGTGTCGGCAGGGCTGGTCCCCTCTGCTGGCCTGCTGGAGCTCTGGCTCCTCCTTCCGGGCCTGCTCGTGCTATGCGGCACTCCCTCATCTGGTGGTCTGCTGAGCCACACACCATGCATAGGCCCAGCCTCTTCCGGCACTCATTGAAGACGTGCCCAGGCTTCTTGTAGTAGGCACAAGTGACTCCCTATCTCTGACCCTGCTGGTGCTGCCTCGGCTGCTGCTGCTGAACTGGCCTCTGCTGGATCTGCTGCGGCTAAAACTGCCTCAGCTGCTGATACTGAAAGTGGGGCCTCTTGGCCTGGCCCCCGCTGTAAGCCCCTGATTTTCAAAATTCATTTTTAATTAGTGTTAATTATTTTTTTGTGACAAATTAGCCTTAAAATAATTATTTAGATTTTTAGGAATTTTTCTAGAATTTTTAAATGATTTTTAAATAAGTTTTATATATAAAAAAATATCAATTTGTAATTTATTTAAATGTTTTAATATCAAATTGCAATTATTAGAATTGTTTTAATACTGTTTTGTAATAAGTAGAATTGTTTTTATATCAATTTGCAATTTTTAAAATTGTTTTAATGTGGTTTTGTAATTTTTACAATTGTTTTCATAGCTGTTTGCAAATTATGAATTGTTTATGCAAATTATAATTTGCTTTCAGTTAGGGTTGGGACCTAAATGCAATTACCTAAAACCTAGAGACTCTAGTGCAAAAACCCTAACCTACCCCCGACGACCGGACAGCTGCCGACGACCGGCCAGCTGCTCCCCCCCCCACGTCCCGACCGACTTCGACCGACCTAAAACCCTATAAAAAGACCCCCTCTCTTCCCCCAACCCAACCACGACCAGCCCCGACCCGTCTCCGCCCAGCTCCGCCCGTCTTCCCCAATTAAACCCTCGCCTAAACCCTAACTCCGACGATCCCCTACGCCACCTCCACAGCCGTCGCCGTCGCCAGCCACCACCACCATTCGACGTGCCTTGCCGAGCCGACCACAGCGCCACCCAAGCACCCTGACGCCGATGCCCCTAGCCGCCGGCAGCAACCACAGTAGCCCGCTCGACATCGGACACGTACGTGTCAGTCGCTTTTCGTGTCATTTCGTGTCTCGAACCCACGTATGTGGTTCGCCAGGACACGGGGACCCTCGTCCCATACTCGGACACGTTGTTGGACGCTCGTGCGTGTCGTGCTAGGCGAAGACACGTGGATACCTGTGTCCTGAACTGTCTGGACACAGGACGAAATTTATATTTTTTTATGTATAATCTAACCTAATCAGAATATAACTAACCTAATCCTATCTCTAACATAGCGGGCCAACTGGCCCATTGGCCAGCCCGAACGAATTAAACCCCCCCCCCCCCCCCCCCCCCCCCGCGCTGTGCTGGACTGAGTTCGAGCCCCCCTTTTCAGTTTCCTTTTTCTTTTATTTTTCTTTTTCTTTTCTTCAGTTTTATATATATATTTATATATATATGTATATATATATATTAGTATATATATATATATATATGTGTGTATACTGTATTTTAACAGTATTTAATATATAGGTATATATTTATTAGTTAGTAATTTTATATATATATATATGTTTATATATATATATTTTCCTATGTATATATATATTATATATATATATACACTATATTATTAAGTGTATTCTTATATATATATATATATATATACATATATATATATATATATATATATATATATATATATATATATATATATATATTTGTATATATATATATATATACTTTATAAATTAAGTATTTTTCCTTATATAACTATATACATCCTTTTAGCATAGGTATGTATATATTCTTTTGTATAAATTTGCCTTATTAAAATAATAATATTATTTTGACTATTTTCAAATTGTATTTTATTGTATTTAAATTACTGCAACCATTTGGTGTCCAAGCCTAGCATGGGTATTTGGGCTCAAATGTGTTTTCACACATTCAAGACCTGTACAAGTCATATTGGACTTGATTCATGGCCTTGGGTCCTGTATTTGAACTTTGGTTCAAATTATATACATGGACAAAATACGCAGATAATTAATTAGTGTGTGCATTGCTGTTTTTGATTTTCTAAAAATACTTAAAGTATTGCTAAAATTATGAAAAAATAGTTTTTAGATACTTTGTTAAGTTAGCTAATTTAGTATAATTTTTGTAGTATTTAATTTACTGTTTTGCCACTAGGTTGGCATATGAAACCAAAACTCATTTTCTGTATGCTTAGGAAAACTGATTTTTATAAAATACTTGTACTGGTTAATAAATTCCAGAAAAATTATAATAAATTTCTATAGTTAGCAAGGATCGTTTTGGTACTTTGTTTTATGCAAAACTAGGCTTTTTGTCTACTTTAAAAATTGTTAGAACACAATGATCTTTTGATTTATTTATTAATTAATTATGACTTGTAGCTTTTTGTGTTATCTGGAGTTTTAGTCGTGTTGAACCCCATCCCTCACTAGTGTAAAGACCCTAGAAAGTTAGTTAAAATAGTGTGTCATCTCATATTGGTCTCCTATGCCCAAAGTCATCATTTTGGCTAGGTGCCCAGTCACAAGTCATGTCGTACCAATTAGTATCCTAGTGTTTTAGCTTAGTGTAAAAGCTAAGTTTATGTATGTATTTCTACAGTGACGAGTTACCGAACATCCATAGCACTTTTATCGCAGCTTGTTTTGCTAGAGGCAAGTACATCTACAAACTCATTTACTGTCTTTTAATGCTAGAACATGTATTAACCATGTTAAATGCTGATCCTTAGGGTAGCAAGTTAAAACGTCACATGTTGTACTTTCTATTACTACCATGCTTAGAACAGTCTTGATGTATCTCTCACATGATTAGAATATGGGTTATGGGAAAACTGATAGTATTGTACGTGATCATGACCCCCCTATAGTAGCGAGCTTGGTCGCATTTTATATGCATACCTTGTCCGTAGGCCAATACTGCTCTATTTGTACGTTGTACATCTATCGCTTGAGTCTTGTACGGAACGTACATTATATACATATGCCCACTGCATTTTGTACATCTATTGACCGATCACGTATCTGCTACAGTTTTAAACATTACATATACATCTGTCTCTATGACATATGTATCCTTGCCATGATAGATTATGATGACATAATTGTGATACGACATGAGATAGATGCCATGTTCCTTATGTTACTATGATACTATGATCCCAGTTGTACTATGACGACATGTTTCCAGTATTTCCTGTTTTATAGACTTATCACACCATGATCCTTGTTGTACATCTCTTTCATTATATGTCCAGTACTTTAGTTGTAGAGGTTGTACTTGCTCCCGTCCTGACAGGATAACGTTGTAGGTATACTTACTGAGGAGGAGTTGCTCTGTGATTCGTATTGTGGAGTTACTGCCGAGGATCCGACTCTGCTTTACGAGGATGTTCCTGCGGGGAAACTCGTTTAGTTTGCTTAGCTGCTTGGGATACTTAGTGTAGTCATGTATTAGACTATATCATTTTGTAACTGGATATGTATCCAGTTTTACATTTCAGTTTACTTGTACTTGGATATTTTACTATATACGACGACTTTTGTGTTTGGAGCATTTATGATTCTTCTTCAATTATAGAACTGTTAGCACATTTAGTCTTATCTTGTTATCTCTAGAACAGCTTACTGCGCTTTATCTTAAGCGTAGGCTGGACATAGCTCGGCCCGGCCCAACAATTTGGGTAACGGGTCGTGACATGTTTTTTTGGCGGCCCATGCAAGGTCCTGACTAAATTGTTTGGTTACGTTATTGTACCAAACATGCCTGCAATTAGGAACTTAAGGTAATTGGACAACATTAGGAAAGACGCTTAGAACACCTAGAGGAATGCTAGGATTGCAACATAGGAAATACATCACATGTTTGCTATTATAATTAGATTTTCTTGCATATGATCACTTGCTTTAAATAAGTCCTTATAAGTCTTTTATGTGTAATTTAGATGGTGCTTACTCGCTCGTCCCAGTATATCACCCCCGAGAATGGGGCCCTCCATGTCCAGTCAGCTGACCGATTGACTGATACACCTCCACCTACCACATTCCCCCACTCCACAGATCTACAGACCCAGATACCACCTTCCACATCCCAGTCCCAGCAGGCCCCGATACTTCCACCACCCCCTATCACTATACCCACCCAGGCTTCCGTCACTCTCGACGGGACCCAGCTGCTCACACTGATCCAGGGGTTCCTAACAACCCATCAGGAGCAGACTACCCTACTCTACCAGAGCCTAGAATTGGCCCGGAGCATTGAGGAGCGTCTTTTGTCTAGCAAGAGGCCGGCTTCTGTACACCATAAGGGACCGTCCAAGCGTCAGGCTTTCCAGCAGAGAGCACCGATGCCACCCCCGCAGACTTACCATCCCCCTACACCACATCGTCAGACCCCGCTGGTTAGAGCCCCGGGACCCCGACAGCAGCAGAAAAGAGCTTTTTGTGTATACTGCAAGAAGCAAGGCTATGACTTTCTCGTCTGCAGGAAGAGATTGGGTCAGTGTTTAGCTTGTGGGTCTGCCATCCATCAGATTCGGGACTGCCCGGTAGCCAAGGGACCCCAGGGGAAGACTTATAGCCTAGTCCTTGAGCCGGAGCCGGAACAGGTTTCGGGAGGTTAGTTTTGACCGTAGTCTTAGTCATTTGTTGCATTGCTTGCTATGTTAGAAATTTGTCGGGTCTTCAATCCCTGTGAATTTCGAGGACAAAATTTTTCAAGGAGGAAAGACTTGTAAGCCCCTGATTTTCAAAATTCATTTTTAATTAGTGTTAATTATTTTTTTGTGACAAATTAGCCTTAAAATAATTATTTAGATTTTTTGGAATTTTTCTAGAATTTTTAAATGATTTTTAAATAAGGTTTATATATAAAAAATATCAAATTTGTAATTTATTTAAATGTTTTAATATCAAATTGCAATTATTAGAATTATTTTAATACTGTTTTGTAATAAGTAGAATTGTTTTTATATCAATTTGCAATTTTTAAAATTGTTTTAATGTGGTTTTGTAATTTTTACAATTATTTTCATAGCTGTTTGCAAATTATGAATTGTTTATGCAAATTATAATTTGCATTCAGTTAGGGTTGGGACCTAAATGCAATTACCTAAAACCTAGGGACTCTAGTGCAAAAACCCTAACCTACCCCCGACGACCGGACAGCTGCCGACGACCGGCCAGCTGCTCCCCCCCCACGTCCCGACCGACTTCGACCGACCTAAAACCCTATAAAAAGACCCCCTCTCTTCCTCCAACCCAACCACGACCAGCCCCGACCCGTCTCCGCCCAGCTCCGCCCGTCTTCCCCAATTAAACCCTCGCCTAAACCCTAACTCCGACGATCCCCTACGCCACCTCCACAGCCGTCGCCGTCGCCAGCCACCACCACCATTCGACGCGCCTTGCCGAGCCGACCACAGCGCCACCCAAGCGCCCCGACGCCGACGCCCCTAGCCGCCGGCAGCAACCACAGTAGCCCGCTCGACATCGGACACGTACGTGTCAGTCGCTTTTCGTGTCATTTCGTGTCTCGAACCCACGTATGTGGTTCGCCAGGACACGGGGACCCTCGTCCCATACTCGGACACGTTGTTGGACGCTCGTGCGTGTCGTGCTAGGCGAAGACACGTGGATACCTGTGTCCTGAACTGTCTGGACACAGGACAAAATTTATATTTTTTTATGTATAATCTAACCTAATCAGAATATAACTAACCTAATCCTATCTCTAACATAGCGGGCCAACTGGCCCACTGGCCAGCCCGAACGAATTAAACCCCCCCCCCCCCCGCGCTGTGCTGGGCTGAGTTCGAGCCCCCCTTTTCAGTTTCCTTTTTCTTTTCTTTTTCTTTTTCTTTTCTTCAGTTTTATATATATATTTATATATATATGTATATATATATTAGTATATATATATATATGTGTGTATACTGTATTTTAACAGTATTTAATATATAGGTATATATTTATTAGTTAGTAATTATATATATATATATATGTTTATATATATATATTTTCCTATGTATATATATATTATATATATATACACTATATTATTAAGTGTATTCTTATATATATATATATTTGTATATATATATATACTTTATAAATTAAGTATTTTTCCTTATATAACTATATACATCCTTTTAGCATAGGTATGTATATATTCTTTTGTATAAATTTGTCTTATTAAAATAATAATATTATTTTGACTATTTTCAAATTGTATTTTATTGTATTTAAATTACTGCAACCATTTGGTGTCCAAGCCTAGCATGGGTATTTGGGCTCAAATGTGTTTTCACACATTCAAGACCTGTACAAGTCATATTGGACTTGATTCATGGCCTTGGGTCCTGTATTTGAACTTTGGTTCAAATTATATACATGGACAAAATACGCAGATAATTAATTAGTGTGTGCATTGCTGTTTTTGATTTTCTAAAAATACTTAAAGTATTGCTAAAATTATGAAAAAATAGTTTTTAGATACTTTGTTAAGTTAGCTAATTTAGTATAATTTTTGTAGTATTTAATTTACTGTTTTGCCACTAGGTTGGCATATGAAACCAAAACTCATTTTCTGTATGCTTAGGAAAACTGATTTTTATAAAATACTTGTACTGGTTAATAAATTCCAGAAAAATTATAATAAATTTCTATAGTTAGCAAGGATCGTTTTGGTACTTTGTTTTATGCAAAACTAGGCTTTTTGTCTACTTTAAAAATTGTTAGAACACAATGATCGTTTGATTTATTTATTGATTAATTACGACTTGTAGCTTTTTGTGTTATCTGGAGTTTTAGTCGTGTTGAACCCCATCCCTCACTAGTGTAAAGATCCTAGAAAGTTAGTTAAAATAGTGTGTCACCTCACATTGGTCTTCTATGCCCAAAGTCATCATTTTGGCTAGGTGCCCAGTCACAAGTCATGTCGCACCAATTAGTGTCCTAGTGTTTTAGCTTAGTGTAAAAGCTAAGTTTATGTATGTATTTCTACAGTGACGAGTTACCGGACATCCATAGCACTTTTATCGCAGCTTGTTTTGCTAGAGGCAAGTACATCTACAAACTCATTTACTGTCTTTTAATGCTAGAACATGTATTAACCATGTTAAATGCTGATCCTTAGGGTAGCAAGTTAAAACGTCACATGTTGTACTTTCCATTACTACCATGCTTAGAACAGTCTTGATGTATCTCTCACATGATTAGAATATGGGTTATAGGAAAACTGATAGTATTGTACGTGATCATGACCCCCCTATAGTAGCGAGCTTGGTCGCATTTTATATGCATACCTTGTCCGTAGGCCAATACTGCTCTATTTGTACGTTGTACATCTATCGTTTGAGTCTTGTACGGAACGTACATTATATACATATGCCCACTGCATTTTGTACATCTATTGATCGATCACGTACCTGCTACAGTTTTAAACATTACATATACATCTGTCTCTATGACATATGTATCCTTGCCATGATAGATTATGATGACATGATTGTGATACGACATGAGATAGATGCCATGTTCCTTATGTTACTATGATACTATGATCCCAGTTGTACCATGACGACATGTTTCCAGTATTTCCTGTTTTATAGACTCATCACACCATGATCCTTGTTGTACATCTCTTTCATTATATATCCAGTACTTTAGTTGTAGAGGTTGTACTTGCTCCCGTCCTGACAGGATAACGTTGTAGGTATACTTACTAAGGAGGAGTTGCTCTGTGATTCGTATTGTGGAGTTACTGCCGAGGACCCGACTCTGCTTTACGAGGATGTTCCTGCGGGGAAACTCGTTTAGTTTGCTTAGCTGCTTGGGATACTTAGTGTAGTCATATATTAGACTATATTATTTTGTAACTGGACATGTATCCAGTTTTATATTTCAGTTTACTTGTACTTGGATATTTTACTATATACGACGACTTTTGTGTTTGGAGCATTTATGATTCTTCTTCACTTATAGAACTATTAGCACATTTAGTCTTATCTTGTTATCTCTAGAACAACTTACTGCGCTTTATCTTAAGCATAGGCTGGACATGGCTCGGCCCGGCCCAACAATTTGGGTAACGGGTCGTGACACCCGCTGTTGCTGCCTCCAACTGGGTCTCTTCCCCTCTTGAGCCTAAGCTCAAGATCATCCTCTGCCAACAGGGCTCCTGTCAAGATCTCCTCAAATGTAGCATCTCTGCTGCCCTTGGTCAGGGACTTGACCTCCTTGACCAGACCCTTCCGGAACCTTTCGGCCTTCGCCGTCTCGCTAAAATCTTCTACAAACCTGTCGAGACGACCAAACTCTCTAGCATACTCCTCTACTGAGAGGCTCACCTGGACCAAGCTCTCAAACTGCGACTCTAGGGCTCTGACTGCTGAATCTGGGAAGAACTTCTTCTTGAAGAAGCCCCTGAACTGCTCCCAAGTCTGCCCTGGTACCCCCACCCTGGGGTCTGACTGATACCAGGTGCGAGCAAGATCTCGCATCCGGCTAGCTGCGGCCTCGATCTGAAGGTCTGCTGGAATCCTGGCCAAACGGAAGATCTCCTCTATATGCTCGATCCACTCATCGGTATATAGGATCCCCTTTGTCTCCTGAAAGTCTCTGGGGCTCATCTTCTGAAACTGCTCGATCCCCGGTGTCCTCGGCTGCTGCACCACTGGTCGAGCTGCGGCTGTCGTGACGGCCAACTCCATTCCTCTGTCCTGTCGATCCTGCTGTCGGTCCATGAACTGCTGGAAATACGCAAACATCTGAGCTACGTCCACATGTCCTGGAGGCGGTGGCGGCTGGAAGGGATCCTCTGGAATGACCGGGTCCTGCCTCCCAGTCGGTGGATGCATACCCCCTACTGCGGCTGTCGAGGTCTCAATACGAGCTGAGGTGGCAGGAGCTGCAGTCCCCTGGCCTTGCCGTGCTGGCTGAGAGGTAGCAGTCCCCTGTATAGCATCCTCATGAATGGCACGCTGCGATCTAGTCTCTACCATCCTGAAGATAGACAAACAAGAGTATCAATTTCTGAGAAAGAAGCGAAATAACAAAGGCGGATAATTATAATTCAAAGGATCAGCTGACAAAGGATTTAGATGGCAAAAAAAGAAAATTTCCTAAAGTGATTGAGTACCTTAAAATTAATGTCCTATATCCTACTGCAGGCTGTAGTGATACTCTAATTCGAATACCACTACACTTCTAGTCTAGACCTGTATGGGCCACCACTAAAAACGTGTCACGACCCGCACCCACTGTGAGGGTACGAGAACGTAACAACACCCAGCCTACGCCGCAGTGTCGGCGGTAGAGCGCTGTCCTAGGTCAACATACATCTAATAATATATATATCTAAACAGTTATACTCCCCGAATGGGGGTGACATAGCAGTAAAACTCAATCACAACTAAGGAAGAGATAGCACGATATGAAATAGAACTCAAGGAAATAAATAGATGAAAAGTAGTTTAAGATAATCCCAGCAATATCCAGAAGTACATGGTCTCAGATACATAATGAAAGAATATATAAAACTCTGAACTCCAAATAAAGTCTAGCTAAAACATGTCTCAAGACTGCATAAAGTAAGATAATCAGCCTAACTAATCTAGTCTAGGCAGTCGGGGGTAATGTCTTCAGCTAGAGCTGGGTCCTCCTGAGGGTCCAGCTCACAGGTGTCATTTAAGGCTGCCCCGTAGTAAGTGTCCAGGCAAGCCTCCTCCTCGTCCTCTGTAATATTTTCAACAGGTCCAGTCAGGACAGGAGCGAGTATAGTACATCTCAACAGTTCATAGCAGGTTAGAAGATATAATCATGCAGTAAAGTAAAATACAAGTACTGAAGAAGTGCAGTATGTAAACAAAGAGAGAAAGCTGTAATAGAAATATCTACTATAATAGAGAACTATCATGTGACTAGTGAGTCAGAGTACAACATAGACATGTAAATGGCATAGGAGATTCTGATAAGACACTATGGAAGAGATTCTGATAAGATACTACTTGGGTATTATTCACATGTCCATTTCTACTCTCCCGTACCCCCAATCAATACACAAGGATCCAGCCAGGTTATGTTATGATTCCATGCAAGGCCCCCTAAGGGTGATACATGGATGCCCATAAATGGGTGATTCTAGGAGATTCTAGGATACCTAGTGAATGGGATAAGAGATTCTAGGAGACTCTACGATCATAAGAGTATATGTCGCAAGTGATCAAAGAACCAGTAAAGCATAGTGATACGCCATGTAAGTGAAACACACAGAACATGAAGTACCCGATGCTCCCTAAGGAGAACATCTCAAGAAGGGATCCATATAGTACCAATCCGTGTGACCATCGTGACAGTACAAGTAAAGTAATCTACTGCAGAAAATAATTCTAAACAGGATATGAAATGATCAGAGAATGTACTCGCCTGTATCTGAGTGTCCAATATGAAAAGTACCGTCCGAGGAGTGGTGTCTGTCTCCTAATCAAAACTGCACAAGTCACAACAAGTCCAGAATAGTGTAATGCTGTCCTACTATGCATTCTACATGATTCTAGGTCAATCTAGGCCAAAGTCAATTCTTGGTCAACTCTGGTCAACCCTAGAAGTCAAACTAGGTCAACCAAGTCTAATTAAGTCTAAACTAGGCTATTAGTCTACACTAGCTAGCACAACCCTAACAAGGCTATGCAAGCCTAAACTAGCTATCACAACATAGCTAATAGCTATTTCTAGAATACATTTACAAGTCTACATCATCATCACCTATTGATTTAATCACCTTACATAGCCCATAGTAAAGTACATTAGGACACCACATATTTATATATACATATATCTAGGCTAAGTACTATACCTATAGATATACATCACACATAGTACATATGTATACACATTATACATAAAACATTGCACACACCACATATATAGATATTCATATAGATAATATATATACACATATGTTATACAAAGAGAGGCCTGTGTGTGTGTAGGGTGAACAGTGGAGACATGTGTGTGTGAGTATAGGGTGTGGACTGAAGTATGACAGAAAATAGAAATAGATGTGTAGGTGAGTGATAGGAACATGAAGGCTGTGTGTGGGTGTGTGTGTGTGGTGAGACAATGTGCAGAAATTTCAACAGAGAAGAGAGAGGGGATAACATATTAACATTCACAGATTTCTTCAATATAGGAAAACACCAAAACAACTCAAGGGAAAAACAGTGAAATGAGTTACTGTCCACAGTTCAGCCATAAGGCCAACCCAAATGCAAATTCTCAGGAATACACTTATACAGTGAAATACACTCATTTACAGGTTATCAACCTTTTGGATTAAAGCTAAGTTAACATAGGTTATAACATGTAGGGGTCAAAACATTAGAACATCTACAAAACAGTAGCTTAAAACACTAGTTCAGTTTACATGTCAATATTCTCAGGTTTTATACATCAAAACTCAGTTTTCGAAGAACACTTCAATCAGTAAAACAGTCCTAATAAATTCACAGGTTTTAGACAACACTGTTATCACCTCATGATTCAATGAACACCAAGAATAGTTCAAAACCTTTCCCACACTCATTTTCAGTTCCATATTGGCATCCATAGAAAATAGAACCAAACTAACACCAACTCATCCACCTTTTGACACACACTTAGAAAATACATAGGGGTACCACATTAGGGTTCAATACATGTAATTAACAGCATGTAATGGATTAAATTAATGACAAAGCTCAATTTAGAATACTGGAAATATAACAGGGAATTTGAGTATTAGTTAACATAGGTTTAAGGGGAATTAATCATCAAAAATTAATCTAAAAGCTAAAACAGTGGTTGGTAACATGGATACACTTTGTGTATGTGTCACTCGAGTGGTTTGTGTCCACCCAAGTGGACACAAACGTGTCCATTCAAAACAGTTTACAAAACAGTGTACAGTGAACTGTTCCTCGTGCACGTGTGCACGCGTGTTGTGCACATGACACAGCACATGTTAGGCCACGTGCTCGCGTCCCCACCTAGTATAGGTCTAGGTGTCCATGTCTATGTGTCTGCACAGTGTCCTCGTGTCGCCGTGTCTGTGAACCAGAGCCATGTCAGTGGCCAAATAACTCGTGTGCACAGACAGTGCAAAATACGTGCACAGTCGATTCCTTCCTAGACACGACACGGGGACACATGGTGCTTGACACACGGGGTGTCAGTCATGGCCCCATGCCATGTGTCAAGTCTCGTGTCCAAACAATGCGTGTCGTGTCCTCTACAGACCCGGTAGGCCGGGGAGCACTGTAGCGGTGCGCACGGTCGTGTGCGGCACGTGTCCACTCCACGCATCCAACACAAATTGACACGATAATCAATACAGGAGATCAAAAATGCATAAGCAAGCATGAAACTAAATTTCCTATTCAAAAACAAATTAAAAATAACACCAACAGCCCCTTTGTGGCATTTTCACAAACACCTGCGTAGGAACACAGACACATGTCCAAAACGGACACAAAACCTAAGACACCCGACACGAATCCTATCCAGAATCTTAGGGGACCCTTAGGGATTCCTATTGGTGAAGACAAAATGAAAATCCATAGAGAAATGGGAAAGTTACCTATTGATGAACAATGGGTGAAAAATCCCTAAATGGAATGATTTCCTCAACCACCAAAAACTCACAAACTGTTTCCTTCCTGCAAACAATCAATACCAACAGCAAGAACATTGATATTAGGATCTAATGCAACTAGTTTAGGGGAAAAAGGACCTAAAATGGATTTATTATGAATTTCTAAAGATAGGAGCTCACCTCTTTCTTCTTGAAATAAATTTCCTAAGGAATAGAGGCTAGCCCTAGATTTTAGGAGGGGTTTTATAGTGGGGGAATCCCAATAACACTAGGTGGCCAGCCACTATACTTAGGGTTAGGGTTTGGTAGTTTGGGCTTGGGCCAAGTTACATGAGCTATGGTTTATTTAATTAATAAAGACTCTAAATCATAAGTCATGGCTTATGGCTTCCTAATTTCTATAGCTAAATAGGTTCTAATGACCTAACCATAGATTAGGCTAGGTTAGACTAGAGTCACAAATTCTAACCAAGCTTAAACTAACTAGGGTTAGCTCCTAGGTTGATCTACATGGGTCCAAACTAGCCAAAATCAATCTAGTCCAAACAATACCAAAATAATTCCTAAAATTCCCATAAATTCTAATTAATTCTAATAAATTTAAAATACCCCCAAAATGAAAAAAATACCCTCATACTAGAAATATGGTAGTGACACTCAATATCTATAAAATATATAACTCTAAAAATAAAGACAACAGTTAAAACATGAAAAGAGAGGACAGTCTAAGCTATCTACACTGTACAAGGTATCATCCTGAGCAGCTGCCTGAACCTCCCCAGGGGTCCAGGTCGCGAGTGTCAACTAGGCAAACTCCAAGTAAGGGTGCAGGGTTCCTCATCATCCTCTGTAAAAATTTTAACAGGTCCAGTCAGGACGGGAACGAGCACAAAACATCTCACACAGTTCATATCATGTTAGGAAATATAAAGCATGTAATAGAGTAAGGTATATGAAACGCTGAAAGAAAGAAGTATATGAAAAACAGTAGAGATTTGATAACAAGAAATATCTAAATATGATAAGTAAGAACTGTAAGCCTACTGTGATTTAGAGTACAATATGGTTATGTAAACGGTCTAGGAAAATGCAATGGTAACTCCATTATACGTGGGTGTACAATAGACATATACAATAGTTACACAATCTTGTATAATAAGATTTGATTACATAACCAATTCTACTCCCCCTCCCCAATCAATACACAAGGATCCACTCTTGTTACGTTATCTTGCACAGTAGTGTACAATGTTATACAATGGATGTACAATATTATACAATAGATGTACAATGTTATATAATAGTTGTACAATGTTATACAATAGTATACAATGGTCTATCCCTGGGACTCATGTGATACTGAGAGTACAATATGTACAAGGAGTATACAAGGATATAGGTATTCAATAAATACAATATGGAAGTAAAACGCACATCACAATATGTATTTAGTGAATACAAGGGGATAACATCCCAAAAAGAAGATCCGTATAGTACCAATCCGTGATAACAACGTGTCAGTATCAAGTACAGTTATCTAGAGCAAGAATGTAAATCCAGACAAGTATGAAACGGTCAGAGAATGTACTCGCCTCGTATCTGAATGTCTGAACTAAATGTACCGTCCGAGATAAGGTACCTGACTCTTATTTAGAGCAACACAGGTCAAGATGTATACATGAGATGATAAATGTAATCTACAATGCATCTGCATGCTGTCTAGGTCAAACTAAACCAAAGTCAACTCTCGGTCAACTCTAGTCAACTAGACTGGTCAAACTAGGTCAAGCCTAAGCCGAACAAGTCTAACAAGTCTCACTAGGCCTAACCAAGCCTAGTCTAGCAATCACACACCAATCACAAGTCATACTAGACTATCAACACACAATATTGGTGTATTCATATCATACACATAGGCCCTATGTCCTATAGTCCACATCACACATATTTCACATATCATATACATAACAATATATATATCTAAAATATAATACACCCACATATTATAATATATAGGATACCTATATATTCATCTCACATATATACACACATGTCCATAAATGTATCTAATATAATATAGTGCACTCATATATTTGTAGGATACATTAAAAATGTGAGTCTAACATGCACATATGTATATATATATATATATATATATATATATATATATATATATATATTTTTTTTTTTTTTAAGGAAACCCCTCATTTAATTGATAGAGGCTCAAAATACGGAAGCCTGACGCGTATACAAGGAAAAAGTATACCACAAAAGTAAAGCTGGGGTGGGAGGGCAGACGCAGCCGCCTCCCGACCCGAATACCAAGAAATGTAGGTCGCAGAATTGAGGGCGGAGGGGAGAGACGAAGACTTCTGCCGACACTAAGGGAGGTGCCCGAGAGCTGTCGATTGGTGGGGGCAAAGATAGCTACGTTTGCGACATTGCCTGTAAATTTCCCGGGTTAGCTGGTCGGCAGAGTATTGGTGGCCCTCGTATCTCGCTTTGTTGCAATTTTTCCAGATTGCCCAGGTGGCGGCCGCTGCAACGATCTGGTGGCCGTGGGAGAGGGCACCCCAGTGGGCCAGGAGATCGATAAAGCGCCCGTCTCCGGGAAGGGTGTTGTAGTTGCGGTTGAGGGTGCTCCAGATTCGGTCAGGGAGGCTTCCCTCCTGGAAGATGTGATCTATAGATTCTATCTGGCGCTCAGTGCAGCAATTACAAGCTGACGCCAAGCTAAAGCCGATAGAGGTGAGGTTGTCGTCGGTAGGCAATTTGTTTTTCATGACTTTCCACACGAGGAAAGACCATTTCCTAGGGATGCAGGAATGCCAATACCGCGAAATGAAAGGGAAAGGTCCGATCTCTTGGATCGTAGTTCTCGCCGACCTTACGGAGAAAGCACCGGAGGCTGCTGGAGACCACTTCAGCTTGTCGTCATCGGGCCCAATGGTCAGGCCGAGCTGACGAATGCTGGTCACAGTGTCGTCGCCTGACCACTCACGAATCTTGTCCCAATTCCAATCGTTATTGGTGGGGTTCCAAAGATCTTTGATCATGCTGTTTCTGGGGACAAAGGTGATGTTCGGGATAAAGTTGTCGCCAGTCCACCTTTCCAGGAAGGGGTTGGCCTCGCCAGAGCCTAGCTGGAGTCTGATTGCTGGCTCTGCCAGCTCGCGACCGTGGAGAATGCGGCGCCAAGCCGCAGAAGATCTGCTGTTGGCGGAGGCCGACGCTGGATGATTGTGTTTGAAATACCTGGCCTTCATGAACTTGGTCCAAAGGTTATTGTCGGTGCGTAATTTCCACCACAGTTTCATCGAGAATGCTTTGACAATGTGGTCCAGTTTGGAGAAGCCAAGCCCGTCCATCTCGGTGGGGATAGCCATAGTGTCCCAGCTGGCCCAGTGATGTTTGTCTTGTCCCTTATTGTGTCCCCAGAAAAAGTTGCAAAAGATCTTCTCAATCGACGCAATAACCTTCTGGGGCGGAGAGCAGGCCGCGAGGGTGTGAATGGGAATGGAGTTGAGAACATGATTGATGAGGATAATTTTCCCTCCTGGGGATAGGGTGGCGTTGTGCCAACCCTCGATTTTGTTCCTGATTTTGGAGATCAAGTTCTCGAAGATGCTGGCGTTAGATCTCCCGTACACCAGAGGGCAGCCTAGATAGTTGAAGGGGGATGGGCCACCGCTATGGAAGTAAGGTTGGTGAGTCTGGTTGCGTTCTCGATTTTGATGCTGTAGTGGGCGTAGATCACGCTTTTGGAGAGGTTGATCTTCTGGCCAGAGCATCTGGAGTACCGTTGCAGGGTGTTGTGAACCACCTCCATCGACCCAATGTCCCCGGAAGAGAAGATAAGTAAATCGTCTGCAAAGGCTAGGTGGGTGATTGTGGGGCATCCGCTGGCCGTGTGGTAAAGCTGGAAGTTAGGGGTATTAACCATGTTATTGAGGTTTCTGCTCAGGGCGTCGGCCACAATGATGAAGACCGTGGACGAAAGCGGGTCGCCTTGTCTGACACCGCGGCTAGATTTGAAAAAGCCGTCGGCCTGGCCGTTAATAACGGTGGAGAACCAAGAGTTGCTGATGGATCTCCAGACGATGTTGGTCCAGTTCTCAGAGAAACCGAAGGCTCTGAAGACCCAGATCATGAATTGCCAGTCCAGTCTGTCGTATGTTTTTTCCATGTCGATTTTGATGGCAATATTGCCGCCTCTCGCTGGAAATTTCATACAGGTGATAAGTTCTTGGGCCAGCATAATGTTGTCTTGGATGTTCCTACCGCGAACGAATCCGCTTTGCTCCTCCGAGACGATTTTGGGGAGAGTCTCTGTCATTCTGGTTACGATAATCTTGGTATATATATATATATATATATGTGTGTGTGTGTGTGTGTGTGTGTGTGTGTGTGTGTGTGTACACATATCCATAGGGAAAAAGGAAATGAAAGTGCATGTGTTCAAGTGTATGTGTGTGTGTCATGTGACATGAGAGTGTCACTTGAGGGTGTGAAACCTGTGTGTGTGTGTACATGAAAAGAGAAATCAACACTAGTTATGAGTTTACACTACACATGGCACAAAGCTAACCCATCTACATTACACATGTATTATACTTAACATGCATGGCTACAAGTATACATCTATATACATTAGAGTAGAGACTATTTAAGTTATAACTAACATGCATCTATACTTTACATAAATCTATATATATTATAGCAATCATTTAGAGAAGGGTTACATGGCATGGTGGTTGATATAGAGTGGGGTGTCCTTGTGCAGAGGGTGAAGTTCATTCTCAGTTTAGTTTCACATTTACATATAAAATAAAGTGAGCTATCCCATAAACTGGTGTAACTAACCACATAAAATGAACCATGTTATCTGAAATCTGCCATTAAGCCAACATCCCATATGCATACAGCTCATGCATTATCTAATATTGAAATTAACTAACATTTCGAATTAAGGGGTTGAAGGTTAACATTACATTCATAGACATTCCACTATATTGAAAACTGAAATTGGCTTGGCAATAGGAAAAGGAAGGTATATATGCTTACATGGACAGTTCAGTGTTCGAACAACCTAAAATGAACTAACATTCAATCTAAATATCAGCTTTGCATTGGTTCTATGTCTACATATGAAATCTGATATTGCATTTACAATATTTATACATTATGCATTCATATCTATCATTACATATATACCTTGTATTTATATCTAGCATTCATTATATACTTTCATGCATGCATTGTATATCATTCTTTCATTCGTGCATTTATGTATTGCTTACATATATTACATTAATTGCATTCCTATATGCTTGCATTCAACCATATATATACATTAATGTAAAGAGGATATATATCATATATATATCATTTCATTCATCTAACATATCATGCATTACATACTCTATATTCATTTAATATCCATATTACATAGGCTCATAGGTTACACAAAATGCATATATCGTATAGTCACTCTTTTACTTAAAACCAATACTGTACCAATTGGACATTCACTAAATTCTAGGATTAAAATATGTTGTAGTACTTCATATTTGCTTTCCAAAACTTCAAACGGATCGTATTTTCGTGTCCGGAAGCTCCCGGAATCGCGAAAATACCGAAACTCGTTCATTTTTCGTATAACTGACACTCAAATAATTCTACAGAAAGTTACAGAAAGAATTTGGCTTATTAAAATATATATTTGGAAAGCTAACTTCTGTAGCACCCAGTTTCCCAAATGAGGATAATTTTGAAATTTCATATTTATAATTATTTTAATAATGATATTTGATTCATGATATAATTTTTGGTGATTTTAAATCATTTTAAAATTATTTAAATCAATGACTTGTGGTTTTAACGTTTTGCTAGTGAAACCCTAGAGACTGTTTGACCTAGAGCCTAACCATGTGATTATGATATTTTAATATCATTTTTGGCCTAAGAATATTTTTGCATTTGACATCTTTGATTAATTATTTTTATATTATTTTATTATTTATGATATTGTTTTGGGGTTATTTGAGTCGAGTTCGAATTTCAACTCAATCCGACTTGAAACGGGGACCCGGAGGGTAGTTTGACTCTAGTGGGACCCACACACTAGTTAGACATGGCCCACATGATATTAATTTTAGTCCACATGATAGAAATATTTTAGTTAGAGGTTAGACTAATTATTATGGATAAGGTTAGTGTGATTAGAGACTTTAGAATGACTAATTTAGCCCCAACCAATTAGCCCTTTCCTAATACTCATAGAATAGGTTAGTAGGGGCTTTTGGACTTTTCCTAATAGGACAAAACCACCTTTATGGCCAGCCACAATAAGGATAGGGTTGAGCCTCCCATTTGTCATTATCCATCTATTTTTCTCTCTCTTGTTCTTCCCCAAATTCCTAGAGAGCAATCCCTAGCAATTTCTCCACCAAATCCTTCCATTTCACCACCAAATCTTCTTCTTTCCTTCTCCATTCTAGCCAAGGAGCCCAAGTTTGGGAGGATTCGGAGCTCGTTCGTGTCCTTTTAGAATCTCTACGTGTCGGTGTCGCTCCGGGAAGGTTTTTCTTCGATTCGATCTACCGGGAGGTATAAATTCCTTCTCCTTTTCATTTCCTCATGCATATAGGTCTATTTTGAACCCATAGAAATGACCCCCATGGTTGTATCTCCATTTGTGTCCATTTTGTGTCCATTTGGAGGTCATAGGAGTGTCCTTTGTGTTGTGGATGTGTTCATGTTACATATATAGATTTATATATATATATTGTAATGAGAGTGTATCTATATTTATATATGTAATAAATGGTTCATGATGATTATATAATCAAGTTTGTGAGTGTGGTTCCTCATATTATTATTGCTATTATTGTTGTGGATAATTAGGATATATATTGTGTATTCTTTTGGCTCAAACTACCTAAATCCGTCATGATTTTTATCCACGTTTTTAATTTCAGCCCTAACTTAGAAATGTCATAACTTCTAGCTCAAAGTTCGGTTTAATCTTCCATTTTTTTTAAAAGAAGCGTATTGAAGTTATCTTTCTAAAAACATGTATTAATAGGCCTAATTCTTTCTGTAACTATCTGGAGAATTATTTGAGTGTCAGCTGTACGAAAGACAAATGCGTTCTCGGTGTTTTCGCGATTTCGGGAGTTTTCGGAAACGAAAACGCGATCCGTTTAAAGTTTCGGAAAGCTAACACATAGATCTATAACATACTTTAATTCTAAATTTTAATTCATGCTGAGATGGTACAGTATTGATTATTAGTAGGAGTTACTATTCGGCATATGCATTTTGTGCACCCTTGTGTGTAATATAATATTCTATTTGATTTTAACCCATGTTAATGTATATACATTATGTTATTAAATAGAGAATGCAAGCATGAGTAAATGGTTAAATAAATAATGTATGAGGTGTAAGTATCCTATCTAATGTAAGCATGTATAAGTATGGCTTGTAATGAATATGTAGGTTCCATAGTAGGTAATGTATGGTGCATATAGTAGTGCAAGAGAATAATGAATGATGAATGAATACAAGCATGAATGTAATGTAATAATAGATATAATGTATGCAATATACAAGTTAATGAGATGTAATATTCTATGTTAACACAAATCCTATATTACCTCATGTACCCCATTACACTATGTTGATACTATCACACTTGACACATTGTTCACTTACACTTTAACACTCTTTGATATGTATACACTATGTATGCCCATTTAACCCTCACTTGCCCCTTTGCCATGTTCACATACACACACATAGCCTCTTAAATAAGTATTTATGAATATAGTTAACTTAGCTATGTATGTATATTATATATATGTTAGCATATTGTGTTGTAATATATTAGTTTATATAACCATTTGAAATGCTATTATTATAGACCTAATGTTGAATACCAATATATACATGTGTATATATGTGTAGACATATATAGCTTAAAGTAATAGATTACCTAGTGTATATCCAATGTGAATTCTTGCCTATTTGAGTATTGAATAATTGCATGCTATATAGAGTTGGGTGTATATTGGCTTGTATAGTCTTGTATTGATGTGTGCTTGCTAGGATAGTCTTGGTTAGGCCTAGTAAGACTTACTGGGTTAGGACATGACCTAGTTTGACCTAGTTTGACTAGTACAGTTGACCAGAGTTGACCAAGGGTTGACTTTGGCCTAGTTTGACCTAGATTCATGTAGAATGCATTGTAGTACTTTATATTACCCTTCTGGACATGTTGTGACTTGTGCTGTTCTAATTAGGAGCCAGACACCGCTCTTCGGACAGTATCTTTACCTTGGACATTCAGATATCAGGCGAGTACATTCTCTGATCGTTTCATACTTGTCACGAATTATATTCTCGCTCTAGATTACTTTTACTTGATGCTGTCATGTTATCATCACGAATTGGTACTATACGGATCTCTTCTTGGGATGTTACCCCCTTAGCGGACGTATCGGATACTTTATGACATGTGTTTCATGTACATCATGTATTTCTTGCTTCTGCGTTATTCATGTACACTCATGTTCTCTCATGTTCTTATATGTACGTTCATGTACTCTCATGTTCTTTCATGTACGCTCATGTTTCCTCATGTGTTTCTTGTATAAATAAAATATCATGTCCGTAACGTAACTTGAATAGATCCTTGTGTATTGATTGTGGGTAGGGGTGAGTATAAATGGTCATGTGATTTATCCATCATGTACACTCTGTTACTTTTCATGTTCATCATGTACAACCTAAGCCAATTACATGTCATCTCGTACTCTAAATCACTAGTCACTTACAGTTCTTACTTATCATGTATATATATTTCCAGTTATCAAATATCTCTCATGTTTTCATGTACATCTTCTTACAGCATTTCATGTATCTTATTCTATTGCCTGCTTTATATTTTCTGACATGATATGAACTGCATGAGATGTATTGTGCTCGCTCCTGTCCTGACTGGACCTGTTGATAAATTTTACAGATGGTCTGGGATTTCCTGCTAGCCTAGAGGAGACACAGTAGAGGTTGTTTAGATAGTTATTTCATTTTGTCGGAAGTTATATTTACTTGTGGATTACTGTATTTGAGTTTTGAGATGTACTTCTGGGTTTATGTATCTTAGACACTTAGACTTCTATCTCTTGTATCTCTTTTGGATTTCATGTTTTATCTATCTTCCATTATGCTCTACCTTAGATGTGATTGAGTTTACATTCTGCTATGTCACCCCATTCGGGGAGTATAAACTACTTAGCCTTATACTGTTAGATGCATGAGACCTAGGACAGCGTTCTACCGCCGACACTGCGGCGTAGGCTGGGCGTTATTACGTTCTCGTGCCCTAACTCTACGGTGCGGGTCGTGACACATTTTTAGTGGTGGCCCATGCAGGTCGAGTTTATGTAGTGGTATTCGAACTTGAGTACCGCTACAGCCTGCAGTAGGAATAGGATATATCTTGAAGGTACTCAATCACAGTTAGGAACCCTTGAGAGATTCCCGGAACGACCCTTGAGAATCTTATTTTAACTTCGATTTGAGAACTCATTTTTCCCTTGATTTGATTTATTTTTACTTACTGTTGTTAAATTTGATTTTGATGGATTATGGTTGAATTTGAGTTGTATTCATTGATTTTGATGAATGATTGTCGAATTTTGAATCTTGATGATAGCTGTTGCATCCGAGTTGTATTTTGATGGATTTTTGTTCATTTTGAATTTTGAAGTTCGTTGATAAATTTGATTTGATTTATGGGTATTCATTGTTGATTTAATTTAATTTTTTTGACAAGATAAAATTATATGGGCTAGGTCATCTATGTTATGGAATCTAGTCTTCTATAGTCACATTAGCCAGCATGGTGAGGACATATAGTCTGACTCTGGATATATTTCTCGGGTGTGGGAATTTAAGGTTTTTGCAGCCAAGCTAGCGGTACCGCAAAAATGTTAAATACCACGATTCTAGAGGTATGTGCATAAGTCAAAGACTCTGTGATTATCGTAGCCTTGCTTACTAGTATGTCAGGGATTTAGAGTACCATGATTTTGGATAGACGCATATGATTATCAGATTGTACCTTAAATATTTTCAAGCATATTTTCTCTACTTTGATGCAGTCCTTCAAAAAGAATTATTATTTGTTTTGCTTTGTTTTGCTTCTAATTATTTAACTTAGGAGTAGCTTGTGTAACTTCTTGCTATGAGTTTCTTCTTAATACAATGAATCGATAATTTTGCTAGACTTTATCTTGGATTTGATATTTATCTCTAGTTTCAAAATGGTTCCTTCTTTTAGGCAAATAAGCAAACAGCTTTTATCGTTATTTCCTTCTTGCTATTATTCTAGTATTGAATAATAATAATAAAATTGCCTTGATTTCGTCAATCACCTATTTTGCGATCTTGGTAGGAATCTAAATGTTGGTCTTAACGTAGAATTAATTTTTTTTGGGACATGAGAATATATGAGTATATTTACATAGTGGACACTTGCCTGATACGTATGCATGCTACACTTGATTTTCTACCTATCTAAATACATATTAATATGTTGTTAATGTTAAAATTTTTAAAACCCCAATATTTCTGGTTTTCTGCTTTTCCAGTTTAAATTCGTAATTTAAATATAAATTTCATGTTATTAGTTTTGTCTACATAACTGCACATGTATGATATCTGCAGAGTTTCAATTTTTAGAGAAATTGGTTAAGTTATGTTAAATTTGTAAAATCTGAGACTGAATTATGTTAATATTATACTGGTTTAAATGTTAGCTTATTTTCAGATTTTGTATGTAAATGCTGAACTAAAACTGGGTTTAACCTTTCAATAATAAGCTATAACCCTGTACAAGGACACACACACACCCTAACTTAGTATACGCTGTCATGTAACCTAACCTTTCATCTCTATGTTATGATCACATACTTGTATAGATATATATAGAGCTTAGGCATACATGTTATAATATATGTATATACATAACTAAATCTCTACCTCTTATAGATGTTTATGGTTAGCCATGCATGTTATGATTAAATAGGTTGTGTATTGTAGGTTGTTAACCCATATGCCATGAGTAGTGTAACATGATAGCTCATATACAATTTTATGTATATTTCACATACACCCATACACACACAAACCACATAACATTACATAATGCTAGTTTTTCCTCTCTAACGCTCTCTCTGTATATATATATATTGTGATTTGGATTTCAATACAAGTGATTTTCAATTCCTTAATTTTTGAATTTGATTTTCTGTACCCTTTTTCAGATAATTGGTAGTTGCCTTTATTTTGTTTTGATAAGTACCAGTTTTATATAGGATGGTAGACCGCCTTATAGTTTTGATGGTTTGTTGTTTCTGTAACTTCTCTAGTTTAGCACCCTAGATTGCTTGTATGTTTTGATACCCTATGACCGTTTCGGTTAGCATGACTAGTATACCTAGATGAGACTTTCACTACCACCGTATGCCATGACCCTGTATGTCGTCCTTTTGATCACATGATTTGTTTTAATCTGGGACTTTGATTGTGGGGGTTTGACCTAGAGGGAGTATGGACATTTTAATTTCGAGGACGAAATTTTTCTAAGGTGGGTAGAGTTGTAGCACCCAGTTTCCCAAATGAGGATAATTTTGAAATTTTATATTTATAATTATTTTAATAATGATATTTGATTCATGATATAATTTTTGGTAATTTTAAATCATTTTAAAATTATTTAAATCAATGACTTGTGGTTTTGACGTTTTGCTAGTGAAACCCTAGAGACTGTTTGACCTAGAGCCTAACCATGTGATTATGATATTTTAATATCATTTTTGGCCTAAGGATATTTTTGTATTTGACCTCTTTGAATTATTTTGATATTATTTTATTATTTATGATATTGTTTTGGGGTTATTTGAGTCGGGTTCGAATTTTAACTCAATCCGACTTGAAACGGGAACCCGAAGGGTAGTTTGACTCTAGTGGGACCCACACACTAGTTAGGCATGGCCCACATGATATTAATTTTAGTCCACATGATAGAAATATTTTAGTTAGAGGTTAGACTAATTATTATGGATAAGGTTAGTGTGATTAGAGACTTTAGAATGACTAATTTAGCCCCAACCAATTAGCCCTTTCCTAATACTCATAGAATAGATTAGTAGGGGCTTTTGGACTTTTCCTAATAGGACAAAACCACCTTTATGGCCAGCCACAATAAGGATAGGGTTGAGCCTCCTATTTGTCATTATCCATCTATTTTTCTCTCTCTTGTTCTTCCCCAAATTCCTAGAGAGCAATCCCTAGCAATTTTTCCACCAAATCCTTCCATTTCACCACCAAATCTTCTTCTTTCCTTCTCCATTCTACCCAAGGAGGAAGCTACGCAAGTTTGGGAGGATTCGGAGCTCGTTCGTGTCCTTTTGGAATCTCTACGTGTCGGTGTCGCTCCGGGAAGGTTTTTCTTCGATTCGATCTACCGGGAGGTATAAATTCTTTCTCCTTTTCATTTTCTCATGCATATAGGTCTATTTTGTACCCATAGGAATGACCCCATGGTTGTATCTCCATTTGTGTCCATTTTGTGTCCATTTGGAGGTCATAGGAGTGTCCTTTGTGTTGTGGATGTGTTCATGTTACATATATAGATTTATATATATATATATTGTAATGAGAGTGTATCTATATTTATATATGTAATAAATGGTTCATGATGATTATATAATCAAGTTTGTGAGTGTGGTTCCTCATATTATTATTGCTATTATTGTTGTGGATAATTAGGATATATATTGTGTATTCTTTTGGCTCAAACTACCTAAATTCGTCATGATTTTTATCCACGTTTTTAATTTCAGCTCTAACTTAGAAATGTCATAACTTCTAGCTCAAAGTTCAGTTTAATCTCCCATTTTTTTAAAAAGAAGCGTATTGAAGTTAGCTTTCTAAAAACATGTATTAATAGGCCTAATTCTTTCTGTAACTTTCTGGAGAATTATTTGAGTGTCAGCTGTACGAAAGACAAATGCGTTCTCGGTGTTTTCGCGATTCCGGGAGTTTTCGGAAACGAAAATGCGATCCGTTTAAAGTTTCGGAAAGCTAACACATAGATCTATAACATACTTTAATTCTAAATTTTAATTCATGCTGAGATGGTACAGTATTGATTATTAGTAGGAGTTACTATTCGACATATGCATTTTGTGCACCCTTGTGTGTAATATAATATTCTATTTGATTTTAACCCATGTTAATGTATATATATTATGTAATTAAATAGAGAATGCAAGCATGAGTAAATGGTTAAATAAATAATGTATAAGGTGTAAGTATCCTATCTAATGTAAGCATGTATAAGTATGGCTTGTAATGAATATGTAGGTTCCATGGTAGGTAATGTATGGTGCATATAGTGGTGCAAGAGAATAATGAATGATGAATGAATGCAAGCATGAATGTAATGTAATAATAGATATAATATATGCAATATACAAGTTAATGAGATATAATGTTCTATGTTAACACAAATCCTATATTACCTCATGTACCCCCTTACACTATGTTGACACTATCACACTTGACACATTGTTCACTTACACTTTGACACTCTTTGATATGTATACACTATGTATGCCCATTTAACCCTCATTTGCCCCTTTGCCATGTTCACATACACACACATAGCCTCTTAAATAAGTATTTATGAATATAGTTAACTTAGCTATGTATGTATATTATATATATATTAGCATATTGTGTTGTAATATATTAGTTTATATAACCATTTGAAATGCCATTATTATAGACCTAATGTTGAATACCAATATATGCATGTGTATATATGTGTAGACATATATAGCTTAAAGTAATAGATTACCTAGTGTATATCCAATGTGAATTCTTGCCTATTTGAGTATTGAATAATTGTATGCTATATAGAGTTGGGTGTATGTTGGCTTGTATAGTCTTGTATTGATGTGTGCTTGCTAGGATAGTCTTGGTTAGGCCTAGTAAGACTTACTGGGTTAGAACATGACCTAGTTTGACTTAGTTTGACTAGTGCAGTTGACCAGAGTTGACCAAGGGTTGACTTTGGCCTAGTTTGACCTAGATTCATGTAGAATGCATTGTAGTGCTTTATATTACCCTTCTGGACATGTTGTGACTTGTGCTGTTCTAATTAGGAGCTAGACACCTCTCTTCGGACAGTATCTTTACCTTGGACATTCAGATATCAGGCGAGTACATTCTCTGATCGTTTCATACTTGTCACGAATTATATTCTCGCTCTAGATTACTTTTACTTGATGCTGTCATGTTATCATCACGGATTGGTACTATACGGATCTCTTCTTAGGATGTTACCCCTTAGCGGGCGTATCGGATACTTTATGACATGTGTTTCATGTACATCATGTATTCCTTGCTTCTGCGTTATTCATGTACACTCATGTTCTCTCATGTTCTTACATGTACGTTCATGTACTCTCATATTCTTTCATGTACGCTCATGTTTCCTCATGTGATTCTTGTATAACCAAAATATCATGTCCGTAACGTAACTTGAATAGATCCTTGTGTATTGATTGTGGGTAGGGGTGAGTATAAATGGTCATGTGATTTATCCATCATGTACACTCTGTTACTTTTCATGTTCATCATGTACAACCTAAGCCAATTACATGCCATCTCGTACTCTAAATCACTAGTCACTTACAGTTCTTACTTATCATGTATATATATTTCCAGTTATCAAATATCTCTCCTGTTTTCATGTACATCTTCTTACAGCATTTCATGTATCTTATTCTATTGCCTGCTTTATATTTCCTGACATGATATGAACTGCATAAGATGTATTGTGCTCGCTCCTGTCCTAACTGGACCTGTTGATAAATTTTACAGATGGCCTGGGATTGCCTGCTAGCCTAGAGGAGACACAGTAGAGGTTGTTTAGATAGTTATTTCATTTTATCGGGAGTTATATTTACTTGTGGATTACTGTATTTGAGTTTTGAGATGTACTTCTGGGTTTATGTATCTTAGACACTTAGACTTCTATCTCCTGTATCTCTTTTGGATTTCATGTTTTATCTATCTTCCATTATGCTCTACCTTAGATGTGATTGAGTTTACATTCTGCTATGTCACCCCCATTCGGGGAGTATAAACTGCTTAGCCTTATATTGTTAGATGCATGAGACCTAGGATAGCGTTCTACCGCCGACACTGCGGCGTAGGCTGGGCGTTGTTACGTTCTCGTGCCCTAACTCTAGGGTGCGGGTCTTGACAACTTCGATACGGTTCTTTTTTAAAAAAAGGAGATAAATCGAAGTTTTAAGATAAAAGTTATGACATTTTTAAGTTGCTATTGCTACTAAAACGTGGATAAAAATTATGACGAATTTGGGTAGTTTGAGACAAAAGAACACAAGTATATAACATAGTATAGCAAGAACTCACTCTCTACACTAATATATATATATATATATATATATATATATATATATATATATATATATATATATATATATATGAGACACTATAGAACACATCTCCAATACAAAAATATAAGATTAAACATGTAATAATTCATTCATACATAACAACAACACATAGTGTGTCCAAATTTGGGGTTTTCCCACATGGACACAACCACAACACAAAAGACACTCCTATGACCTCAAAATGGACACGAAATGGACACAAATGGAGATACAACCATGGGGGTCATTCCTATGGATTCAAAATAGACCTATATGCATGAGAAAATGAAAAGGAGAAGGGATTTATACCTCCCGGTATATCGAATCGAAGAAAAGCCTTCCCGGAGCGACACCGACACGTAGAGATTCCAAAAGGATACGAACGAGCTCCGAATCCTCCCAAACATGGGTAGCTTCCTCCTTGGCTAGAATGGAGAAGGAAAGAAGAAGATTTGGTGGCAAAATGGAAGGATTTGGTGGAGAAATTGTTAGGAATTGCTCTCTAAAAATTTGGGGAAGAACAAGAGAGAGAGAGTGTGGATGAGAATAATAAAATGAACTTGAGCCTATCCTCTCCCAAAGTGGCTGGCCTTATGGGACTATTTGTCCTATTATGGTAAAGTCCAAAATGCCCCCACTAACCTATTCTATTAATATTAGGAAAAGGCTAATTGGTTGGAGCTAAATTAGTCATTCTAAAGTCTCTAATCACACTAACCTTATCCATAATAATTAGTCTAACCTCTAACTAAAATATTTCTATCATGTGGGCCATGGCTAACTAATGTGTGGGTCCACTAAAGTCAACACTACCCCCGGGTCCCCGTTTCAAGTCGGATTGAGCTAAAATTCAAACCCGACTCAAATAACCCCAAAACAATATCATAAATAATAAAATAAATTTCAAAAATATTTTAAAAATACAAAATGATAAAAATATCCCTGTTCCTGAAAACTGGGGGTGACAAATTCCTCGAAATTAAAACCAAACAATAGTAAAATGCCAAAATCACAAGTCATAATTTTAAATAGTTTAAAAATGATTAAAAATCAACAAAAATCATAATATAAAATAATTATCAATAAATATTAATTATAATTATAAAATTTTAAAATTACCCTCTTCTACAAAACTGGGTGTTACAGAGTCTGACTTTTATCATATCATCTACAAGAGGAAGCTCTGAACGAGAAAATAATTTTTTTATTGATTGGGGAATTTAGGTCATAGCTAAGATCTGAAAAAAAGAGAAAATGTTAAATATGCTCAGAGGAAAGAAATACATAACCAATCATTTATAGATTAAAGGAAAAAATTGTAACAAATTGAATATTACTTGACTTGCAGACTTTGCCATGGGAGCTGGACGATCTTTGTGTAACAGACGACGAGATCTAATGAGAGGGGGGTAGGTAATAGTCGACATCGAGAATGGAATTTGGGGATTAGGTTACGGAATGAAATTTGGGGATTAGGTTACGGAAGGGAATTCAGGGATTAGGTTATGGAAGGGAATTTGGATATTTGATTCTAAAGATAGTTTGGGAGAGGGAAAGGCGGTTTTGAGTTTTTTAAAGGGGGGTAGTTTCGGAATTACATAAAGAGTTTATAAGGGCTCAATGTCAACATTCAAAGAAAGGATATTTACGTCCTAAAATATCCACGAAGGGAGTTTCTATTAGTCATGAACGAAAACTGTTAGAAGTGGGGGCCGTTCTACAGTAATGTAAAACAGTGGGGTGCACCCTTAATAGTGGTAAACAAAGTGGAAGGTAAGACAAAATTTCTCAAAAATGTTTGATTCTCTATATTATTTTTTATAAAAAAGTTTGATGCTCTAAATAAATAATTTCAAAACGCCACTAGTTTTTTTTTTTTACTATTTTATATTAATTTTAAATTTAATCTTTAATTTTTTTTTAGAATTAAATAAAAATTTAAAATGCCCTTATTAAGGGAGTTTTGAATTATTATTATTATTATTATTATTATTATTATTATTATTATTATTATTATTGTTTTATATCATTTTGCCGAAAAAATTAAATAAAAATTGAAAACGTCGTTACCAAGATTGTTTTGAATTTTCTTTTATCTTTTGTCACAAAAAATTAAATAAAAATTAAAAACGCCCTTATCAAGGACAATTTGGCTTTGGGAAAGATAACAATAAAATAATTAAAAATGTTCTTAGTAAGGACGTTTTGGGCTTACAAATTATTTAGGCAAATGTTAAAGGCCACCCCCTTTTTACTAAGGGCCACCAACTTAAAACTTTAAAAAGAATTACAAGTTTGTCATTTTGAAAACACTAAGGGCCATCCAGCTCCTGTAATGGAGGACTGCAGGGCTTGCCTGCAGTCCATCTTTTTATTTTTTTTATTTTTACCTACAGTAACTGCAGGACTTGCCTGCGGCCAAAGTGAAGATAGCACTGCAGGCAAGGCCTGCAGTCCGCCTTCCCCGCGAACCTGCGGCGGGCGGAGGGGGGCTGCAGCAGTGGGAGATTTGTTTCCTCCTCTTCATATTATTTTTCCGGTTCGCTGGAGATTTGTTAGGGTTCCTATTATTTTGAACCCGCAAACTCATACTCCTCTTCTTCTAAACACCAGTTCTCCTCTTCGTCAACACTCTTCTTCGTGAGTTCTTGCTGCGGTGGGAGAAGAGTGTTGAAGAAGAAGAAGAAGAGAAGAACCCGCGACCAAGCGCGAGTCGGTGGATCGGGACCGGGGCCGGGATCGGGACTCGCTAGAGTGGAGCGGAAGAGTAGGGCTAGGTCCTCGAGGAAGAGGAAGGACCATCACGAGGAAGACGGGGACGATGACCGGAGGCGGAGGCGGAGGCGGCGGAGGTTCGAGGAGGACAGGGAGGAGAGGAAGGTCAAGGTGAAGAAGGAGGAGGTGGAGGAGGGGTTGAGCGACGGGGAGGACCGGAAGGCGAGGAGGAGGGAAGGAAGGAGGTTCAGCAATGGCGTGGAGGAGGACGGGGAAGAGAGGAGCTTCACGGACAGTTACAGTCGGTCGCGGTGATGTGCTTCACAAATTTTTTTTCTTTCTCGGTAGCCCTTAGTAAACTTGTGCAGCTTTGGTTGCTCTTAGTAAAAAAAAAAAAATTCATGGTTGCCCTTAGTAAGAGGGTTGCCTTTAGTAATTTGGGGGTGGCCTTTAACATTTGCCATTATTTAAAATCTGGAAAGAACTAACACACCTTTTACTAAGGGATTTTTGTTCTCTTCTTGCAAATTTGGAAAACTATTTTCTTTCTCCATAATTTTCACAAACATTGATGTCTATATGAAATTTACACAATTACCAATTGGTGCAAGAATACACGCTAGCACTCTCTTGGCTTGATGATGATGCCTTTCTCTTGACTTGGAAGATGTCATCACCATGTTTTTGATTTTCTCAAAATCCTTAAATAATACTGGCTATAGTGGACAACTGGTATCTCCAACGCCAATGCCACACGCAATGATAATTGTGATAAAGACAAGCCTGACGGCTATCAAGGGGAACAAGGAAGGATTTTATAAGTATAGCATCAAATATGCGTCAAGTAAGACGATAATAATAATTCTCATTCTTCAAAAAACAATTTACTACAAAAATAAACATGATTAGCGATGTAAGAAAATGTTACTAATCTCTCTTCTGCATCGCTAACGAGAGTTAACGTTCAGGCAAAAGACGTTGCTACATCGACATATAATGTTGTTGCCAATTACGTCAAGAGGGACTATGCTAGCGACGGATGTTCCGTCAATTTTGACTGATGTGTCAAAAAATAGCATTGTGTTAGCAACACATTTTTGTTGATGTGCCAATATAACCTAGTAAGTCAATTGGCGATCTTAGTCGCGTCTGCCGAGTCAACCACATCATTATCTGACAAACTTTTAACTAGGCTATTTCCAAGGGCACAATCAAACTTTTTTCATGAAAACCATAGTTTTTTTCTTATTCCCAATTTCGATGACACCCAAAATCTCCTTATAAACAATGTACAAACCTTAATATTTCTTTCCTCACAAAGAATGCATAAAAATGAATCCCATTCAAAATCCTAACATATGTTTTTTCATTCGACAATTTCGAATTTAGGACTGCCAGAAATTATGGCAGTCCTTAAATGGACTTGCTCAGCAAGTCCAATTCAGGAATGCACAATTCCTGACAGTCCTCAATACTTCTAGGACTGCCAGAAATTGTGGCAGTCCTGTTGTACAACAAGTCCATTTCAGGACTGCCACAATTTCTGGCAGTCCTTAATACTTCTATGACTGCCAAAAATTTGTTGGAGTGGGTGAGGTTCCTAACCTATATGGAGAATACCCCGGAGTGCCACGAGCACCATCCGTGTGTTGGAGAAGTTCGAAAGTTGCATCGACCGTCTATTTTGGAACATATATGGTAAGCAAATATATGATTAGATTTCCATATTTACTTTGATCATATATTTATGATTGGATCTTTAATGTAATGACTTTCCATATAATTGGACTTCCAATTATGACAAGCCAATTATGATTGAATTTTCATTAAATATATGATTGATATGTATTGAAAATTTCCATATATATTGGGCTTCCCTATATAGATTGCCAATATGGTAGCCCTTATTCATGCAAGAGTTTATAAAAGGTTGATGCATGCAAGTTAAAAAATAACATAAAAATACAAAAAAGGATTTTGCACATAAAAATCTCTATGTCTGCGAATTGTGTTTGTGTTTTTGGTTTGTGTCATTTTGCTCGGTTCTTTCGCAGGGCTCTCTGGTTTGGGAGAACGATTTTTACGATTCGTTCCCAACAGGAAGAGAGCTTTGGTTTCAGAGAGGGATCAGAAGTTGACAGTCAAATCTAGGAGTAGAGATGGACGCGAAGCCGGTGTGCATGATGAACTTGAACGGTACCAACTACCATTATTGGCGGAGCAAGATGAAAGATTTGTTGTTCTTCAAGAAGCTGCATCATCCGGTATTTGCGTCCGAGAAGCCCAGTGATAAATCCGATGAGGACTGAAACTTCGAGCATATACAAGTATGTGGGTACATGCGACAATTCATTGACGAGAACGTGTACAATCACGTTGCCAATATTCAGCATGCAAAAATATTATGGAAGAAGCTGAAGCCTTTGTACGCGAAAAAGACCGGGGTAAACAAACAGTTCCTGACCCGGATGATGATGGGTCTGCAGTACAAAGATGGTACGTCCATTACGGATCACTTGAGTGAGTTCCAGGATGTGGTTGACCAGCTATCCTTGATAGGAGTCAAGTTCGACGATGAGGTTCAGGGACTTTGGTTGCTATGTGCATTGCCAGACCCGTGGAAGACCGTACGAGTATCAATGATCGCTTCTGCTCCGGAAGGCGTGGTCAATCTGGAGTTTGCCAAGAGTGGGGTACTGAATGAAGAGATGAGGAGACGTTCTAAGGGCACTTCATCCACATCCCTCACTCAGAGGTGCTAGTTTCAAAGAGTCGCAGAAGGGGCAAAAGCAGAGATCCATATGATGGAAGAGACAAGAGCGGCACAAGTCCAATGGTCGGTACGATGACTCAGAGTGTTACCATTGTGGCAAGAAGGGCCACATCAAACGAAACTGTTTTGCTTGGAAGAGAGAGAGAGAGAAGAAGGGCGACAAGAAAAAAAGTGAGAATACTACAACGACGGCCTCGACACTTGGAAGCGATGTGATCGTCATAGGAGGTGAGGTTATCATAAACCTCGCCTACGATGACAATTCTTGGTTGGTCGACTCAGGTGCGTCAGCGCACGTATCTCACAATAGGGCACTATTTGTCACTTAAACGACAGGCGACTGTGAATTATTGAAGATGGACAATGGAGATGTGTTGAAGGCGGTTACCATTGGAGAGGTGCATTTGAGGACGAAGACGGCTGCAGTTCTTGTTGTTAAAGATGTCCATCATGTCTCTGATACCCGTTTCAACCTGGTGTCGGTTGGAAGGTTGGATGATGAGGGTTTCTTTAATCTCTTTGAAAACGTTCAGTGAAAGCTTTCCAGAGGTTCGATGGTAATTGCTAGAGGAAGCAAGAAGTCCAGACTCTACTATATAGAGGAGAGCACAAAGGGGGCACGGGAGGTGAATGTAGTCTGTATGCGCCTATAAGTTGTGGCACAAATGGCTCTGCCATATCAGCTAGAAGGGGATGAGCTACTTGGTGAACAAGAAGGTGATTCCAGGGCTAAAGTCTACAAATTAAAAAAGTGCACCCGCTATTTGGCGGGAAAGCAAAATATGATGTCTTTTCAAAGTCACCCAAGTTCTAGGAAAACGGCATTGCTTGAGTTGATTCACTCGGATGTCTACAGTCCTATGAAGGTAAAATCCATTGGTGGTGCTTCTTATTTTATGACGTTTATTGATGATTATTCCAGAAAGTTCTGGGTATATGCCTTAAATGTCATGCCCTGGTCCCGTAGGACCGATCGTCCTCGCTAAGGTGTGATGCCATACGAGCCTAGATTGTGCTCGTGTAAGGCAGTTTCATAACGGCCGATTACAACAGCTTGCGACGGGATCGTCGCACAGAAATCCCAAGCAGAAACATTGAACATATAAGTCAACACAAGCATTGAAACAAAACCAGAGTCTTTATTTATAATGAACATAAGATTACAAAGGTGCGTAGCCAAGATTATAATCACTCAAGCTCAATTTTCTCTCTGATTACAAATCACTCAACTCTCTATCATCTTTTCTCAATCGAAGCTTGACGAGCCAGCGGATGCTTCAGATAGGCGATTTCCATACATTATATCCCATATAAGTTCTGACTCCAAGCGGCCACACGCCTCGAAATACCAAGAAACTTCGTGCCTCGACACATCCAAGCAAGCTCCGTGCCAACGAGCTTCTCCCTGTGCCTGCACATGAAAACTGTGTGGGTGTTAGTACTCAACTGTACTGGTAGAATGAGCTCCTCGCCCACCCATACCAAACCAACACGTTCATTTACTTTCTGCAACATAATCCCTTTATGATTGTCTTTCTATTCTTGCCTTAGGATCGATTTTAGGGCATAGACACCTGGCCTATTTGTGTCTCTAGACCATCATTGTGCTATTGCATCGATAACTTCCTTATCCTTGCCTCTAGACCATTCTCCTGCTTACAACATCAACGTACCGACTCGTGCTTGTCTTATAGCCCATACTTTGGAATGCAGCAACATAATTTGTGTCATCGACTTAGTTCGTGCTTCAACATCGAGGCCGTACCTCCCAACTTAGCAAGACTTAACCAAACTTACCTTACGATCCTTCTTGACTTAACTCGAAACAACTCAAGTCTGACTTATGCAACTCTATGCCAACGACTTAATACTCAACGCCATATTTTGTGCTGAAGCACGCGTCTCTTTTACAGCCAAATCCTAGGCTTCTTAAGACTTGTATTATAACCGTGCGTACCATCTTTGCCCCATTCGTGCCGTGCTTGCACTTTCTCTTATTCGACCAACATCGTGCACGCGGATTGCCGCTCAGCATGCCAACTTATCTATATGAAAGGTCACTAACAATTCAAGCCATCTTGAACATGTAGATGGTGCTGACGAGACCCTTGCAGCTAAGGGTAGCTGGACCTGCTCAAGTCCTCGAATCACCGGTGGCGTGTTCTTGCCTAACTACCTTGCTTTCCTCCTAGGCCGATACGGTCCTGTGGCCCCAGGCTACCGAAACGAAGGCGCAAAACCTTGTCGACAAGTTGTCCATGACCACGCACCTACGAGAACTTCTAGACTCAACGTAAATGCATGGCCTAACCGTCACAACTTAGTTTCCTTTTCTTTACTTCTTTTCTTTTCCAGACTTCTTTTGCAGAGCCCAAACCAGGGTTGCCTCGGAGACTGACCTACAGTCCCGACAACTTTCCTCGACGACTGGCCTACAGTCCCAACATATTTTTTTTCAGCGACTGACCTACAGTCCCGACATATTTTCAGTGTTTCCATACTCTTATTGACTCAACTCATGAATGACTAATTGATAGCCTTCAAACATAACTTGAACAAAACATGTTTTTCATGTGCCATAGACCATGGCTAACTTTTCAATTAACCATCTGTAGCTCGTGCTATAAACCAAATTGTGTTCTATGCGACACTATCGCCCAAGTCATACTTTATATGACAAGCCTTGAGATCGTGGGACTAAGTGACTTGACAACCGCAGATAACATGGGATAGTGCTTGCTATGACTTCGATAGCCCAACATAACTTTGTCTTACTTAATCGTGCAACAACTTGACGAGCAAAGGCTATGCCAAGCCTCGCATCGTGGGAACGTGCCATGTATAGAGGCTAAAAATCAAGCTGCGCCACCTATTAAAGTGTTCAATCATCAAATGGCACCAAATTATTATATTGTGCCAAAAATATCAAGTTGCGCAGCATCAGGTTGCGCCAACATCTAGTTACGTCGGAGTCAGGTTGTACGAGCGCCATGTGGCACACTTCCTCGAGAAGCTGTAACGGCATCATCATTATCTGATAACTGACAGCACGGAGATTAAGAAAAATCTATCCTAATCTCTTACTTCGCGGCGCTCGAGACTATTTTGTCAGCATGTAATTAATGCTGACAGTTGGTTCGCGAAAGTCATTGTGTGGTGTAGAAATTAATCAGTACAGCACAATAAGACCGAGTCAAAGGCGCCAGTTGTTGAGTTGTGCCCATACACAGCCTGGCTAGTTGGCGCCACTTGATCAACTCTTATTCTAAAACATGGTGACGTGGCGTCCAAGCCCCCAACTTCGCAGAGCGTGCCCACTACACTGCCCACGACTATGCGCATCTCAATCAAACGGTGCCACGCGTCTACACACACAAGTTGCTATATTGCGCCCACGTACAACCTGATGAAGCTCGTGCAAGATGATCAAATAGTGTTCAGAACAGAGTGACGTGGCGTGCAAGCCACTAACTTTGCAGAACGTGTCCACTACACTGCCCACGACCACGCGCATCTCAATCAAATGATGCCACGCATCCTCAACAGTTAGTGCAATCGTTCGCACAAGTAAACAGGAGGCGCGCAACCTGAAGCGCGCATAATCGAGAATAACTGCTAAACAGTTATTTCAAGAACTCTATAAATAGAGTTTCAAATCAATCTCAAATCATCAAGAGTGATCATAATTTCCTGCTAAAGTGCTGTTGCATCCTCCAGAGGCTCGTATCTTCGATATCACATCGTCCAAGGGATAAACTGATCGTCTTCTGATCAGATTCCTATAGTTGTACTTTTCCAGAAATCAATTGTACTCATGTACTCTTTTCTAAGTTTGTAATGAAAGAAAATTTTTATTTTGTTCTTTCAAACAAAATGGAGACTCTGCTGGGGATGAATTTCTCCTCCGACGAGAAAGTGACAACTCAATGTGATACCGCATCAATCGGTAAGACGTAGAAGACCCTGGTCGTTCAAGTCAACTAGACAGCCTACGAGGCCATGATCAATGCTGGGGGTGCCAAACGCACTGCTGCCGCTGTTAAGAGCAAGACGCACACTGTTTGGACTCATAAGTCCTCGACGGTACAATCCTCTGCCTCTGCGCAACTTGTGCCCATCACTGTCTTGGCACAATCTAAGGAAGACAGTCTTTTGGCTAATCCCTCAACTTCTCCGATTCTGAAATCAAAGGAGACTTTGTCTCGATACACTGCTGTCCAAAGCAAGGGAAATCGCCCTTTGGCCTTTACTTCCATGGCACAACATGTACCTGTTCTTGCTTCTGTGCAACTTGCGCCCATCACCGCCTTGGCGCAATCTAAGGGAGACAGTCTCTTGGCTAATCCCTCCACTTCTCCAACTCTGAAATTGAAGGAGACTTCGTCTCAACTCACTTTTGGATAAAACAAAGGAAAGTTTCCTTTGGCCTTTTCGTCCCTGGCGTAACCTGCGCATGTTCCTGCTCCAGCACAATTTGCACATGTTCATTCTCTGGCGTAAGCTGTACATACTTCTGCACTAGCGCAACGTAACGAGAAACACTGTTTAGTGGCTCTCTCTTTGCCACCAAACCAGAAGTTTAGTGAGAAATTACTAAATCAAGGAAAATGCACTTTAGCTTTTCCTCATTCTGCTCGAGTTATTGACTGGGTGGAAAGTACTGCTAATTCAGATAGGAATTATATTCTCCTTAACAGAGGCAACCAAATCTCTATCGGAAAGATGGGTTCTATTCAGAATAAATTTTCCACGCAAAAGGGAATTATGCCTACTCCAAAGATATCTGGACAGGATATACCAACCTTATGTATTTCAAGATTCCGACAAGGCAAATTGCTAGTATCTCAAGTAGATGCACAAGTAGATCCCCTATCAGACTTGCGCACCTATATCAACAGGTGCCAATTAGGGTCAACTTCAGGAAATTGTAAGATGTATCAAGCGCAACCTGCACCAATTGCTAACTTGCGCCAGAGGAAGAATGCTGAGGTAAAAAAGCCTGAGACTTATGCTAACCAGCTTAGCACATCCTTGTACACACAAGGTACGGGGCACCTCAAAACAGGAACCACATCCCGAATATTGTCAAGGACTATATTCCTGCCACTTCTTTTCATCCTGTTAGTGACCTCCGTAAACTCTTAATACAAAAGCGGAAGGTTACAAATCTATCCCGCCCAGCGATGGACCAACAGCATCATTGCAATCACCACCATGAAGTTGTCATCAAATGCTACTGTCAGTCAGCCAAGCGGTCCGTCTTTGACCGTTTGAATTATGTTCAGACTTCTGAACCAATCTTAGTGGACGAAGATGAATTACTCTATGCTCCTGTCAACTTGGTATCTCGAAGCACTGGGAGTGAAAAACGTCCGATACATAATGCATCCCATAATCCCAGTCAACATTACTTAGATCGGATTCATGAATTCGGTGAAGGAGTTCACCAATATACTAGATCAAGAAGCCGAGAAATAATCGGTCAAAGAAATCTTCTTTCCAACCAAGATACAATCGGTCAAAAGAATATTTTTGATTCTAACCAAGATTCCTTCAGAAAAAAAGACATCCCTATCACCCATTTTGGGGGTTGTTCTTTATATGACTTTGATGCTGACAGAGAAGGACCATCCTCTCCACTAGCTCGTCTTCAAAGGCTAGAGAAGTGACTGCTTATGCCGTCATAGAAGATCAAGATACTTCTAGTTCTAGCAGTCAAGAACAGAGAATTGCTACTTTACAGGTTAGTTTGAAGAACATGGCCGAGATGATGACAGGCATGCATGCTATGATCATGGCACAACATACAGTTCCACCGGTCGTGAATCTGATTCCGACTCAGGAACCTGTGACAACATCAGCTCCCATCAATATTGATCTGGGGGTATAGTCTCCTCACACCGCTTCCATTCCTGCGCAGGCTATTCCAAGTCTATCTGGTGCCAGGGGTGGTACTTATCATGTAGTACCCCCTTATAATCTATCAAATCAATCCACTCCTCCACAATCAACGGGAGATACCAATGAGGCCATAAAACTTTTACGTACTCAATTTGAAGCTTTCAAATAGAAGGATGGCCTGTAGAAGCTTGGAATCAAACAGCCCTATTCCATAGAATGGAAAGAGGTCCAATTTCCTCCTAAATACAAACCCCCTACTATTATGCTGTTTGATGGAAGCACGTCTCCAAGTCAATACTTCAATCACTTTAAAGTAATGACTGACCAACTTCAACCAAATGATGCTCATCTTACTAGAGTATTTGTCGGCTGTTTAGCTGGTACAGCATATGACTGGTATCGTAGTTTACCAGATGGTTGTACAACCTCTTACGCTGGCTTCAAACAAATGTTCTTGAAATGATTTTATGAGGGAACCAACGACATGACTATGTTTGCTCTCATCAAAATCAAACAACGACATAATAAAACTACTGTACGTTTCATTGAATGATTTTGCCATGAAGCACTCAAAATGCCTCTCGGAACCCTAGATGCTTTGACTATAGACACTTGCAAATCAAATCTGTTGCCTATAATCAGCATGTGGACGGGATCAACACAATTCCAGGACTAGCCTTCCTTTATAGTGAACGCTAAAGCAGCAGAAGAGAGCGCTGACAAGTTCAAGCAATTAGGTATTCAAATACCTAATCTTGACAAAGATGAACATGCTACACCAAATAATAGTGGCCGTCAGAACAATCGCAAGAGCAAGGAGACTTTGGCCATTAATCTCAAAGACAAGGAAGCCCTATCTATCAATGTAAATCAGCCAACATCTACCTCAACAGCCCCACCACAACGGGCACCACGTCCAAGAGAAGAATACAATTTTGATGAAGATGATATCATGAGTATCTTTGATTGTCTCATCAAGAGCAATAAACTTCAGCTGCCAGAACCAAAACGGCCAGATGAAGTTGGTAAGACTGACCATCCTAAATATTATGTTTACCACAAGTTTATTGGACATCCCACTCGAGCATTCTATGTGCTCAAGGGTAAAATTCAGAAGATGGTCAATTCTGATGCAATCACTCTCCAAAAAGACGAGAAAACTGTAATGGCTAATGTCGTCTCTTTACAGTTTAGAGATTTTCCAGCTCAACTTGTGTAGGACGGTATCATCCCCATCCCGAGAACTACTCTGGAGATTGTTAATCTTCCACCTGCACGAACTGATGGTCTTGTTCTTCTGTCTACCGATAAAGAGAAAATTATATGGATCCATCCAGATTTAGTGGCGGACTTCGATGCACCATCTTCTTCTACCAAGTCTAAGAAGGCCACTAAAGATAAATGATGTCATATGATTTTATTTAGTGAACATTGTCTGCCACCCCTAACTGCTACCTTCATCTCAGCAGCAGATAATCCTTCTTCTTCTTCCCCTGCTGAAACAATACTGTCAAAGTCAGAAGCCAAATACCAACCAGCTGTTCATCTGTATAGTCCACAGTCTCATAAACTAATGTCGAAAATGGGATATGACCTACAAAAGGCTTCTAGTTTGAACCATGAAAAGGGATCTCCTGTACCTCTTTCCCTATGTCTTTCTCACAACCAATCTCGGGTTGGTTTGGGTTACTAGACAAACTCTCCATCCTGCCAAAAGAAACCTTTCAAAAACAAGATCCAGGCAAAGAATTTGCAATATGGTGTCCTTTGAGCATGTATCCGAATAAGAAGTCTTAATTGGTACCAGGTCTTGGAAACCTTACCTAAGAGAGTATTTAGAAGGTCAAGAAAATCCTGCTCCAACCCTGGAGGCTCCTCAAGCACCATCTTCTCCTACTGCCAATGTTCCATCAGCTTCATCACCTCCAGTAGAGCCAACTCTTCCCAAATCGACGACAGCTGACAAAGGAAAATAGCCTGTCCGTTTTGATAAATTATTGAAGAAGACTCAAACTTTGGGACTTGAGAAGTCGTATAACTTTGATATACTGGCTCAGCTGGCTAATACCCTGGCTAGATTATCAATTTTTGAGCTTCTTCGTCTTTCGAAGGAAACTCGAGAAACATTGAATGAAGCTTTGATGCAAGCTGATACTTATCTAACATTACTCAAGAAGCCAGAGGAAGAGCCTATAACATGCCTTCATTGTTATAGTGTGATGGAGTTGATGCCAAACATCACCTTTAAACAAGATGATATACTGTTGGAAGATAATTGTCATGACCAACCCCTCTACTTCACAGGATATGTCGATACCATAAAGGTTGATCGTATTTGGATCGATCATGGGTCTGCACTTGGCATCATGCCAAAGACTTTATTAGATGCATTGAAGATTCCTGTACACAATCTTTCAACAACCATCACGATAATCTTGGGATTCAATTCTGGAAGAAGTGAACCTTTGGGAAAGATCCGCCTGAAAGTTCAAATAGACAATCTTCGTACAAATGTTACTTTCTACATGATCGATAGTCATGGCTCTTACAATGCTTTGCTGGGAAGACCCTTTCTGCATGAGCATAATATTGTACCATCCACTTTACATCAATGCTTCAAATATATGGATGTCAATGGAGAAGTCCAAAAGGAAATAGCCGACCTAAATCTTTTCAGGGGCATTGAAGCATATTTTACAGACTCTCGGATGTACAAGGAGGAATTCATGAAAGTTGTATTGACGATGGATAGTGAGGAGGATCAAAAACATACTCCAAAAGATGTTCTCATGATCCCCGTCGAAGGACGTGCTACTCGTCCCTCTTCTTCTCAGACGTTGACTATACATCTTTTCTCTCATAACAAATAGCCTCTTGCCATAGATTGGGAACAAAGGCAGCTCACCTCTTCTGAGCCTCTTGTTATCGACCTTCGTCGTAACAAACCTTCACCTTCTCTTTCTCCTTCTCCTCCTCTGGTCATCAACCTTACTAAGCCTTGTGTTAAGGGTAAGAATCATGTTGTAAATAATGATGTACAGATCAATAAAATAGCATCTCCTCTACAGTATATTGATGTTCTTTATTATACTCGATGTTATTTAAAAATGTTAGATAACTTCGAACCACTCACCATAGAAGCAGTTGAAGCTTCCCAAGATAAAGTATTGCTCGAGCCAATGCAGGACTCCTTCTTCTTAGTTCCTTCCAGGAAGAAAGATGAACTTTTTATACTTTTTACTAAAGGAACGGAACAGAAGATCATGCCCTATAGTAAAGAAGAAAATCACAATAAGGAAAGACTTCAACTACGTTATTATAGTCAACAACCAAAAGATATCATTTAAAAGATGGGCTATAATTTTAAAGCTGGTCTCAATGGCGGCAAAGGAAGGCGAACTCCTATTCGTATTCCTACTCCGAAAGGAAAATCACAACAATACTACAGCAAAACGAAGCGGGGATTACGTTATACTTCACCAATTCTGACTCCAGAAGCTTCCGAATCCGATGAGGAAGAACGATCTAGCTCTTCTGATTCTGTCTTATGAGATTCAGACACCAGTGTAGGGCACGTCCATCGAGTGACTCTATCTTCCAATATGGTATCTGTCGAGTTCTTGGAAGATGACAGAGACTTTGCCGAAGCCTCTGAATCTGATCTGTGGGCACAAAGGATGGATACTCAATGGGAACTTTGCTTTGAGCAATGAGAGCCACCTACTGAAGATCAGTTGGTTAAAGTCAATGTTGGAGATAAAACTTCCCCAAAACCAATATTTGTCAGCAAAAGCCTTCCTGAAACGGATAAACAGGATTTGATCCAACACATTAGAGAATACATTGATGCATTCGCTTGGAGCTATGAAGACATGTCGGGATTGGATCCTCAGATCTCCACCCACAAGCTCAATATTTTGCTGAATGCGAAGCCAGTGAAGTTGCTACAACGTCGATTTCAACTCGATATGATGGATGCCATAGAAGCTGAAGTCAAGAAACTCACTGCCGGTGGTTTCGTCAGAGAAGAACAACATCCGGACTGGGTGGCTAATGTTGTCCCAGTTTTGAAGAAAATAGAGAAAGTTCGTGTCTGCATCGACTTCAGAGACCTTAATGAAGCTTATCCCAAAGAGAAATTCTCTCTTCCAATCACTGATGTCATGATTGACAATACTTGTGGATTTGAACGTATGTCTTTTATGGATAGATTCTCAGGATATAATCAAATTAAGATGCATCCAGAAGATGAGAAACATACATCTTTTCGTACTCCTCTTGGAGTCTATTGCTACACTGTCATGCCATTTGGTCTTAAGAACGCTGGTGCAACTTATCAACGGGCCATGTGTACCATCTTTCATGATTATTTATGAAAGACTGTTGAATGCTATGTTAACGATATTACTGTCCAAAGTCGTCTAAAGGAAGACCACATTCAAGACTTGAGAACTATATTCGATCTAATACGCCAGCATCAACTCAAGATGAATCCCACCAAGTCATTCCTGGGGGTCTCTAGTAGCAAATTTTTCGGATTCGTCATTACCTCTAAAGGTATATACGTTGATCCCGAGAAGATCAAAGCCATTCAGGAGATGCATCCTCCACGCAACCTAAAAGAGCTACGAGGATTCCAGGGATGGCTTGCGTATATCAGGAGATTCATCTCAAATCTCTCTAGACGTTGTAGACCGTTCACTCAACTCATGAAGAAAGGTATCTTTTATTTGGACTGAAGAATGTCAACAAGCATTTGAAGACATAAAGCGGTACTTGATGAACCCTCCAGTTCTAGTGCCTCCAGTGTCAGGGATACCCTTCCTGATGTATGTTCGAGCAATGGACCATTCCCTAGGTGCTTTATTAGCTCAGAAGAATAAAGAAGGTCATGAACAGGCTATCTATTATCTTAGCCGTACAATGATTGGAGCTGAGCATCAATACACTCCATTGGAAAAAGAATGTCTAACTTTGATGTTTGCTGTTCAAAAGACGAGACATTATATCACTGGCCAAACTATTCATGTAATCTCTAGAGTTAATCCTCTCCGGGTCCTAATGAAAAAAGCCCAGTACACTAAATTCCAGGCTTACAACATGGGCCATATTATTAGCACAATATGATATGGTTTATGTTCCTCAAAAGTCTGTTAAAGGTCAAGCCCTCGCTGACTTTCTGGCAACTCATCCAATTCCCGAAATGTCAAAACTCTACGACGAGATTCCTGACGAAACTTTAGAGTCCAACATGATTTCAGAAGAAATTCTTACCTGGCGTCTATTCTTTGATGGTGCATCCAGAATCGGACCAAAAGGTGCTATTGTTGCTGGAGTCGAAATCAACCTCGTATCACCAAAAGGGTTATCTATTCAAAGAGCTTATTCTTTAGATGAGTCGTATTCCAATAATGTGGCTGAATACAACGCTCTACTCATTGGTCTCCAATTGGCTAAACAATTAGATATTGAGTATCTTGAAGTTTACGGAGACTCCAAACTAATTGTCAATCAAGTTAGAGCCTCATACGTAGTTCGACATCAAGATCTGGTCCCATATCATGATGCGGCAATTAGGATGCATGGCTACTTCATTCAAAGGCTTCTTCATCGAGCATGTATGCCAAGCGTGTAATACGGAAGATGATGTACTCGCTATCTTGCAGCTGTATTAGCAATTCCAGTAAGAAGGCAAGAAATGATTGTCATCACTAATAGAGAGTTATTTTGTGTCGAAAATAACTTAAATATTGAAGTTAACAACTCAAACATGGAATTCAACAATTCAGTTGAAATTTGTGCCATCAGTGAAGACTAGAGGACTCCTTTCACAGACTTCAAGGTCCATGATATCCTACTCGAAGATCCTAATGAGGCTACAACAATTTGTCGACGGTCACTCAGATTTTATTATAATCATGCTATAAAGACACTCTACTGACGAACGTTTGACGGCTTACTCCTACGCTGTCTTGCGGAAGAAGAAACAAAATAAATACTTCGTGAAGCTCATGATGGTGTTTGTGGCGCACATCAACCTGGTCGTAAATTACAGGACCATATTCGCCGTATGGGCTACTATTGGCCCTCGATGATATCTGATGAAATCGAGTATGCAAGGAAGTGCCGAGCATGCCAAATCCATGTTGACTTCATCCATCAACCATCAGAATTTCTTCACCCGACGGTAGCATCTTGGCCCTTTGAAGCTTGGGGCATGGATTTTATTGGTCCTATCAACCCTCCCTCGTCTTGAGGACATCGGTTCATATTGGCCATAACCGATTACTTCTCAAAGGGGCTGAAGCTATACCTCTACCTGAAGTCAAGATAAGCAGTGGTATCAATTTTATTAAGCATCATGCGATCTACAAATTCGGTGTTCCTCGGCGAATCATTCATGATAATGGGCCACAATTCATCAGTCAGAAGTTACACTCGATTCTGCGATAACAACAAGATCAATAATATTGCTTCTACAGATCACAATCCTGCAGCTAACAGGTTGGCAGAATCATTTAACAAGGCCATCATCAAACTTCTCAAGAAGATTGTTTCTACCAACAAATAAAACTGGAGTGAAAAGCTTGGAGAATATCTGTGGGCTTACCATACTACTATACGTACTCCTACAGGTTGCACACCTTTCTCTTTAGTATATGGATACGAGGCTGTCTTGCCATTGGAAATCCAGATCCCTTCCTTAAGGATTGCCATTGCCAATGAACTCACAACCGAAAATAATGATCGTCTGAGGCTTCAGGAGCTTGAAGCACTTGATAAGAAATGGCTCCTAGCTCAACAACATATTGAGTTATACCAAGCTCGTCTGTCAAAAGCCTTCAACCGTAAAGTCAAAGTCCAAATATTTTAGAAAGGAAAACTAGTTCTAACCGTCAGAAGTCCTATAACTATGAGACACATGAGCAAAGGCAAATTCGAAGCAAAGTGGAAAGGACCCTACATTGTAAGCAAAGTTTTCTCCAATGGTGCTTATCAATTGACTGGTATGGATGGTCGAGTCGTCATGATGCCCATTAATGGCAAATTTCTCAAGAAATATTATGTTTGAAGACAAAGAAGAATATCAACACAGAGACTCAGAATGTAAACAAAATTCTTTTTTTTATTTGCATAAATTCAAACAAAAGAAAATACATAAAATTAACGAGGACCAGAGCCCTCTTGATTGAAAACATATTTCGCAAGAAGCTCGAAGACATTATTGTCCGATGTCACCAGCAGTTCACAGGAAGCCTTCCTCAGAGCTTCTTCTTCGACAGTACTCCCAGGCTCCACCAGTTTGGCAAGAATATCCTGGTTCTCTCCAGGAATAGTCGAGCTTTCTCCGACTTCTGGCTAAGTAGGCGACGGAGGCTCGTCAGAAGGAGTGTCGAGGGAGACCTCGATTTTTGGGATGACTCCCGCCTTCTTAGGCATATCTTCTGAAGACATTTGCAAGGGGTGAATGATGTTATCAGAAAAGTTCCACACTATTTATAGACAGAAAGGCCAAACATTCTATCTCGAGAACCGAAGCGACCTTTCCTTGAAATGGGCCTACTTTTATTATCGTTTATTCACTTTTTTGTAAATAAAGCCATATGATAACAAAAACTCAAAATCTCCTGTGGAGCATATCTGAATCATCAATTCCGTCTTTTGAAACCCAGCTGTTTTAAATGATATCTTTTCTTTATAATAAAGTCTGTATTATCACAGATATCGTCTTTTTAGACATGATATCCTGTCTTTGAGTCCCAGTTGACTTGAAGATCATCAATAGAAAAAATGAATTCACGTCCATATTACCTCTGGATTCTATTTCCTATATCATCACATCAAATCAAATCATAAAGAAGAAAAAATCGTTCTTTATTCCTTCTTTAAAAATATAGATACATCTTAATGGAAATCTATTACATCTCAGATTTTCATTCTAAATTTATTAAATGAAGGTCTATTACATCTTTGATCTTTTTGTTGGTGCCAGTTCCTTGTCGATTCGACCTGAACCAGAGAGCAAGGCAACGGAATCAACTCTAGTATTCTCTCTCAGAAAGATGAGAGGAGAACCATGGAGTGCAGCAGCTCAAAAAAAGTTACTGTCAATACAACTGGTGGAGAAGAGACGAACCTTCATAAGAAGTAGGAATGAGATCACCCTCGTGATACGATTCCTAATTCTTTGTCTCCACCGTCCAACTCTCATGTATAAAGGCCCTTCCTACCATCTCGAGGAAGCCCTTTTAAACGTGAAGAGTTCAGAGCTCTCCGATGTGTGTGTCAAAGTGGTTCAACTTCATAGCATCCAAGATCACTGATGCCAGTTCTGGGGAGTTTTGTCAGTTGGTCCCCTGTAAACATCAGAAAGAAGAAGAGAATACAGTAAGTGTTCTTTTCTTATCGCAACTATTCATATACAATTGAAGCTGAAACATTATGCACGTCCATAGGCGTATATTTCGGGAAGAATAAAGCACGAAAGCGCGAGAAATGCCACATGTCGTTTAGAAGTTTGTGTTATCAGAACCAAAAAAAGTTTAAAAAATGTGTGTGGGACGTGGCAAGACAGTTACACAATAAAGCTCAAATGTGCCAGGATTTAATAAAGTCCAATTTTTTATTTCATAATGGAAAAAAGGACAGACACTACAGGCATAGGCTCTATGGCCATTATGTAAAATGACGCTCTCGTATCACGTCACTTTTTCCTCCCGTCATTAGTCTGACGCAAGGCAGCGCTCAGTTCCTCCATGTTATGGATTCCCGAGCGATGCATCAAACGATGGAATCTTTTCCTATGTTCTAAGACGCTATGTACTTCGGAAGAAGACGATGGTCCATCTCTAGAATGAGCAAAGACTGTTGGGGTCAGGCCAAAATAGTCAACAAAGTTCTTCGCCCTCAGGGACGGGTCAGCTTCCAGCAAATACTTCGCAGGCGCAGAGTATAACTTCTCCTCAGAAACTTTGTCGTTGTCATTGCTGTTCGTCCCCTTCTTCATGTTAGGTGCCATGAGAGTGAATGGAGATGAAGGTTAAACTTCATGCTCATATATATACAGCGGAGATCGGCCCCCGCCAATACTTCATATTTCCCATAAATGGGCGCGTATCACTTAACGAAGGAGAAAGAAAAAAGATGTTTCGGAAAAGAACGCCCCATAAATAGGTTCATCGTTGGAAATGAACCGAGTACTTAATGCTCTATTTTAGTCAAGTTGCGCGGCACTCACATTGCGCCGCACAGAGCATGCACAGCCATCAGGTTGTGCCATAACTTGCCGTACAATATGTCGAAGTTACGCCCAAAAGACAGCACAACTTTTCGAAATGTTACGCAATACGGGTCGACAGCAACCAAACCCTAATAAGGGAGGCAAAGTTATGTACTATGCCCAACTCTAAAAAAAGCAGGCACATATTGCCAGAATCAAGCCAAACCCTAAATAAGGTGGCCAATGATCAGTAGGGTGGTCGACAATCAGGTCTATAGTCGAATGCTTACCCTCCATAGCCGGGTTGTCCGTCTCTCGACGTGACTAAGGCAGAACTCGCATGGATGACCCGACCACAGTCTTACCCTTCTCAGCAGCAGAGCGCTTAGGTGCCATTGCTGTCGATCAACGTTCTCAAAGATCGGGAAAAAGTAGAAGAAGATGTGGTTTCTTTCGAGTTATCCTAAATGATGTGAAAAATGAAAGACCCAAAGTGTACGGCTATTTATAGCCCAAAACGGTTACGCAATCTATGCTAAAGAAGCGGGCTCGAGTTGACTGGCGCAACTCAGAAAATAAACTGGTGCAATCCAAACAAAACTAGCATAATTCAAAGTATTTCAAAACTTTAAAGTATTTTCAAGTTCCTGAAACTTTGAAGGGGGTCTTGTAGAGGCTAAAAATCAAGCTACACCACCTATTAAAGTGTTCAATTATCAAATGACACCAAATCATTATATTATACAAAAAATATCAAGTTGTGCAGCATCAGGTTGTGCCAACATCTAGTTGCGCCGGAGTCAGGTTGCACGAGCGCCACGTGGCACACTTCTTCGAGAAGCTGTAACGACATCATCATTATCGAAAAACTGTAACGGCATCATCGAGAAGCTATAACAGCATCAGGTTGAGCCAAAATCCATTCGAATCCCACGTATCGCGGTGCTCGAGAAGATTTTGTCAGCATATAATTAATGCTGACAGTTGGTTCGCGCAAGTCATTGTGTGGTACGGGAATTAATCAGTACAGCACAAGAAGACCAAGTCAAAGGAGCCTGTTGTTGAGATGCACCCATGTGCAGCCTGGCTAGTTGGTACCACTTGATCAACTCTTATTTTAAAATAGGGTGACGTGGCACGCAAGCCACCGACTTTGCAGAGCGTGCCCACTATACTGCCCACGATCATGTGCATCTTAATCAAACGATACCACGCGTCTACAGTAGCTGGTGCAACGTCTCACACAAGTTGCTACATTGCGCCCACGTGTAACCTGATAAAGCTCGCACAAGATGACCAAATAGTGTTCAGAATAGAGTGACGTGGCGCACAAGCCACTAACTTCGTAGAACGTGCCCACTACACTGCCCACGACCGTGGGCATCTCAATTAAACGATGCCATACATCCTCAACAGTTAGTAAAACCGTTCGTACAAGTGAACATGAGGCGCGCAACCCATAATAACTACTAAATAGTTATTTCAAGAACTCTATAAATTGAGTTTCAAATCAATCTCAAATCATCAAGAGTGATCATAATCTCCTGCTAAAGTGCTGTTGCATCCTCCAGAGGCTCATGTCTTCGATATAACATCGTCCAAGGGATAAATTAATCTTCTTCTGATCAGATTCCTGTAGTTGTACTTCTCCATAAATCAATTGTACTCTTGTACTCTTTTCTAAGTTTTTAACGAAAGAAATTTTTAATTTTGTTCTTGCAAACACCGTGCATGCATTCGACTTGAACAACCAAGTTCTTTGGGTACCTAGACTTATGGCACAAGTCGTACAACTTAACACGTGGGGCGAGCAAGGGCTATGCCAAGCCTTGGATAATAGGACCGCGCATGATTTATCAAGCATTTATACGGGCGATGCCTATGACTTAGGCTAATTCATAACTTTGAGGCGAAGATCAATTTTCCATCTTCCAAGCCACAGGACGAAAGACCGAGTATCATTTTGACAGCACGTCGTGCATACTTCTAAGCCGATCGTGGGACTTTTTTTTCCATGTTCTAACTCATTCTGACCAAACTTGGGATTATTCTCTTAGCTATGTAGATTCGCATTTTTTATTATCAAGCCTACTTGTGCATTTTAAAACATCTGCTTTATTAGTGTGAAGGCCAAGCCGAGGTAGGTTCACCGAAGCCACCCACCTTAGCGAGGAGTCGCCTCGAACGAGCGGGACTTCGAGCACGCCATTGCATGGCTCAGTCTGAACGTCGTTGGCATTTTGATTCCTCCGATTGACTAAGCGGGATGGGGCACTACATTATACACCACTTAGAAATAGTTTCGTCCTCGAAACTAACTGAGTACACTTATCGACTTCTAACTTGATTCAACATCCAATGACTCTCGCACGCACTTCGCCTTAACCAATCTCTAAAACCTGACTTACATTAATGCCCCAATCAATATTCAATTCTATTTCAAAACTAATGATCGTACTACCGTCAATCTTTTCCTTGAAATACGATTTCAAAATCCTTGGTACCATTCAGTTCCTACAGTCTCACTTGAATCCAACGTATCACCCGAAATACCAGTATGTCAGCCAAGCCTCGTGATAGAGAATCCGTCATTTTTTACTTGAGTCAGATCGTGCATATATTCATGCATCCCTGAAATATATGCATTTCAGCCGAGCCTCGTGAGTGGGGTTTCCATACTTATGAATCATTCTATCCATTAATACCAATATTCAATCATATCAATCCTCAAGATCAATCGTACCGATACTAACTCTCGAAACATGGACGTCTCGCCTAACCGCTTGTCACGACCCACACCCACTTTTTGAATACGAGCGCGTGAGCAAGCCAGCTACGTATCAAACAGACTCCAGTCCAACTCGAATACGTAAACGATGTCTAGACTATGGTAATGTACCTAATCATGGCAAGACAAACCTATATCTTAATCCACAAGAAGTATATAAACAAGAATGAACAATTATGTTTCATGGTATGCAGTCCACTAGCATATATGTCCGATTAGACTCGACAGAAATAACAGGAGTCTATAAACTAAACTAACAAGTAGAGTATATCATGATAAGGAACATAAGGCACGAGAGGATAACAACATAATACCACTAACAATACCTGAATCATGCATATGTGATCAACTACCATCATGATCCGCTAACTACTCCGTGCAATGAACTACCTGAAAAGATCATCAGGTCCTCAGGGGACTAGCAAGATACATAAAACATGCCTATCTAATAGTTTATCAAGTATGAGAATTAAACAGAAAAGAGACAGAAACTAACAAGTGACTACTGACAAGTGACTATGAACATGGACACGAGAACAACTACGTATAAATGAACTACTGAAAGCAACAAGTGAATAAGAGATCAATGGATACCAAACCTTTGCCCCGAGTGGACTCGCAGGTTTGAACTAATCACTAACCCTCACCCCGAGTGTGGACTTGCAGGTTAGTTCACGACAAACACCCTCGACCCGAGTGTGGACTCGCAGGTTCAAACAGATCAAGACAAACACCCTCACCCCGAGTGTGGACTCGTAGGTGCAAATGGTCAACCCTCGCCCTAATTGTGGACTTGCAGGTTGAGAAAACGAAACATAAATTAGCAGTTCAGCTACTCGCACTCACTCTACGACACAATATGACTCAGACAAAGTACATGTGGCGACATGGTACAACTCAGTCAAGATACATGTAAGGACAACTCTCATATAGTCTATAATATCAAACTCTAGACAACGACGGTATATAAACGAGAAAATAAACTAATAAATACGTTATAAAGAAAGGCATACCAATCAAATCAATCCAATAAAACTAACTGATGACATATAACTACAAGATAAAGGAATAAGCATAAAATAAACTATAGAGTGAGGCAAGGTATCCTTGCATGATTCTGTGCTCTGAATATGAAACGCCGCTCCCGCGTCCATGCCTTCAGAACCCGATGCTCCAAAGGTCCTTGCTAGAGAGGTTGTGAAGACTTATCCTCGCCAAAGCTCCAATCTTTCTCGCTATTCTTGCTTGCTAATCCTCTTTTGGTGAGTATGAAAGGGCTGGCAATGGCTATAGATGGTTGGATGGAGAAGATGGAGTTTTTAGGGTTTATTTGGTGGAGTTTGAATGGAAGAAAGATGAAAGAAGGAGTTTTTTGTTGGAGGAGAAAGTGTTGTATGATGGAGGGGATGAAGATGAAAGGGTTATGGGGGCTTGGTGCGGCCAAAATTTGGAGAGGAAGAGGGGTTAGGGTTTGGGTTAAGTTGATATACATATATGGGCTTTTTGGGTTGCATGCATGTAATATAATAGAAAACCTATTTCTAAAGGGATGTTGGCTGAATATACATAGGGGAGGGTTTTTTTAGTCGGCCAAGAGTGGCCCCCTTTAATTTGTTTGGGTTGTTGGTGAGTTGGCTAATTGATTCGATTAGGGATTTAAATAGGTCTTTCCTAATATAGAACTAATTAAATCTATCTATATAAATACAATCCAAAAAACTAAATTAAATATAAAATATATGTATTTATTAATGTATATTAATACCCAACATGTCCACATAGGTTTGGGTTTGACTTAGAAGAGGTTTGGGAAGGTTTGGTGCAACTGGGTCTCCTAAAAAGTCATAAAGGCTTTATTAACTAATTAGTTAAATAAAAATATGACTTGTGCCATAATTTGAATTGTTAACATGTAAGAGACTACAATATGACCATAACATTCCTAACATGGCTAGTATGCTAATTAAAGCACCCGACTGCACTAGGTATGCCATACTTTCTAGTCGTCTTGCATATTCAAACTCAACCATGACTATAGCCTTTTTATATAATATAAATAGGATAAAGTAAATAAGAAATAAATAAATCCAAAATAATATATTTAATAAATTCAAATATTCAAAAGTTGCTAACCAATAATTCCAGTAATTTTTTTTCAAAATACCGGAAAGAGGGGTTACACCGCTAGGCCATCTCCCTAGGCTAACGTCATCCGTCAGTATGGGAATCATAGTTCCCCAAGAATAATATCAATACTGACCCCAATCCTAAGGTCAAACCAAAGTTGATAATATAGAATTTTCTACCCAAGCTCGGATCACTCAGATTTCTAAACATCGAGCATGTATTTCTCCTATTCGCACTTGCAACACTTAGTCTAAAGGGTCCGAGTCGTTCAACAAAGCCATCCTACGGTAAGTCATGTTCAACCAATTCCTTAACATATTAATATCGTTCGTCCAACAAACAATTCATATAGTCTATCTCTTTGAACACGTTTGATATAGTCTATCTATCGATCATTCCCAAGTCAAGCATGCTACGACACGATTCATCGCTAAACCCTAATTCTCATTTCATATTTCTAAAGTTGTTTATCACAATTTATGTATTCGATTACAAGGTCGTCTAGCATAACAATATGTCATGCCCTAATCTCACGTAAGTCTGATTATCTGCGATGAACATTAAATCACCATGCCAACGCTCCCACATGATGATCGTTCTTATCGGGGCGTAACTCTTGCATTGAGTCTAGACTAATTTATTCTCGATACGCAGATTAGATCTACTCAATCATTATATTTACTTAATCGTCAATCACCCGACCGAACTATCCTCGAATTCACCTTCGTATCAAGCCACAAGTCGAGCAATCCAAATTGCCACGCCCTGATCTCCCGACATCGATCATTTCTGCGACATGAATCACTATGATAGCGCTCACGCAGAATGATCGTCCCAAATTCGACGTGATGCATGTGCGAGGCTGGAGTTGCGCTTGCACAAGACAAGATCGTCGACGTTGTAGTTATTATCGAAGAAATCTAGACACGATCATTTTCATCCAAGCATTCTTTTCAATCAAAATCCTAAGTATAGCATCCATCAAAACCATAACACTTTATACGATCATCATTTCCTGACACAGAGTACCCTCGAGTTATCGCATATCGATCTTTGATATGCCTCAATACCATCGATGATATGTGTAACCTGACGATCTTCATTTGCAACGAATTTTGAGTCGTGCAACTGATGCTATCTTCCGAATTGGATTACCACAATCTCCTCAATGTTTAAGATCAAATTTGATCAATAATTCCCGAACTATTCACATAATCAATTCGTTCAAAACCCATGATCACGTATGATCATCCATCTATCATAAGTCATCGAGCAACATATTTTCTTAAAATACATCGATCTATGCTAACTCAAATCATCAAGCAATATCTATTCTAATCCCTAGAGTCATTCTCAAATATTTGAATCATTTCCATGCACGCTATCATCCAATCGTGCTAACTTTTCGTATATAATTCATATCAATTTCCTCGATCGTGTCATCCGTTCGTACACCTTAACTTTTTATCGATTTAATTTTCCTACTCAATCATTCTTGTATTTCATACTTGCACAATCCCAATCTCGTGCGTGTCATTTCTAATTCGTTCAAATCAATTTCAGGCTAGCTATCAAGTCATGACTAACTTTGAAACACTCTTTCTAAGGCTTTGCATACCCGTTGCTTGCTGATCGACTCATTGGCACCCTATATCCTCAATCAATCGACATCCCCGAGATTATTCCATACACCATTCAGGGATGAAGTCATTCGACAAATCCTCGAAACAAGGTTTGAATCTCGATTACTTTGAATCTTCGTTCAAACCAATCCTCATAATCCAAGCACGCTCATCTATATCGCATCGACGATAACATCATCTGATGGCACCCTATCGATAGCAATCCCGTATTCTATGGTCAAGTCAATTTCGATCCTATTTAAAACAATTCGAGTTTCACAAACAACTTTCTCTAAGGTCGACGCAATTTTGGGGTACATGCCTTAGCCAACCATGCTTATTTGAAGTTAAACTTTTGTTCAACCAATTTTCTTTCGTGTAATTTTTGTAAAATATATAGACTTATTATATGGACATCCTGTGGGACATTTTAGAAAGAACGCACCAACGATATCGATTACAAAATATCAGAGTTTGTGGAACATCATCGAAATTAAAGAATTCAATCGATAGTCCAAGGACGTAAATCCGTGCTCTGATACCATTATGTCATGCCCCGGTCCCATAGGACCGATCGTTCTCGCTAAGGCGTGGTGCCGCACGAGCCTAGATTGCGTTCGTGCATGGCAGTTTCATACTAGCCGATTACGACAGCTTGCGATGGAGTCGTCGCACAGAAGTCCCAAGCAGAAACATTGAATATACCAGACAACACAAGCATTGAAACTAAATCAGAGTCTTTATTGATAATGAACATAAGATTACAAAGGCACATAGCCAAGATTACAATCACTCAAGCTCACTTTTCTCTCTAATTATAAGTCGCTCAGCTCTCTATCATCTTTTCTCAATCGAAGCTTAACGCGCCAGCAAATGCTTCAGATTGGGGATGTCCATTGATTATGTTTCGTATAAGTTCTGACTCCAAGCGGTTACACGTCTTAAAATGCCAAGGAACTTTATGCCTCGACGCATCCAAGCGAGCTCCGTGCCAACGAGCTTCTACTTGTGCCTGCACATGAAAACTGTGTGGATGTCAATACTCAACTGTACTGGTGGAGTGAGCTCCTCGCCCACCTATACTAAACCAACACGTTCATTTACTTTATGAAACATAATCCCTTTATGATTGTCTTTTTATTCTTGCCTTAGGATCGATTTTAGGGCATATATACCTGGCCTATTTGTGTGACTAGACCATCATCGTGTTATCGCATTGATAACTTCCTTATCCTTGCCTCTAGACCATTCTCGTACTTATAATATCAATGTACCAACTCGTGCTTGCCTTATTGCCCATACTTTGGAACACAACAACATAATTCGTGTCATCGACTTGGTTCGTGCTTCAACATCGAGGTCGTGCCTCGCAACTTAGCATGACTTAACCAAACTTGCCTTACGGCCCTTCTTGACTTAACTCGAAATGACTTAAGTCTGACTTATGCAACTCTATGCCAATGACTTAATACTCGACGCCACATTTCGTGCCGAAGCACACGTCTTTTCTATAGCCAAATCTTAGGCTTCTTAAGACTTGTATTACAACTATGCATACCATCTTTATCTCATTCGTGTAGTGCTTGCACTTTCTCTTATTCGACCGACACCGTATATGCGGATTGCCGCTCAACATGCCAACTTATCTATATGAAAGGTTACTGGCAATTCAAGCCATATTGGACATGTAGGTGGTACAGACAAGACACTTGCAGCTAAGGATAGCTAGCCCTGCTTAAGTTCTCGAATCACTGGCGGCGTATTCTTGCCTAACTACCTTGCTTCCTTCCTAGGCCGATACGGTCCTGTAGTCCCAGGCTACCGAATCGAGGGCACAAAACCTTGTCGACAAGTTGTCCATAACCACGCACCTAGGAGAACTTCTAGACTCAACGTAAATGCATGGCCTAACCGTCACAACTTAGTTTCCTTTGCTTTACTTCTTTTCTTTTCCATACTTCTTTTACAGAGCCCAAACCAGGGTTGCCTCGGCGATTGACCTACAGTCCCGACATCTTTCCTCGGTGACTGGCCTACAGTCCCGACATATTTCTCCTCGGCGACTGACCTATAGTCCCGACATATTTTCAGTGTTTCCATACTCTTATTGACTCAACTCATGAATGGCTAATTGATAGCCTTCGAACATAACTTGAATAAAATGTGTTCTTTATGTGCCATAGACCATAGCTAACTTTTTATTGAACCATCTGTGGCTCATGCCTTAAATTGACTTGTATTCTATGTGACACTACCACCCAAGTCATACTTTATATGATGAGCCTTGAGATCGTGGGACTAAGTAACTTGACAACCGTAGATAACATGGGATAGTACTTGCTATGACTTTGATAGCCCAACATAACTTTGCCTAACTTAATCGTGCAACAACTTGACGAGCAAAGGCTATGCCAAGTCTCACATCGTGGGAACGTGTTATGTACGCGTTCGACTTGAACAACCAAGTTCTTTGGGTGCCTAGACTTATGCCACAAGCCGTGTGTAACAACTTAACCCGTGGGGAGAGCAAAGGCTATGCCAAGCCTTGGACGATAGGACCGTGCACGCTTTATCAAGTATTTATGCGGACGACGCCTATGACTTAGGCTAATTCATAGCTTTGAGGCGAAGACCAACTTTCCTTCTCCCAAGTCCCGGGACGAAGGACCGAGTGTCATTTTGAAAGCACACTGTGCATACTTCTCAGCCGACTGTGGGACCTTTTTCCAAGTTCTAACTTAGTCTAACCAAACTTGGGATTATTCCCTTAGCTATGTGGATTTGCCTCTTTTATTATCAAGCCTACTTATGCATTTTAAAACTTTCGATTTATTAGTGTGAATGCCAAGCTGAGGCAAGTTCACCGAAGCCACCCACATTAGCGAGGAGTCACTTCGACCGCACGGGACTTCGAGCAAGCCGTTGCATGGCTAAGTCTGAACACCCTTAGCATTTTGATTCCTCTGATTGACTGAGCGGGACGGGGCAGGGGCACTACATTAAAGACCAAGGATCAGGTGTTGTCCACTTTCAAAGAGTTTTAGGCCTATGTTAAAAGGGAGACGGGAAAGAAGCTACTATATGTTCGATCCGATAATGGCGGCAAATACATCGGTCCCTTTGATGCTTATTGCTAAGAGCAAGGGATACGACACCAGAAGAGTCCACCAAAGACACTGCAGCTCAACGGTGTAGTGGACCGCATGAACAAGACACTGATGGAGAGGGTATGGTGTTGGCTATCAGAAGCAAACTTGTCAGACAACTATTAGGGTGAGGCACTTTACACAGCTGCTTATACTATTAATTTATCTCCTAGTGCTCCTTTACAGGGTGATGTGCCTGATAAAGTTTGGTATGACAAAGAACCGTCATACAATCACTTACGAGTATTTTGTTGTAAGGCCTTCATTCATGTACCAAAGGACAAGAGATCTAAACTTGAGCCGAAGACGAGACGATACGTCTTTGTCAGCTATGGTCGGGATGAGTTTGGCTATAGACTCTACGATCCCAGGGAAAAAAGCACTATAGAAGCAGGGATGTGGTATTCGTCGGGATTAGACCATGACCAACACTCAGGATTTCGCGATACCTTCTGAGGCTGAGGAATTACCTGGATTAGAGTAATTTTACTTCGAGCAGTTTCTAGAGAACATCACAGAGGATCCAGTTATAGGGAGATAGTACATGGAGTTACTTCTAATCTTGATCATCAGCCTGCTGATGGTAGTGAAGGTAACCCTCATGATGTTGAGCATGTTGGGAAGGTAGTTCCTGATATGGAGGAGGCTATTGATATATAGTCAGCACAAATGGTTCCATTGAGGAGGAGCGACAGAGAGCATCGGCCATCTACGAGATACTCACCGGGTGAGTATGTGCTACTGACTGATGAGGGATAGCCTAAAAGTTTCGCAGATGCTATGGACGATGAACATAGGCATAAGTGGATGGAGGCTATGCAGAAGAATATGAGTTCCTTACAGGCCAACTTTACTTCTAATCTAGTACGGTTGCCAAAGGGCAAGAAGGCTTTGAAAAAGTGATGGATGTTCAGAGTGAAGTAGATAGATGATGCCACTCACCCTCGATACAAAGCGAGACTGGCAGTTAAAGGCTACGGTCAGCGGAAGGGCATAGATTTTGATGAGATCTTTTTGCCAGTCGTCAAATAGTCGTCTATTTTGGTGGTGCTAGCATTGGCAGCCAATTTTAACTTGGAGGTCGAACAGATGGACGTGAAAGTAGAATTCCTCTACGGTTATCATGATAAGGAGTTGTACATGGTGCAGTCAGAGGGATTTTATAAAAAATGCAAGGCATAATTGGTATGCCGGTTGAGGAAGAGCTTGTATGGTCTGAAGCAGGCTCCGAGGCAGTGGTACAAGAAGTTTGAGGCATTTATGGGGGAGCATGGTTATACATGGACGACATCAGATCACTGTATATTCGTGAGGTACTTTGTCGAGGATGATTTTATTATTTTAATGCTCTATGTTGATGATATGCTACTGGTGGGTCGGAATGTCACTAGGATAGCGGAGTTGAAGCGCCAACTGGATGCATCCTTCTTTATGAAGAATTTGGACACAGCGAAGACTATTCTTGTGATGGAGATCAGCTGAGAAAGAGAGTCCAAGATGCTATACTTGTCCCAAAAAAGTACATTCATCGGGTACTTTAGCATTTTGGGATAGATGGGTCGAAGAAAGTGAGTAACCCCTGCGGTTCACTTTAAGTTAAATGAGCAGCAGTGTCCATCTACCGATGATAAGAAGGAAGATATGGAGCGGGTTCTACATGCTTCAGTTGTGGGGAGTCTTATGTATGCTATGGTGTGTACAAGGCTAGACATCGCTCACGCAGTTGGCACAGTTAGCAGGTACCTTTCCAATCCTGGAAGGGTACATTGGAGTGCGGTCAACTGGATCCTATGATACCTTCAGGGCACTGTCAATTGGAGACTTTCTTTTGGTGGTGACGAGCCGAAGCTGGTTGGGTATACCGATGCTGATATGGCTGGAGATGTAGAAACGAGGCGATCGACTTCGGGCTATGTGATGATGTCTGCTAGTGGAGCAGTATCGTGGCAGTTGTGGTTGCGGAAGCGTGTTGTCTTGTCGACAACAGAGGTAGAATATATTGTGGCGACGGAGGCTTACAAGGAGTTGCTGTGAATGAAGAAGTTATTGCAGGAAGTGGGTCTAAAGCAAGAGCAGTATACTTTGCTTTACGATAGGGAGTATCATTTACCTTGTGAAAAACTAGACATTTCATAGTCGATCCAAGCATAGTGAGACTCGATATCATTGGATACGGGATGTGGTTGAGAAGAAGGACATGACGCTTGAGAAGGTCCATACTGATGACAATGGAGCGGACATGCTCACGAAGGCTCTACCAAGGGAAAAGTTTGAGTACTGCAGGCGGATCGTCAGGTTGACGAGCTCCTCCACCTAGTTCTGAAGGAGGAGATTTGTTAGAGTGGGTGGGGTTCCCTACCTATGTGGAGAATATCCCAGAGTGCGACGAGCGCCATCCGTGCGTCGGAGAAGCTCAGGGAGTGCATCGATCGCCTATTTTGGAACATGTATGGTAAGCAAATATATGATTGGATTTCCATATTTACTTTGATCATATATTTATGATTGGATCTTTCATATAATAACTTTTTATATAATTGGACTTCCAATTAGGGCAAGCCAATTATGATTGGATTTCCATTAAATATATGATTGATATATATAAGAATTTTCCATATATATTGGGCTTCCATATATAGATTTCCAATATGGTAACCCTTATTCATGTAAGGGTTTATAAAAGGTTGATGCATGCAAGTTGAAAAATAACACAAAAATTACAAAAAAGGTTTTCCACGTAAAAATCTTTGTGAATACGTTTTGTGCATTTTTGGTTTGTGTGCTTTTGTCCGGTTCTTTCGCAGGACTCTCTGGTTTGGGGGAACGATTTTTGTGCTTCATTTCCAACAAAATTATGGTAGTCTTGATATGGACTTGCTGTACAAGAAGTCTATTTCTTCTACAACTAGAGTTTCATCAAATATTTCTTCTATTAATGAAGAAAATTAATTAATAGATTAATAGATTTGATAGATTTGATAACCCAATTTCTTCTACAACTAGGGTTTCATCCATAATTTTACAAGTTTGGACCACAATTTCAAAATAAAAGTTTTATGATTCCCACAAGTTGGTTTATTTTATTTCTTCTTGTTCTTCTTTCATGATGTCCAAACAAAAAGAAGAAAAAAAATAAACTACAGTTTAGAGAAAGATATCTGAGGAAGGAGAAGAGAGAAAAATAAACTAGGGTTTGGAGAAAGAGATATTTTTTTTGTTTTTCTTTCTTCTTGTTCTTCTTGTGAGGAAGGAGAAGAGAGCAAAAAATTTAATTTTTATACCTATGGTTGGGCTAGCCCTGAGTAATTTTTTCAATGGCAAACTTGTAAATAAACTAAAATTATGTTTGGGCTATATCACGACCTGATCCCAAAATTTTGGGTCCAATCGGATCATGCCCAGCCTGCACTGTTGTGAAACGACGGCAGTAAGCTGTATTAATCAGTAGTAACTCAAGTACAACATTCTAAAATACAAGAAATTAAAAACTTTTATTTAATAATTTAAACACAATGCCGGAATAAGCTTAAGTTGTACTAAGGTTTACGGCCTTAAATACAATGCTGACTAGGCTACTAAGTAGTCAGCTCAGGTGCCTCCTGGTTTGGTTCAACTATCTCGTCAGAATGCAGTTCAGGTCCGAAGTAGGTACTAAAAGTAAGCTCATCATCATCGCAATCACCTAAAAATGTTGGTCTCCAGTCAGGAGAGGAGCAAAAAACATATATCCATTCTAGCATTTTAATAAACAACTAAAGATGCGAGAAACAATTTTAGAACATAATATATCTTTCTAAATAATAATAAAGAATCAGTGAAGCAGTAAAATCTCTGGAAACAGTAATAATGCAATCTACAGTTTAGCAATAGTATTTTGAGTGTGTAGCATCCCGTGGCCGGTTGGAGATGGAGGCAATATATGTTCTAGTGAACACGGTACGACTTTAGTCCAAGTGAGGTAGGGCTTCAGCTATCCACAATGAGGCAATAAAGGGGCTTTGACCATAGGTGCTAACACTACTCTCCAATCCCAAGTCAATGAGTCAATCAAGAAATCAATTGGATCCGAGCGGGACCCGTGAGTCAAGTGTCGATAAAATATATCTAATGATACAATGTATTTAATTGTCACTAAAATACAAGTTTGAATAATGTGAAACTTTCCTTGGTTTTCGATGCTGTAGGTGGAGATAGGAAAAAGGTTCTCAGATTTAGGTCCTGAACCCTACATTTGATTAAGAGGATGTCTTACTTCCAATATAACCGTTTCTACGGTGTTCTAGTTGCAATCTCTAATATTGGTCCTAGTCAATTTTACTGAGCAACATATTAGTCTAACGATCAGTTAACTCTAATGCTGCTTTATGCTATTTGTAAAGTTGTATAAAAGAAGTCCAATTGTATTTATTTTGGAAGGAGTAGACATCTCGATTTATTCAGAAATCTTCGTATTATATATATATATATATATATATATATATATATATATATATATATATATATATATATATTCCATTTAATGATAAAACATGAGATTGTTAATATAAATATAAAACTTGTATTTTTAATGCGTTCTAATTTATACGAGAAAAGCTTTATTTTTGGTTTTAGAAAATATCGCTTCCAATTTCATTTGTAGCTAAACTAACGTACGATATTATCAACATAAATCACATAAAATACAGAAAGGGCTACGGTACTCCTAAGCTATGCAATACAGGGCTCAGAGAAAGAAAATAAAAATGGGCTTATGCCCTTACTGTAGGACTGATTGTAGGAATGAGTTGTAAAGCACAATACTCTAGGGGGTGAATAGATTAGGCAACAGAATTTAGCTAATTAAAAATGTTAGCAGCAAGATCACAGAATATATATCACATATATGTAAATGAAAAATAGAGAGCATAGAGCAAATGCAAACACAAGGATGTATACTGGTTTTCCTCTTGTGAGGACTTGTCCAGTCGGAAGAACTCTAGCTTCCAGTTGAATCCACTATAGAAAATCACCACAAGTTTTCATCTGAAGTTCTTGTAACTTCTACAACGCGAATTTTGATCCGAAGTACTAGACCAACTTCAGTTGTGAAATATCTTTCTCCAATCAAGCCTCTGATTACAATTGCTCTGAAGCTTCTAGACCGTACCGTACTGGCAAATCGACTAGAGGATTGTAACTGGCTTGGGGTTTGAAAATGAATAGCTCAGAATACTTTAGAAGAAGTAGTAGGCTTATAGAGAAGAGATATGAAAGTGAATTGGTGTGTTGAAATGATCGAAATCTTTCTCTATTTATAGTTTTTCCAAAGACAGAATTCTGACAGAATTCGGACAGAACTCTATGAGAAAATCTCGGCAAGATCCGTAACTGCAGGAGGACCAAGTTCAAAATCCAACGTCCACTAACCGAACTCTGGCCGAATTCGGGCCGAACTTTGGCCGAATTCGGGCTGAATTCTGTTGGAGTTCTGTCAGGATTTTTGTAAATTGGTTTTGGGCTTTTTGAAAAGATCAAGCAATTAGGTAGTAGTTTGGGCTTTTGTAAGTGGGCTTGTTTTCAAAATTAAAGGGTATTTTGAAAACTTTTCTAGGATAGCCTATTTACCAGTACGATGCAGTGTGCATCTTATTCCTAGACTCAATAAATATAAAAAATATATTGATCAAATAGGAAAACCAATAGCCCTTTGATGACGCATTTCTTCTGATGTTTGAGCAAACATGAAGACGCTTTTTTTCTTGACGGTAATCGTCCAAAGATAAACAGATCTGGTAATCTGAATACCTTTCGGTGGCTTCGCCCCCGAACCCCCGATGCGAGGCCCCGGATAGGTCGTTGGACGGTTCAGAGAAATCTCCTTGTATAACGCCGTCTTTGGCCCATTGCATATGTCCTGGTTTGACAAAGCTTGATCAAGCTTACTGCATCTCTAAGAACATGTTAGACGAACAAAATAATATGATACAAACATAGCAATGTGATATAGAACATTTAGGACAATGCTAAGTTTAAGTAGCAATATGATAGTAATTACATGAATATTAGTGATGTCATTATGGTAAACTTAATTGATTAGCCATATTCAAAAACATGATATAATAATTGGGCTAACACTTACAACATATTTTTACATAAAAGAAAATAAAATAAAAATCCTAAACTACGCTACGGTGATCTTCTAAGACGGGAACGGTCCAGTCCGAAGGCACGAGTGCCCTGCACTAAAATATAGCATGCCAAGTAACAAGTTCTACAACTCTAAAATAAACTAAAGTCGCAAGGCAGGGACAACCAGACTCTCAGACTTGGTCACGCAGTCACACGTTGCCAATAGCTTACGCCTCAACGCACGAGAATATCCCGTAGCGTTTGTATTTCGCTAACGGCTCATTCGACCATTTCGGTCGTCGCCAAAGTGGATACTAGCATCAAATTTATCGAAAAATATGCCAATCTAAATAACCAATAAAATGTAAGGTATATAAAGTATATTTTTGGGATGACCAAGTTTTCGAAAATAGCAATAATATATATGTATATATTTTTTAATGAGTTACAATATTAAGAGTATAATTAAAACATAATTTTCCTTTTAAATAATATATATTTATATATATTATATAAAAATCACACCTTTACGTTAACAAAACAAAACTGTATAACTAATTTATATAACAAAACTGCACAGGCCATTTATATATCAAAACTACATAACCAGTTTATATAACAAGCCTACAGTATCGAATCCAATCCAACACAATTTCTAACCAATCCCAAAATTTACCAAAACAATCCCAAGTCCGAAATCGGACTATAGAACCCAACTACAAACTGAATCATTCCAACAACTTCATAAATTCTATCCAAGCCAACTTCACATAACTGAAAATCCCAAAGCCAAGCCAAAATTCACAGAACAAACCCAAGTCCAAAATCGGACTGATTCCACAATCGTTCGAGTATCCATATAAGCAACGCCAAAAATATTTGGATCCCCGTAACGGGATCGGGACTGGTAATCACAGAATACGATGGGGATGGACGAACTACTCGGTTTAGGAATTAAACCGAAAGTTTGATGACGGAATCCGAATGGTGGCTTCGGACTCGGATCGACTCCGCGAAGCGTCGTTACCGGCTCGAAGGCCTCGGAAGCACGTCTGGACGGGAACGGCAGTAGCCAGGGGCAGTTGCGAGATTGATCGCGGATTACGGATGGTCGGGACAGTGGCAGTGGCTTGGGCTGCAAGTCTGACACGAAGGTCGAATGCCGGTGGGGCACGGTACAGAGGGTCGCGGGGTCGCGCTGGCTAGAGGGCGGCGGATGTGCGTGGCTGGCTGGAGTCGGCCTGCGGCGGTCGCGGCTAAGGCGACTGTGGAAAGGAGGTCGACCGCAGTATGCTGGCCTGCGGGAAGGGAGGGGGGTCGGCCGCGAGGTTGGCCGCGATCGACGGCTAGGGTGCCGGAGGCGGTCGGGTCCGACGCGACGGCCGGGTAAGAGTGGGTTTGAGAGGGGAAAGGAGAGAGAGGATGTGTTGTGTGTGGCTTCTTTTTTTTTCCCAAACAAAAGGTTGTGGTGCTGGTAGTTAAAGTGAAGGGGGAGAGAATAATGAGGCTGGTAATGGTGAGTGTTTCCAGGGAGAGAAAAGAACGTATGAGAGAGAAAAGGAGATGAGGGAATGAGTCGGGTGATTGGGAAAATTGGTTTTGGTTTCTTTTTTTTCTTTTTTTTAGAAAAGGGTTTGGGTTTGGAAAAGAAATGGGCTGGGTTAGGGTCCGGACAAAAACACAATCCATCAATCAAAATTCCAATTTAAGAAAAACATAATTTAATTAACCAACTAAATAATAATATTACTAATATAATATAATATAATAATATTAATAATAATAATTTAAATTTACACTAATAGGAATTAAAGCCAAATAATAAATCTTGTAATTTCCAATTTAATTAACCTATTTAGAATCAGGGTTTTACAACCATCACTCCTTAGAAAATTTTGTCCTCAAAATTTTATGGGTAGAGGTATCCACTACTAAAATCTGCTCAATTGGCGACATATATTTAGCGACGTTCGATTAACGTTGCTAAATTGTGTTCATTAGCGACGTTTTGTCTAACGTTGCTAATAGTCGCTACTAGCGACGACCTAAGCGACGTATATTAATCACATGATCTAGTCGTCGCGAAACGTCGCTCTGACGTCGCTAATACCGACTAACTTAGCGACGGTAATATTAGCGTCGCTAAATTCTAATTATATCCCCCCTATCGATTCATTTCCTTCCATTTTACTCTCTCTCCTCCTCCCCTCCGGCGCTCTCACTCTCTCCGACGACTCTCCGGCGACTCTCCCCCTCCCCCTCTTTCTCCCTCTCCGGCTGTTTTGGTTGTTAGTGGTTGGTGGGGTGCGGGTGGCTCGGGGGGAGGTGCAGCACGGGATGCGGGTAGTTGGAGGGTGAGTGGGGGGTGGCTGGGGGGGTAGGGCAGGGGGGACGAGGGCGGCTGGAGGAGGGGAGCTAGGGTTAGGATTCGGGTTAGGGTTCATTTCCTTCCATTTTACTCTCTCACTCTCTCTCCTTCCCCCTCCGGCGCTCTAACTCTCTCCGGCACTCTCACTCTCTCCAGCGACTCTTACTCTCTCCAGCGACTCTCCTCCCTCTCCGGTACATGATACTCTTCCCCTTCCTCTCTCGCTCTCCCTCTCTCTTTCTCCGACTGTTTTGGTTGTTGGTGGTTGGGGGGTGCGCGTGGCTGGGGGGGTAGGGCCGGGGGGACGAGGGCGGCAGGGGGAGGGGAGCGAGGGGTAGGGTTCGGGTTAGGGGACGTGGGTATGTGTGGGCGGATGGAAGAGGGGAGCAGGGGGTTGGGGGCGGCTGGAGGAGGGGAGCAGTGGGAAGGGGAGGGTTAGGATTCGGGTTAGGGGTGGTGTAGGGGTCTTGGTCAGGTACACCGATATTGCCGAAAAATATGATAATTTAGTAATAATTATTTATTTTTCAACACCGAAAAATGTGATACTCCGATTCGAACACACCGATAGTGCCGATATTTGTAACAAGTAGTTTTGTTGGTTGGTTAATTGGTAACATGGTGATCGGGACACACAGTCCCTGCAGCCATTCGACTGGCAAGACAGAAACTATGGTACGACATGGTGATCAGGACATAATCCCTGCAGCCATTCGACTAGCGAGGCAGAACTATGTAGCCGTAGATAAAGTTGACTGTCCTCCGACCCTCATCCCTCGACAATGATGATATGACAACCTATCACTATATCTTATATAATAGTAGATGATGTCTTAGTATTACATTATGTGAGTTCATCTTGATTCTGTTACATTCTTCAGATACTAGATACGATAAGAACATATACTACACCATATGTACATAACATAGATGATTCATACTAATGTATGCTAGAATGAATTTTGGGTTGTGTTCTGAGCCATCCGTTCTCACACTTGGCAAAAAATTGAATTTTCTGTACTTTATCTGCTTTCGAAAATGTACTCAAGTTACATGATGGTTCCTTTAGTTAGCTTGCTTATGTTACAATTATATTATTTATGAATATCAATCTTACCAGATGGCACCCATGACCCGAGGAGCGGCACATCGTTTGAGGGAAAAAGTGAATGCTGAGGTGGCTCCTCCTACTGTTAAGGAGGAAGTAGCACCGGTAGCTAGTGAGACCGGGAGTTCTATTCATCCAGCACCAGTAGCTAGTGAGACCGAGAGTTCTATTCATGCAGCACTTGCAATGGACTACATCTCTCCTGCCACTGTCGATCCCCCTTATTCGAGGTGGTTGCGTGATCGTATCACTGAGCGGTTGCGATAACTGCGTGGTTCTCATTAGCTATTAGTACTTATTTGTATTGGACTATTTGTATTGGTTTGTTTTTGTATTAGACTATTTGTATTGGACTACATATATGAATTAGTACTGTGTCAATCTCTGGATTGTATTGGACTACGACATGGTGATCAGGACGTAGTCCCTGCAGCCATTCGACTGGCGAGGCAAAAACTATGTTGCCGTAGATGAAGTTGACTGTCCTCTGACCCTCATCCCTCGGCAATGATGATACGACAATATAAAACCCCTATTTTTTAAATTATTTTTTATTATTTTATTAGACTTTAAATTTAATTTATACAATTTATGGTTTTTATTAATTATTAAAAATGACCTTAGCCATTGTTGTGTTTTGAGCACAAGGCGACCATGAATTTTGGTACGAAAGTTGTAGCAGTGTGCCTTGACTAGTGTACCAGTCATGCCGGGGGAAGCCTAGCCATGGTGATGTCCAAACTAGAAAAACCAGGCCAAGTTGTGAATGGACTTTTAAATTATTTTAATTAAATATTATTTTATATATTGATTTTTAAGTGACCCAGTTTGTCCAATTCAGCCCAAATTGTGCCCGAACCGAATTTAAGTCCATGTAGGCATGTGGTGGGACCAAAGTGGCCATACAGACATATTTTATGTACGTAAAAATAATTTCTAAATTATTATAGAATTTCATGTACAATTTAAAATTATTTAATTATTTGTGCAATTATTGGTATTTTATTATTTAAATAATATTTTACAAAATAGTATATTTTGTGGATCCGGGAAAGGGTGTGCAGTGTCAGTGCACTCATTGGGACGATCTTTTTAATTTATTATTTTTAAAGTTATTTTGTGGAGATTTAATAAACATGTTTTTCTATTTAAATATTATTATTATTTTGAGTTGATTTATTAGTGATTGAATTTATATATATATGTAGATATGCTTAAATATATTAAATAATTGGATAGCTGACTTTTAAATGGTATTTGGATTTTAAATAGATTTTTTGGTGTATTTATGGATATATACATATATAAATATAGATATGTATATATAAGTGGATAAGTTTAGGAAAAAAAAACATAATGGGTGGTCGGCCCCACCCGACCACCCATACTAAAATAGCCGCATAGCAGCAGCAACCTATGTAAAGTGGCCGGCCCCTCCCTTTACACAAAGTAATAAGCAACAGTAGCACCCCCAACCCTTTTATATACATATATACATATGTGTATATATATTTGACTTTCAAAAAAAATAAAAAAAAATATATATATATATATATATATATATATATATATATATATATATATATATATATATATATATATATATATATATATATATATATATTTGACTTTCAAAAAAAAAACCCCCTAATCTCCTCCTCTTTCCTCCTTCCTTCCTCCTCCCCCTCTCCTCGGCGTGCATGCCCAGCCTCGCCAGAGGGATGGCAGTTCCGCCTCACGGTCGCCACGGCGACAACAACAAACACCACAACAGTTTTCCAATTTAAGATACTCAACTTTCCCGATCGATATCTCTCTCATTTTAACTCCGTTTTTAGATCCATAAATTTGTGTAGAAAGCCCACATAACCTTTTTCGAGATCCCCCAGGTGGATTTCAAACATAGCCATCCAACTTGCTCGAAAAATCGAGACGAAGTTGGAGAAAAACCACTTTTCTAAAATATTAAAAACTGTTGGAAAACACCAACTTGTCGGCCAATTTTTGTTCTGTACAATAGGATTTTGTAGAAACTAATTGAAGACAGTCAAAGACAACATAACCGAGATTGTAACGCACCTTCTGGATTCACTTTTTATCTAGTGTGTAAAAAGTTACACGTTAAAGTTTCACGAAAAATTATAAATTCTATTTTCAAACCGGGCGATGTGGTCGCGCACTATACGTATCGAAAGGCGCGTATATATGTTGTCGACGTGTGGGAACTGACGGAACCCGATTTTGTTGTATGTGCGCGACGAAATCAGTACGTATCCGTTGAGATATCCCGTATCGACCCTTTGCAAATTAAGTCACAACTTTGTGCACACTCACTATATCGCGATGAAACATGAGCCCTTGGGCTCGAAATATTTTTCTGGTCCTGTGAGCCGAGTTTGGTCCGATTCTGAGACCGTTGATCGGGACGCTATTTTGGCGGGCCCGCAATCCCACTCAACGGGCGATTTTGTGCACAGCCCACCAGAATCCAAATTGGACATATCGTTGGGTTTGTCTCATCAAAACAAATCTGTAGACATGTAGTTTGATGACTTTAGGGACTGTAGATATTGTCACGCATTTCGGTGCAAAGTGGGTCCAACGACGGACATCGTTTTGACCCGAAATTTTGATTTTGCCCCTGTTCCAGAATTTAACTTTTGGACAGGCGATTCCTAGGCATATCTTTTATTCCAAACTCATTCGTGATGTTTGTTTCAGCATCCGGAGCTTCTTGTGGATTTTGACTTTTGTGTTGACGATTCTGATTGTTGGATTTTGCTGCTTCTTGCAGCACCCGCAGGCAAAATACCTTGCCTTATTTACTGTTTATAATTAGATGCATCTTTAATTATTTATCACTGCGTATTTATTATCTATTTTCAGTTGGATCCATTACTTGCTATTTTTAGTTCACTTTATTTTACTTTCAATTATTTTTCCTTCTTGCCTTTTCGTATGCATATGGACCTAGTCTTAGCGATCTACCTTCTGTTAGTAACCTTGGGAGGGAGAAGACAGTTAAATGTATTGGCTGCCCTAATCCAAAAGCTGTAGTAACTGCGTACTACGGTAGTCGAGTCGTGAGGGTCACTAGCCTCGAGCTATGTGGACTGATGGGTCACGTGGGCCGCTAGCCTCGAGTTATGCCGCCAGATAGTATTGGTACTTGACGTGTGCGTGTTGTGAGTTGTTACCTTGTCCTGGGAGAGTCAGCCTTCACCTGCCTATACGTTAATATTTCTTCTAAATTGCCTACTAGAAAGGTTAGGAGACCTTAGTCAATTTAATGTTCCAATCATGGCATGGAAAAATGTCACATCGCAGAATCGTAAGTTATCCCTTGTCCTTGTTTGGTTGTAGGGGTAGCCTACTGTTTCGATGATGGGATATTAAGCCGTGTTATGGTTTGGACACTTTTACTTTATCTTTATTTTATGGTGCATTTATATTCAGTTCATATGGCATGTTCTTCCTGTATCTTGTTACGTCCCTCTGAAGACATGGTTATCTCTCCAGGTGTGTGTGCTTCTGTGATATTGCAGGTGTTCTAGTCGAGGCCGTGATCTTCTCCATCCTTTCAAAGATGATTGCACTTGGCTAGTCTTGTTATTTCATCTATTCCTTCTTGTACCTTTTATTTGAGATAGTTGGGAGTGGACTTTATCTCCGCCCAACGTATTGTACAAAGACTTATTGCAGTTGATTATATGATATCTTTTATTCTTCATTTGTGGATGAGATTAGATTACTCTTGGTTTACTGCATTTTACACCTTATGTATTCATACGAGGTTTTCATATATTGGAGTATACTTCGTATGTATGCAGCTGGCATTGATACGTACCTAGTCCTAAGGATTTTGGGACTGGGGCGTTACATCATTACAAGAAAAACGTTTTTTTCCAACGTTTTATTAACGTCGGCAAAACTGTGTAAAATGTTGGCATAGGTGTTAACGACGTTTGTTCAACAGTTTCTGCAAACGTCGTCGTTGCCCTAGTTGGCAATTTACGATGTTTGCGTTAAACGTTAGCATAGGGTTTATACCACGTTTCCAGCAACGTTTATAAAAGTCGTTAATTATCGTATAATGGTTATTATGTTTCCAACGTTTTCATACAAAAACGTGGCAAAACATACCTTATTTCCAACATTTTATGAAATGTTGGATTTTTTCCAACCTTCTCCAAAAACACGTAGGATTTGATTTCCTAATCATTTCCAACAAACGTTAGGTTTTGTATTACCAACCTTTTTAAAAAATCGTTGGGTTTTCTTTTCTTAACTTTTTCCAAATACGTTGGGAATGGTAATTTTTTGGATGCCACTTTTCCAACGTTTTACCAAGCACGTCATAAATTTAACCACTTTGCCAACAACTACCCAAAACGTTGGAATATGTGCTCATTGTGACAATTTAACAAACACGTCGATAATTTAACTAATTTTCCAATGTTGATAATTTAACTAATTTTCCAATGTCGATAATTTAACTAATTTAACAAACACGTCGATAATTTAACTAATTTTCCAATGTTTTTTCTAACATTGGGATTTGGTACAAAATTTGTCAAAAGCATCTCCATAAACACATGATATAGACGTGCACAAATACCATTTGATATAAAAATTTAAATATCGTCACGAATATGTAAATGCATCCACAACCAAACAATCGTCCAAAATATTAATATAAAATCATTGTTAATAAAATATTGTCTGCATCAAAAGTCTACATATCTCTATTCATCCTCCCAAATACTAATTCATTCAAACTAAAACAATTAGACAATCTTCATGAACGCAGCACATAAGTGAATTAACCATGTAGATCAGAACCTGTAAAAAAGAAAAGAGAACTATTAAAATTAGGACATATAAGCCAAAAATGAATGTTTTTTAAGACTTACAGTGCAAGTTGACCTTCTCATCCTACAAATTAGTTCTTTCTCACCCTCTTCACAGCCATAAGATCCTGAATTGATGGACACAAGAACAAAAATAAGTAACCAAAAACGAGGAAGCTGGAAAATGGGTATCTTTTGATCCAGAACATCTTTTTTTACAAGTTCAACTAATATTGAGTGATTTAAGATTGTTTTGTGATTAAGGTATCATGTTGTACATACAAGTACAAAATCTGCATACTAAACTTTATGAAATTATTCTCACTATTACATTTATGAAACTGCATGTGTAGGTAAATACTATTTACGTCTAACAAACTTTAGAGGCAAGTGCAGAGCCTGCAGACACTATTACATTTATAAAACTGCATGTGTAGGTTAAGTTTATGTTGTACTCATTCGAATGACCAATTAGATTTCAAGCCAGATTAAAAGCCAGATTACAAGAGAATGCAGTACCTGCAGAAGAAATCATATCCTCGCACAAACTGTACTAGTGATTATAAAGAATATGGAAGAAAATGAAGGCCAATAGAGTAGTATTATAAGGAATGCACAAAGTAGCAGTAGTGAAGAAAAATGCCTAGCAAATATAATTAATTATAAGAAGAACAGAGTATAGAGTATGTACCTAAGTAGAAATAATTAATGCTAAACCTGCAACTGATACATGGATATAATTAATTTCTATACTGAACACAGCTCCATGACACTGGAAAACACAACGCATACCTACACTCTGCATTCTGCACAACACAACACCAGGAATGAAAGTTAGCGTATTGTATAGATAAGAAACAATTACATGCAATAAAAAAATATGAAAAACCAATATACTACAAACCTATAGCATCTATGAATTCCTCGTGTCTAACATGCATATTTCCTGAAATTTAATTAATTATAATTGCATGACACTGAAAAATCCAAGAGTATTAATTACCAAGCACACATCTATAGTTGCTTTGTACTAGTAAAATTACAAATGCAAGTTATTGTACATAGAAGCATCAAAAAATACGGAGCAGTTGGCACAATCTTACAAGTTACAATATGTTAAACTCCTTTATTCGTCTCAGTTGACTCCCTCTACTTGTCTGAGATTCCTGAACGTTTCAGCCCATGTTCAGGGATTGACGTGGCATTCAGGAACGTGATTATGCTAATCATACAAAGTGTTGAGAACTTGAGAGATTAGGACTTAAAAAGTACTTATTGTATGATCCTCTCATGTTTGTAAATGTCAAGTCATAGGACCAAATTCTATACATGTTAGTTTCAACATACAATGGAAACATTTATATGGAGGATGGATCAAATGAGAAATTATTATCTGGGTATTTCTTTAGTGAACGATGACATAGAAATAACAATGATTTGGATTGACTAGAATAGTATGAAAGACTATATTGTATTCAAATTATAAACCCTTTGCTACTACCAGCATCATAATTATTCATTTTTAATAGCAAGTTTTTTTTTCTTAAGTAAAGCACAAAGAACCCGAAACAACAAACACAAGGAGGCATTCTATCAAACCCTTTTCGAAGCATTTTTCTCTCACAAATATAGACATTATTTCAGACAAGGTCTCATTGGAAAGGATTTTTCCAGAAGAAGAAGCTCATTAGGATGCACTATCAAAATCTTCTACCAGGAATGTAAATTATATAAAATATGTTTTATCTCTAATTGCTTCTTCTTTTTTCTGGTTTTAAATTGTTGTAAAGTTTATTGTTTACATCTACGAAAATTCTTGTATTAAAAATAAAGTGACAAAATACTGATGAAATATTTCTTCAATTGATCAATAATTTATTTTTGAACTTTGTAAGGTTTCTAGAACTAGTTTGATTGAGGATTTGGTGCAACTAATAAATGAGTGCTTTAATAAAGATAATGCCAGCTTATTGGACAGCTTGAATCATAATAAGGGTGATGCAGAAAAGCTTAGCAGCACAATTAGAAACTATATTTTACCAGACTACCATCATCATAATATACAACCATCCATAGAAGTCTGTAACGATTAGCAGGCCAAAAGGATGATCTTGTTCAGAAAAATAACATAATGCAATTAACATGTAATTACCAATTTGTGATGATAAAAACAGCAAGATAAGAAGCTAGAAGTGCTTTGTTCAGGTATCACTGTCTGAACAAATCAATTATGCCAAATGGTGAATGCCTCAATAAATCAATATCCCAAATGGTGCACCTAAATCAAAATATGTGTGCATGAGCTGGTGCAGATTTATTCTCATGGTGGTTGTTGCTTCTTAAATCTCTAACATAGTAAAAACACTAAAGACTTCTATCGCAACCTTGTCCAGGTATCGCTGTATCAGCCTCTTCCCAGAGCTCAGGAAATGCTTCATTAATGTTATGGATGCTTTCCAGTGCATGATCTGTTCCTTTCACTCTACTGTGAGTACCGAAGAAAATTAATGCAAAAATTGCGATGTCATTATTGGAACATAAAACCTAATAGATGGAAACTATTTTCAGTTGGTTGGCACAATAGAGTGGTCTTGCTTGCCTTTTAAGTGTGATTAATGATGTAGATGTTCACACGTCCATGAAATGAACAAGTAGGTTCATGTAGCTCTTACCTACCAACAAGATAGCAACATATAGGCACATGGATCAACCGAGTGCTTGTCGGCCAGTTAAATCCGAAGACTACAAACTTTAAGTTATTGTTAGTTGGACAAGGATTTACAGAATCTTGCATTGAAACACACATACACACACACATACACATATATATATTGTAAATATTTCTTTTTATTGGATGGAGAGGAGTGTGTTTCTATTGGCATTTGGCGACCACTCCAAATTATGAAAATCGACTGATAGCACTAGTGATAATTTTACTATTAGTACTTGACTGTTAACTTTGAAGTTTATGTTGGCATTTAACCAACATGTATGTGACACTAATAAATATAGATATGTATATAGATATATGTAATGTTTCAGTGAGAATTACTAGCACATTGTGTAGACCAATTCCTTTGCTAGACTGGATGTTGTGAATGTTGTCATTGAATAAAATCTGGAGAAGAACTCGACACACGACACCTAATTAGTCATAGGGACCATACTACATTTCTTCGCATTTAAGTAATAGAGAGAGATGAATACCCATTGTTCTTTCTGGGTTATTTTCTCTTATTTTCAATGCTTCGACCAAAGCGTCTTCAGACTATTTGCAGATAATTGGGGCTTTAGGTACCCTATCGACAGCGTCGCTCAGACAAGTACTCGAGGATGTCGAAGATTTTGGTCTCAATAACAGCCCCCTCATCACTGCCAGATGAATTCGATGATGTCGAAGATTTCAGTTCATATTTGGTCAATATAATTAACCATGACAAGATAAGCATCTCTGCAAATATACACCTGAAAAAAAAAGAAAAAAATCGTATGTCACAAAACTATTGAAGATGAAAATCATATATGTATTATTTATCTATTAAAGGACAGTATGTACTGGGCTCTATTCTTGCTGTGATGTCATATCTTATAGATCCACCATAATTAACTTACCTGTCTTATCGTGAGAAGTTCTTGGATTCTCCAAAGGTATTAGTACTTCCTTGTTAAAGATAAAAATAGTGGATAAGTATTAGATATAGACAGAATAGAGATAGTTAATTATATATTATTTAGTCATATGAACAGGTCCATGCCAACAAAAATGTAACGATAAGGAAAATGTAAAGTAGAAAATACACATTATAGAAGAAAATTTAAAGAAATAATTCAATAATGCATACCAAGAGATTGAGTTTTGTGAATGTCCTAAATTAATTCCTGATTAAATTATCAAGGAGGATCACACTACTGTTACACCGCTTTTTCAGGCATGGTATGGTTAGGGAATAGAAGAACAATGCTAAAGAACCCATAGAACAACACTGTAACGGAAGCCTATCGTAGACAGTAAGGCATATCCTCTTTGTCACCGTCCAACTTTGCAAACCTAGAATAATAATGCAAAATTAACGATATAGCTACAGACAACCATAGTTGCATTAGAATGGTAACATAGATGAATAATAAGTATGACGCAGTCGAATATAGAAATAAGAAATAGGCACCCTAACCAAATGATATTTAACAACTCAGTAATATGGAATCTGAGTCTTGTTAAATCATCATCACTTCCATTACTAAGAGAAAAAGAGCAGTAGAAGAAATTTGTAACCCCTACCAACGTTTGATTTGTCTTTATTCCTACAAGTTCAAACGTCTAGAGCGTTGCTTCAAGATTGATCGACCAAAAATTTGTTTTTTTTTCCTTTCTTTTGTGTGTGTTGGCATATCTCAATCGGCACACCCAACTACAAGTCAATCTGCAACGACAAGAACCTAACGTGGAAGAGAGCTCAAAAATAATGCAAATTGAGACGTTTATAGGTCCATAGTGACATGGTTCCATCTTGAATTTCTATCAATGGTGTCACTGAGACATCTCCACCTCAACCTCAATGCCCCCATTGAGGGCCATAGTAGGCCCTCTTCCTTGATGCAGAGGAATAGGCACTCAACATAGCACCAAAATCCATGGTGCACAAACATGAATACAAAATGAAAATATGTTTACTATCAGTCCAATCTAGAAAACGACATCCTAGGATTTCCCAAATATGAATTTTCCCATCTATAGACCATTGATGAATTGATTCTCGTCTACAGGGTTAAATTGGACACAAATGACTGAATAATGCATCAGAAAAGAAGAAAAAAACCTTAAGAATTGCAAACACTTTTAGAGTTACCAAACACCAATGAAAAGGAAAGAGAGAAACAAGAAAGCTAAGAAATGAATGAATTGTTACACAAAAAATGGACTCTGATACAGCTTTCACATCCCACTTGTGAAAGCTGGATGCTATTGTCCATAGATGATGATAAAAGGTACTACATGAATATTTTTTCTTAATTAAAGATTTTCTTCGTCATGTTCTAGCAATATTTAAAAATAAACTTGATCTTCAATATATAATGGATCATAGACACTCTGCCAACAGATCAAAGCTACTCCATCCCCTACTCTGAAAGAATGGATCATAAACACTCTACATACTATCCTAGTAGTAAGACACCTTCAAAGGCTGACATCTAATAATAATACTCTCCATCCCCATCAATTTATACAGATATCTGCCCAAACTCGATTCATGTCCATACAAGAGTCGATACCATGTCAGTATTCGTGATACATAGATGTCAATTGAGATTATTTTTTTAAAAATGTAAATTGAATGTTTGCATTGAATGATAGGTTAGGGTTAAGAATAAAACATACCCGCTTGGCCTTGTAGCGATCGACAAGTGCTGCAGGTACTCCCAGCACCAAAAGCGTTGGAGGAACCACATCAAATTAAGGCCCGTAGTATTTCATCAAATTAAATAAGCATTTCGTCGAACATGTCATGGACATGGTAATACGCAAGTGTAGGTCCCATTGGGAATGGCGATGCTGAGATCGGTAGGGTCGAGGGGTTTTGCTTGAGCCGGGACTTTGGTCTGACATTGTCTACCATGTATATTTTTTTTCAACAGGAGAAGATGGTACTAGTAGTAATGGTAGAAGTTGTAGCCGGCAGAGAGAAAATAACCTCTCGACAGAGTGGCGGCACTCTCGGAGAGCCTCTTGATCTTAAGGAGAGGATTAGGATGACTCTCCTCTTGCTGGTAAATGAGCTTCTGGATTTGGGGATTGGGCACGTCGACGGTAGAGCTGATGCCATTGATGATGGCTCCCCTCCTCAACCAATAAAAAATAGCGATGGAGACGGTGGTGATGGCGATGGGATTTTTGCTCAGGGAGGAGGAGTGATATGTGAGAATGCTGAGAAATGTTTTTTCTCACACTTTGTTCCCTTTCTCAACCAGTGAAAAATAGTGCGGGAACCGTGAAAAAATAGTGTGGGAATTGGATATTTTTCCTTGCAACACTTTTCTTTGAAACATATTTTACTGTGATAAAAACTATAAAAATTATAACAGGATAAAATTAGAATTTTAGTAACCAATTTTTAATTATTATAACGATTATTACCGTTACATGATTGTCATATTAATAAACGTTATTAATTGTATAAAAAATGCGTTACAAATTGAGTGTTTTGGTGTAGTGATATATATATACACCAATATATATTTTCATGTATAAAGTAGACTTTTTAATTTAGTCAATGGTTCACCTTAATTTCCATAAATAAAATCTGCCTAATTTATGGAGGATTAGAAAAAAATTCCTTCGCACGTCAAATAAGTGTAAATGCCTAAAAAATTGTCAAAGAAACATCGAAAAGGGTTTCCAAATATGCGACATTCTTCACAAAATGTTGGTATATTGCTCGACGTTTAAAGAAAAATGCAGGTAATTATCAACGTTTGTTTTAAAAATGTTAGTATATTTCTCAACGTTTAAAGACAAATGTAGGTCCTTGTCAACCTTTGTTTAAAAACGTTGGTATATTGCTCGACGTTTAAAGAAAAACGTAGGTAATTATCAATTTTATTTTAAAAATGTTGGTATATTTCTCGACTTTAAAGATAAACGCAGGTAATTGTCAACCTTTGTTTAAAAATATTGGTATATTGCTCGACGTTTAAGGGCAAACGTAGGTAATTATCAATGTTTGTTTATAAACATTGGTATATTGTACGACGTTTAAAGGCAAATGCAGGTCATGACCAACGTTTTTTTAAATACGTCGTTATATGCTAACTTAGCCGACGTTTACAAAAATGTCGGAGGAATAAACGTTGGGAAAGACCTATTTTCTTGTAGTGCATATTTTTGTGGTGGCCCATGCAGGTCGAGTTTGTCACTTCGGTTACATAATTGTACCGATGTGAGCCTGCAACATAGGATTAGAATATAGGAATCTCATCCATACAGCTTGACCTCTTCCCTTGGCTTCAAATTCTGAACTCTCGTTCGACTTTCTTGAATTGCATCTTGCTTGATTCCTTTCTACCGTTGATTCTTATTTTCGTGCTTAGTGTCAATTAGGAAGATGACTACACTTGTATATGCTCATAGGTCAAATACATGGCTAGAATGGTTATATTGGCAATTAGAATATATTCAAGACTCTAATTGAGTTAAAAAGGCTTTTTTAGTGTGATTTACTGATTAGTAATTAGTAAAGTAGGATATTACCACGGAAAGTTTTAACCTTGAGATTTCTAAATAGTAAACACCAGAGCATTTATAGAATTTTATACTTGGTATAAGAAATTGATTGATTTTCAAGATTTGATATTTGTGATTTATTGGATTATAGTTGTACATCCTTGAATAGATATAAAGTTAGTTGAAAAGAATTTTTGAAATTTAAATGCTACTGTAAGATTATGAGGGCAGTTGATAAAGCTTGGTTTTAAATTGGGTTGTATGGTTCCCAATTAATAAGTTCGTAAAATTTTGAATTTTAAGTTTGGAGTAAGGCTATTAAGAATTTTGGTTAAAAATATTTTGAAGGATATATAACCAAATTGAGGATCTACTTTAAACTTTTGTATGAATTACGATTGATAATTCCTATTTAAAATTTTGAGTTTAAGATTTGGATTAATGATAGAAGAAAAAAAATATATATTTTGATTTGTGACACAATAAAGGTTTATTCGAGATGGATTGGAAATTTTGGAAAAAAATTGATTTGATGACTGATAAGATCATTTGAATATTGAGTTTAAAGTTAGATTGCTAATATTAAAATCTTTGGAAAAAGTTACTAAAGATGTGGTGAAAAGTTATTTTGATTGATTAAAGGAATTTACCATGACTTAGAAATAGAAGTTATGTGATGAGTGAGTTAAAATATTGAGTTATAAATTTTAGATTATTCGTGATATGTTAAAATTTTATCTTGAGGGTTATTGGAGAAATTTTGGAGTTTTAAAGTTATTAAGGGATATAATTTTTTTTTTTTGATTCATGAGTTTCTTGAGTTTAAAAGTTGGAGTGGAAATGTAAAATTTTGAAAAAGTCAGTAGTAACATGATAAAAATTTGCTTTGAGATTTATGAAAGTAATTTAAATTTTTATCATGATAAATTTGAACGGCTTGGAGTGAATACAAATTTTGGTGGTTTATTTTTGAAAATTTTATTAAGAAACCTTTAAAGGAAGCTTGAGTTAAAATTTTAATGGTAGGCCATCAAGATAGCTCTAATAAGATAGATGTACTCCACACTAATTGCCATGTCACTTATGACCATGATAGTATTATATACACAAGTGTTGTTAGTCATCTAACCAGCTATGTGACTGTATTTTCACCTCGACTTACTCGAACTTCCTTCAATTCTAGATCTTTTAATTGCGACCTTCTAACCTATTTGCAATTTGAATAATGAGTTAATAGTTCCTTAACTGTATTCATCTAGGAGACTATCTTCCCTCCGAAATTGTGTTCCTAAATTATTTTTACTGGATTCCTTAATTAATTTTATCTCATGCTTTAACTTGATCTTCTTTATTATTGTACATTAATTATCACCTCGTGAACTCCCACTTTCTATTTTATAACTTTTGGCGTCCCTTACCATGACTTAGATATTTGGAGCACAACACTAGACTTTTCCTTCCAACAAATTTCATATGTAAGACCTAGACAAGTCCACCTTCATGTAGATATATCATGTCCCACTAAAACCCATCTCCTTGTACTCTGTTTCTTGATATGACCTTATGGTCAAAATGGCCAAACTATAACCTCTACCATGACACCAAAATACTTCCCGACTTCAATTAAGAGATCCAACCTTGACTCAATCACTTAACCCGAAATGTGAATATGTTCTACTTAATTCCCTAAATGCTAACCTTGTGCTTTATCTTGATTGCTTGACCCGTTGTCCCATCACACTACTAGTTTAACTCTTGTAAGTTGGGTAGAATACCTTACCACCTAATAAACTTTTTTCCTTGTAAACCACATTGGTAAGTTCGCTTAGACTATAAATTCAGAGGACCCTACCTTATCTAGTCTACCAAGCCATAAATGAGGAAATAGTAGGACAACTGTATAGGCCCAAATTTTGGGCGAGCCTTGATTTTAAAAGATCTTGGACTATTTAAAATTTCCTTCATCAGTACCTCCCTTGCTCATATTTTGACTATCTCATGCTGCTAATGTAGCTTCAGTTTTGCAAGCTTATTTCGTTATCAAGCTTGATCATGACATATTTTATTGGGTGCACCCACTAACATATTGTCTAATCAGAACCGATGCATGATGGTCTGATCAACCTATTGCACTTTGGTTCGCTTATCACATATTATTCTACGTAGATGAAGACATAGTAAACTTGCCTTAGGGTTACATCCGCGACAGCCTTGGCAATTTTCTTTTGAATTATTTTTGCCGCCTATGAACCCCGCAATTCGTACTCAATATATAACACCGTCTTTGAAACCTTTGTTGTTCTTGTCTTTTACTTGTTTTGAAAAGACAAGGTACTGTACTTGCTAAGATAGACTCAAGGTATCATCTTTGGTTGCCCAATCGGTTAATTATACACAAATGTAGATAGCCACCGACCGACTCATGTGGCTATATCCTCGCCTTTAACTACTCCTCATTTTTTCAACCCTAGAATTGTTATCGTGCCCTCCTAATTATTCTTAAGCACTCGAGAATGATTCTAATCGTTCACTTAATCAAACCCTCGACCAATACGATTAGTATCCAGTTCTCCCTTAAGGGATCACATTTTTTAAATGTCTAATTTATTCTCTTTGGTCTACTTAATTCCTTACTGTTCTCTAAAATAGGATATTCAAAATTTTGTTACCTTCACTAGCAATCCTTATTTGAATTCCATAACCATGATATATTTTTGTGTATATCGACTCCACAATTTTCTATTACATGGTGGTGTTGAACGCCGTTTTATCGCCTCCTCCAAAATTTAATTGCATTTTGGTATTGACGAACTCTTCCTATCCCTCAATCCTATCTACCCTATTAATCCTAAATTTCGAGGACGAAATTCTTATAAGTTGGGTAGGATGTAAAACCCCTATTTTTTAAATTATTTTTTTATTATTTTATTAGACTTTAAATTTAATTTATACAATTTATGGTTTTTATTAATTATTAAAAATGACCTTAGCCATTGTTGTGTTTTGAGCACAAGGCGACCATAAATTTTGGCACGGAAGTTATAGCAGTGTGCCTTGACTAGTGTACCAGTCATGCCGGGGGAAGCCTAGCCATGGTGACGTCCAAACTAGAAAAACCAGGCCAAGTTGTGAATGGACTTTTTAAATTATTTAATTAAATATTATTTTATATATTCATTTTTAAGTGACCCGGTTTGTCCAATTCAGCCCGAATTGTGCCCGAACCGAATTTAAGTCCAGGTAGGCATGTGGTAGGACCAAAGTGGCCATGTAGACATATTTTATGTACGTAAAAATAATTTCTAAATTATTATAGAATTTTATGTACAATTTAAAATTATTTAATTATTTTTGCAATTATTGGTTTTTTATTATTTAAATAATATTTTACAAAATAGTATATTTTGTGGACCCGAAAAAGGGTGTGCAGTGTAAGTGCACTTATTGGGACGATATTATTAATTTATTATTTTTAAAGTTATTTTGTGGAGATTTAATAAACATGTTTTCCTATTTAAATATTATTATTATTTTGAGTTGATTTATTAAGGATTGAATATATATATATATATATATATATATATATATATATATATATATATATATATATATATATATATATATATATATATATATATATATTTATTTATATATTAAATAATTGAATAGTTGACTTTTAAATGGTATTTGGATTTTAAATAGATTTTTTGGTGTATATATATATTTGAGCATATATATATATATAAATATATATATATATATATATTTTTTATATATATATATATATATATATATATATATATATATATATATATATATATATATATATATATATATATATATATTCAATTTTTTGGTGTATATATATATATTCAATCCAAATACCATTTAAAAGTCAACTAATCAATTATTTAATATATTTGAGCATATATATATATATATATATATATATATATATATATATATATATATATATATATATATATATATATATTTATATATATATATATATATATAAGTAGATAAGACATATATATATATATATATATATATATATATATATATATATATATATATATATATATATATATATATATATATATATATATATATATATAAGTAGATAAGTAGATAAGTTTAGAAAAAAAAAAGAAAAATAGAAAAAAAAAACATAATGGGTGGTCGGCCCCACCCGACCACCCACATTAAAATAGCCGCATAGCAGCCGCAACCTATGTAAAGTGGCCGGCCCCTCCCTTTACACAAAGTAATAAGCAACAGTAGCACCCCCAACCCTTTTATATACATATCTATATATGTGTATATATATTTGACTTTAAAAAAAACCCCTAATCTCCTCCTCTTTCCTCCTTCCTTCCTCCTCCCCCTCTCCTCGGCGTGCGTGCCCAGCCTCGCCGGAGGGATGGAAGTCCCGCCGCACGGTCTCCACGGTGACAACAACAAACACCACAACAGTTTCCACTTTAAGGTACTCAACATCCCCGATCGATATCTCTCTCATTTTAACTCCGTTTTTAGATCCGTAAATTCGTGTAGAAAGCCCACATAACCCTCTTCGAGATCCCTTTGGTGGATTTCAACATGGCCATCCAACTTATTCGAAAAATCGAGGCAAAGTTGGAGAAAAACCACTTTTCTAAAATATTAAAAACTGTTGGAAAACACCAACTTGTCGGCCAATTTTCGTTCTGTACAATAGGATTTTGTAGAAACTAATTGAAGACAGTCAAAGACAACATTACCGAGATTGTAACGCACCTTCTGGATTCACTTTTCATCTAGTTTGTAAAAAGTTACACGTTGTTTAAGTTTCACGAAAAATTGTAAATTCTATTTTCAAAAAGTGAAAAACACCCGATACGGCGTGCGTCCCGACAAACCGGGCGACGTGGTCACGCAATATATGCATCAAAAGGCGCGTATGGATATTGTCGACGTGTGGGAACTGACGGAACCCGATTTTGTTGTATGTGCACGACGAAATCAGCGTGTATCCGTCGAGATATCCCGTATCGACCCTTTACAAATTAAGTCACAACTTTGTGCACACTCATCATATCGCGATGAAACTTGCGCCCTTGGACTCAAAATATTTTTTTGGTCTTGTGAGCCAGGTTTGTTCCGATTCTGAGACCGTTGATCGGGACGCTATTTGGGCCCACAATCCCACTCAACGGACGATTTTGTGCACAGCCCACCGAAATCCAAAATTGGACATATCGTTGGGTTTGTCTCATCAAAACAAATCTGTAGACATGTAGTTTGATGACTTTAGAGAATGTAGATATTGGCACGCATTTCGGTACAAAGTGGGTCCAACGACGGACATCGTTTTGACCCGAAATTACAATTTTGCCCCTGTTTCAGAATTTAACTTTTGGACAGGCGATTCTTAGGCATATCTTTTATTCCAAACTTGTTCGTGATGTTTGTTTCAGCATCCGGAGCTTCTTGTGGATTTTGACTTTCGTGTTGACGATTCTGATTGTTGGATTTTGCTGCTTCTCGCACCACCCGCAGGCAAGATACCTTGCCTTATTTACTGTTTATAATTAGATGCATCTTTAATTATTTATTACTGCATATTTATTATCTATTTTCAGTTGGATCCATTACTTGCTATTTTTAGTTCACTTTATTTTGCTTTCAGTTATTTTTTCTTCTTGCATTTTCGTATGCATATAGACCTAGTCTTAGCGATCTACCTTCTGTTAGTGACCTTGGGAGGGAGAAGACAGTTAAATGTATGGACTACCCCAATCCAAAAGCTGTAGTAACTGCGTACTACGGTAGTCGAGTCGCGAGGGTCATTAACCTCGAGCTATGTGGACTGATGGGTCACGTGGGCCGCTAGCCTCGAGTTATACCGGCTGATAGTATTGGTACTTGACGTGTGCATATTGTGAGTTGTTACCTTATCCTGGGGGAGTCAGCCTTCACCTACCCATACATCAATATGTCTTCTAAATTGCCTACTAGAAAGGTTAGGAGACCTTAGCAAATTTAATGTTCCAATAATGGCATAAAAAAATGTCACATCGCGGAATAGTAAGTTACCCCTTGTCCTTGTTTAGTTGTAGGGGTAGCCTACTGTTTCGATGATGGGATATTAAGCCGTGTTATAGTTTGGACAGTTTTACTTTATCTTTATTTTATGGTGCATTTATATTCAGTTCATATGGCATGTTCTTCCTGTATCTTATTACGTCCCTCTGAGGACCTGGTTATCTCTCCAGGTGTGTGTGCTTCTGTGATATTACATGTGTTCTAGTCGAGGCCGTGATCTTCTCCATCCTTTTAAAGATGATTGCACTTGGCTAGTCTCGTTATTTTATCTATTCCATCTTGTACCTTTTATTTGAGATAGTTGGTAGTGGACTTTATCTCCGCCCAACGTATTATACAAAGACTTATTACAGTTGATTATATGATATCTTTTATTCTTCATTTGTAGATGAGATTAGATTACTCTTGGTTTACTACATTTTACAGCTTATGTATTCATACGAGGTTTTAATATATTGGAGTATACTTCATATGTATGCAGCTGGCATGGATACGTACCTAGTCCTAATTTTGGGACTGGGACGTTACAGACAACCTATCACTATATCTTATATAGTAGAAGATGATATTTTAGTATTACATTATGTGAGTTCATCTTGATACTGTTACATTCTTCAGATACTAGATACTAGATTCGATAAGAACGTATACTACACCATATGTACAGAACATAGATGATTCACACTAATGTATGCTAGAATAAATTTTGGGTTCTGTTCTGAGCCATCCGTTCTCACACTTAAAATACATATGAATTAGAACTGTGTGTCAATCTTCGTTTTTGTATTTTTGGTGAACCCAGGGATTGGATTCTGTATTTTGTATTTTAGATTCAGTATTTTGGCTCCAGCTCCAGCTCCATTTGCATTAATCTACGGTACGACATGGTGATCAGGACATAGTCCCTGCAGCCATTCGACTAGCGAGGCAGAAACTATGTAGCCGTAGATAAAGTTGACTGTCCTCCGACCCTCATCCCTCGGCAATGATGATATGACAACCAATCACTATATCTTATATAGTAGTAGATGATGTCTTAGTATTACATTATGTGAGTTTATCATGATTCTGTTACATTCTTCAGATACTAGATACGATAAGAACATATACTACACCATATGAACAGAACATAATGATCCACACTAATGTATGCCAGAATGAATTTTGGGTTGTGTTCTGAGCCATCCGTTCTCACACTTAAATAGAAATGAATTAGTACTGTGAGAGCACCGGAGAGAGTGAGAGCGTCGGAGGGGGGAGGAGAGAGAGTGAGAGAGTAAAATGGGGGAAATAAATTGGTGGGGGAATATAATTAGAATCTAGCGACGTTCATACTAATGTCACTAAATTAGTCGCTATTAGCGACGTCATAGCGACGTTTTGCGACGACTAGCTCATATAACTATGTAGCCATAGATGAAGTTGACTATCCTCCGACCCTCATCCCTCGTCAATGATGATACGACAACCTATCACTATATCTTATATAGTAGTAGATGATATTTTAGTATTATATTATGTGAGTTCATCTTGATTCTGTTACATTCTTCAGATACTAGATACTAGATTCGATAAGAACGTATACTACACCATATGTACAGAACATAGATGATTCATACTAATGTATTCTAGAATAAATTTTGGTTTGTGTTATGAGCCATCCGTTCTCACACTTAAAACACATATGAATTAGTACTGTGTGTCAATCTTTGTTTTTATATTTTCAACGAACCCAGGGATTGGATTCTGTGTTTTGTATTTTGGATTCTGTATTTTGGCTCCAGCTCCAGCTCCATTTGCATAAATCTACGGTACGACATGGTGATCAGGACATAGTTCCTGCAGCCATTCGACTGGTGAGGCAGAAACTATGTAGCCGTAGATAAAGTTGACTGTCCTTCGACCCTCATCCCTCAGCAATGATGATACGACAACCTATCACTATATCTTATATAGTAGTAGATGATGTTTTAGTATTACATTATGTGAGTTCATCTTGATTCTGTTATATCCTTCAGATACTAGATTCGATAAAAACATATACTACACCTTATGTACATAACATAGATGATTCACACTAATGTATGCTAGAATAAATTTTGGGTTGTGTTCTGAGCCATCCGTTCTCACACTTGGAGAAAAATCAAATTTTTTGTCTTTTATCTGCTTCGAAAATGTACTCAAACGAGATGACACCCGTTCTCAAAGATGGTACCTAAGACCCGAGGATCTCGCTTGAGGGAAGCACAGATGGCTGTGAAAGAGGAGGTGGCTCCAGCTCCAGAGGGCAGTTCCACCGAGAGAAGTTTATCAAAATTGTAATCAGAGTAATAAAACAACAATAGAAATGGCGTGTCGTAGTGGTCGGACGGGAGGGGGGTGACGCGCCACCACCCATGGCACGCTAGGGGGCGCCTACAAATAACAGGGACACTGACGCATAAATACAGCTCGAGTGAGCCAAAGGCATGCAGCCACTTCCCTCCCTCCATACTCCCTCTCCCTCTCTCATGCTATCAACGTCACAACTTTTCCAGTGTTGCTCCCTCTAATGATGATGAACGCAAAAATCAAAGACCCCCCTCTCCTTTCTCACTCTTCACAGTTCTCATAACAGGAAGGATCAGTGCTTTCTAGTTCTCTTCCATCCATCTATTCCTCCGTTCAGATCAAGCTTCTTCCTTCTCCTCTCCTCCACCATGGCTCTGGACCTATCTGCTCCTTCCTTCTTCCCTTCTTCTTATTTGACTCTCTCAGCCACATATGATATCCAGCTCAAGTGTAGAGTCGGGGGAGAAGAAGTGGGCAGGAAGAGGAGGGGAAAGCAGCACAGCCGTCGGCATGACCTGAAAGAAGTACAAAGGTTTTTTTTAACATCCGTAGGAGAACTATAAGGATATATCTTTTCACAACATGACACCTTGTCAAAGACCCTTAATGTCAATATCATGTTACTACGGTGTCGGAAGACTAACATGTCATAATTTTCTAAGCCGTGTGCTTTGACATAATTATCCCAACTCTTTCCTCCTATGTAGTAATCTTGCATTTCTTTATGAAGTTCAAGACGGCATATAGTGACTCATAATGGAAAAATATGTCGTCTTAAACTTCATAAAAAATGCAAGATTAATATATATGAGGAAAGAGTTAAGAGAATTATGTCAAAACACACGGCTTAGAAAATTATGACATGTTAGTCTTCCGACACCGTGGTAACATGGTTGTCATATTAAGGGTCTTTGACAAGGTGACATTTTGTGAAAAGATATATCCTTATAGTTCTCCTACGGATGTTGAAGAAAACGTCTGTACTTCCTCCAGGTCATGCCGTCGGTTGTGCTGCTTCCCCCTCCTTTTCCTGTCCACTTCTTCTTTCCCGACTCTACACTTGAGCTAGATATCATATGTGGCTGAGAGAGTCAAATAAGAAGAAGGGAAGTAGGGAGGATCAGATGGGTCCAGAACCATGGTAGAGGAGAGGAGAAGGAAGAGGCTTGATCAGAACGGAGGAATGGATGGATGGAAGAGAACTAGAAAGCACTGATCCTTTCTGTTGTGAGAACTGTGAAGAGTGAGAAAGAAGAGAGGGTTCTTTGATTTTTGCGTTCATCATCATTAGAGGGAGCAGCACTGGAAAAGTTGTGACGTTGATAGCATGAGAGAGGGAGAGGGGGAACAGATGGAGGGAAGTGGCTGCATGTCTTTGGCTCACTCGAGCGGTATTTGTATCTCCAATGTCGTTTTATTACTCCGATTACAATTTTGACACGGAGGAAGTCTCCGTCGTCAAACAAGAGCCGGTGACTGTTAAGGACGAGGTGTTACCAAAGGTCGAGATAAAGGAAGAACCGATGACCATCAGGAAAGAGATTGCTCCCAAGGTTGAAGTTAAGGAGGAGCCACCGTCAGAGAGTAGTAGCATTGGGACTGACCCTCCTGTCCCTACAGAAGATCTCAACCAGATTGAGCCTTCGTATGCAAAGTGGCTGAGAGAATGGTACATGCCTCAATGCAACTATGCTCCCTGGCTGTGAGGATTCATCATCTGACTTGCGGTCTTTGCTGAGGCCAAAGTCGATTTTCCTTTTTATTGAATATTAAATATTGAATATTTATGTTTAAATATTGAATATTTGTGAGTTTTGTGTGAACAATTTGATTACATGGGATATTTGTGTGTTGGAATTGTTTGTGTGTCTTGTATATTAGAATATTTGTGTGTTTTATATATTTGTGCTTGGGATATTTATTTAATTTATTAAATATTGAATATGTGTGTTTTGTATATTAGAATTGTGTATATTGGAATTGTGTATGTTGGAATTGCTTGGGATTATTTGTGTCTTTTGTATATTGGAATTGGGTATATTGGGAATGCCCAGTTTTATGCTATTTTTTCAAACATTTCCCAGCTACCGACAGATTGGCGACGTGTTGAGTGTATTGTGCGGGCCGGTGTTGAGTGTTCCACCGAAGGGATCGGCGAACCCAGGGATTAGATTCTGTATTTTGGATTGTACATTTGCATTTTGGATTCTTTTTTTAATTTTTTAAATTTAGCGACGTTTATATTCGTTGCTAAAATGTAGCGACGAAAAAAAAGGTCGCTAAAAACGTCGCTAAATTATTGGCGTGGCAAACAATCTGATGCCACCTCATCGTCGCAAGAATGTTGCTAATGTGTCGCTAATCGGTGACCAATTAAAAATGTCGCAAATAACGCCGCAAATTAGCGACGTTATAAACGTCGCTAAATAACGTTGCCGTAGCGACGTTTTGTGACGTTTTCTCGATTAGCGACACGCTTTTTTCTGTCGTTTATGAAACATCGCTAAAAACGTCGCTAAATTAAATTAGCGACGTTTTGGCCGAGTTTAGCGACGTTTTGGAATGTCGCTAATCTGACAAATTTTTGTAGTGGTACGGGTATAATCAAGTTTCAACCAGTAAGGGCATTACTCCCTTAACTGACTCAAACGAACTACATTAGTTGTCCCATGGATAATCTGCAATGGGAAATATCTTGATCAATTCATGCACTCTCTTCAAAATAACATTCTTCCCTCCTTAGGAACACAGCACTGTCCACAATTGTGGATTTCTGCTTCTATTTCTGAATTATCAATTACCGAAGGAATTGTGCAAATTTAGTCATTCTATCATTGCTTACCAAGCATACATGATATTCTTGTAATATATTTTTCTCCAATCACTTTAGAATATTATATTTATCGATCAGGATATCTTCTAATTCTAATATATGTGTTCCATCCGAACATCAATTGTGCTCTAAGTCTTCAAATATGCTAATCCCACAAAGAAATGACATAGTCTGACTATAACTACACAATACACATAATAATATATGTAACACACAACATGCCTAAAGGTGTCTTAACTAAGAGTAATTTATGGGATGCATCGTGTTATATTACGAGGAGAATAAAATAGAATAGGATAGATGATGTCTTCAATTTTTTTTTTCCAAATGATATAATATTTTCCCATTTACCAATAACATCCTAATCAATTCATAATCACCTTTAAAACTCGTATAATTCATTCTCTAAGTGGTAATCCTTAAATATCATGATGAACAGTCATTGTCGAAATTATTCCATACTAATCCTTAAATATCATGATGAACAGTCATTAGTCTTTCTCTCTCTACAAATATCCTATTTCTGAAAAACTCAACCTTGCTACAATATCCAAGAATTGAAAAAAAAAACTAAATAATAGTTACACTAAGGGTAAAGTGCAAAAAACCCCTCGCTAAATACGTGCCTTTTGCACTAAAAGACCTTTTAGATTTTTTTAACAGTTTACCCCTCCTTAGATTATACATCCGCTCGGTTAGACCCCTCCAGCCAAATTTTAAAAAATTTATGCCTAAAATACCCCTCCTCCCCTTCGGCGGCGTCGGCGCCGGCGAGCCCCTAACCCTCCCCCATCGTGGCGATCCCCATCCCCCCCGTCCCCCTCTCCGCCGGCGATCCCCCAGCCCCCCCACCCCCCCGCCGGCGATCCTCTAGCCCCCCCGACCCCCCCTCGCCGGCGAGCCCCAGCCCCACCCT